>VZRO01007410.1:646594-900932 GCA_013397915.1 Daphoenositta chrysoptera
TTTTTTTTTTTTTAAATAGAGATAGTCTTTCTCTATTTCTAAATTTCCTATGTGAAATATCCATTCCACAAAATCTGAACATTTCTGACATTCACTCTGTGCATATTTTTTTCTCCGTGGTATTCTTCTCCTGAATACTGCACACAAACTTACACACAAGGTCCACTGTGGCTTCTCAGTACTTCGTACTCTTGGTTGAAATAACAGCTACCTTTTTTTTCCCCTCTGTCTGTGTGTGTATCTGAATTAAAGAGAGAAAAATGTGTTTTCTTCTGAAGTGCAGACATAGCACTGAGAACCAGATTGAGGCAGCGCTGTCCTCTTCTGTCTTCGTTGCTGTTCTTTTAACTAAGAGATTTATCATGCAGTACATTGAGAATTTCCTCAGAAACTGTGGTAACTAAAGAAGTAGCAATCTCACTGGTTAGCCTTGGGAATATTTCTGAGTATCATGACCCCACAATTCTTTACCTTAGGTTTGCCTCTACATTTAGCATGAAGCTGGTATAGAAGACAGAGCTCCACAATGATGCAGCAAGTTTTATTTCGGTTGCTATATCCTGTCCATCTTCATGGTACCCAACCACCTATATTGTAAACACCCTTCTACAATTTGAACGAGTTGTTTTTCCTGGAGGAATAAGAGTTTCCTCTGGGTTGGTAGTTTAGACATCATTGCAGCAGGCAAATGTTGAGGTCACAAATGTGTGGATGTCAGCCATTATGCCAGCCATGAGCATTTGGTTTTATAGTGTCCATTACCACCTCATCTAAAGACTAAGCTCATCTCCTGAAACATGACCTTTTTATTGGAGGAGTTCCAAGCATTTTCAGAAGGGGTGCCGAAGCTTGTTATTTTTGCTTGCTTATCCTGCTTGCATAATTTTATAGCAGTGTAAATCTATTGTTTCACTAGCATCTCCTAGTTTGCAGTAATGTGAAAATAGGGTGAGGCCTGATCTGCCATGCTCAGCCTTTGCACTGCCAGCAAAATACAATTTTAATTCATTTGAAATTGGAAGTAGTAGGAAGTAGGAAACAGAGAAGCAATTCTATTGCAACTCAAGTGATGTGTATATAAAAAATTAAGGTTAGAAACAATTTCCGTCAACTATTCTAACTATTATATGATGATTATTATTGTAACTTAAAATTTCTCTTTGCGGCCAACAGTGCCATAATCACTTAAAAAAATGAAGTGCTCATTTTTCATTGAGCAATGGAGTGGTGACTTGGAAAAAGTAGAGTTTCATCTACAACAATTCAAGTAACTGAGACAGGATAAAATATCATTGAGTTCTGCAAAAACAAGTTAGGGCCAGTCTTTCTTACAAATTTTAGGAAACTACAGAATATTTTATCTTGAAATAAAGCAGATGAAACTCATGTTGTGATCATATCTGTCGATTTCTGCTAGCTGTTTCATAGGGACTAGTCTTATAACTAACCTTTCCTTGTTTGCACATTTCAGATCATCCACCAGAGAAAAATATCCCCAAATCACTGGTTCTTCTGAACTTGGCGGTCTAATTTTGATACTATATGTCATTGTAACTATCTTTTTCCAACTCCTTGGGAGGTCTCTGAGACACAGAACCTTTAACAGATTATTTCTATCACTGATCCATTCATCTAAGCAGCTACACATAGACAATCAAGGATAATAAATGGAGACCCTTTTCTGGAGTTTCAAGCAAGAGAGGTAATAGATTGGATCACTGTCATATTTTACCACAAGTGGCTTGTGGTAGAATAATTTTGCATTCATTATTTTCCATGTTTAATAATATTACAAGCTTTTTTGGCAAATAATTTTATGTTCCAGAAAGAATGCATTTAACATAGTTTGGTAAATTCTAAGTAAATTTTTTTGAGAATAATAATGGATATACATTAAAATGCGAGAAAACAGTTCTGGTCATCAAGAGTAGTAGATATTCATTAATCATATCAAGCATTAGGTGTATTTTAATATACATTTTGCCTTTTCTTTTTGCTGAGATGGTAGTTATAGGCACAAATAGCCCATATTCACATTTTTGTGTAGCTTAATCTAATTTCCTCTGAGCAGTTATAAGTTTTGAATAAGCTGCTTTAAAAAAAAAGGAGAATAAAAACATTATTTTGTATGGCAGATTTTACAGTTGCTTAAAAGACATGAAGTACACCACCTTTCTCAAGCATTTCTTGTTAAAGTGCATTGGAGGAATTTTTGGTTTTTCAGTATATATTGTGTAGTAAATATGCAGTAATACTTATCCATGGACAACTTTGTCAGGAAAATTTTTAAATATATATGTAAACTTTGAAAGTCAATATAAACCCTGTTGCTTTAATATTTTCTCAGTTATGTATAGAAGACAACTTGAGAAAAAAGTGTCTAAGATTGTTATTAGGCTGGTAATCTGACTGGTGGGATCATTCTGTTCTGTTTCCAGTCCCAGGAAAAGATCTGATTATCAGGAAATATATCCTTGTGAGTGCCCTTTTTTGCCTACTGCAACTTTTTCCAATTGCATAAATATTTAATAGAAGAGGGCCCTAATTAAAAAGACTTCTTCCTTCCCTTTCTAGTGCAGAATTGTTCTGTCAGAAGATCCTGACACCCTCTGCTCTGATGGGAGGAGAACATAGATTGCAAGGATTCACAGGATCTTAATCTAAAGGGTGTTCTCAGTTTATGTTCCCAAGTGGTGACATATCTTCCTACCCATAATAGATGCTTATTCCTTCCAAACAACTAAGACTCTTGCAATTTTTTTTCCTGTAAAATTTGCAGTTCCTCATGCAACTATTTTCAGAAGACTATGTTACTATTTTCCTGGTTCTTTCTTAAAAAAACAAAAAATGGAAAACCCAAAGAAACAAACAACCGTTTGAGATGTCTCAAAGCTAATTTAGTGCCTGTTTGAATTTTTCTTCTTTACGGATGATACAAGAGTTATATGAGATTTTACTATATATTTTGGCATTATAGCTTGTATATACTTCTATCTGTTTAAGAGTATTCTAATCTTGAAAAGTGCTGCTGCTTATTTTTGTCTATCTGCATCTTACTTTTGTCTGCCACAGAAACATTTTTTTTTGAGTGCTTAATTTTTCCCCACTTAATTTCAGTAAGGCTTCTTGCATATGTAAGGACTCAAAGTGTAAGGGTCTCTGTTTCCAGATTCTGACTGAGACACTAGCTGAACACCAACATTGTTACCTTGAACATCCCTCTTTTCTTTTGAAATTGGCAGTGAGCCCAGAAGTTTTCTTGATCAAAGGCATTTCATGATTTTTTAACCTACTTTCATGCCAATTTGTTCTAGTAATCATAAAATTAATCAAAATATTTTCCATTGTTTAAAACTAAAGATAACATTTTCACAAAATAATTGTAGACCATTTAGAATATAAATTAAATTAACTATTAATGACAGAAACATAACTACAGTTAAAGCTGTGTCCTTTAGGCAAATGGTAAGTAAATTAGTGGCTGATTCAAAAACCATTAAGGATCCTGTTGTCTCAATAAAGAATCTTTGCTAGAAAAAGTCTTCAGAAAAGAGGAAAAAGATAGATATCCTTGGAAGTATGAATTGCATCACAGTCCAATCTTCAGCCACAGCAATTATCAGATTTGGGCAAAATTTGTGAAAAAAAAGTCTTGGAAATGCTTGACAAAGGAGTATTTTATAATCTACATTTCTCTTTAAAGTTGTCCTTCTGAATTTTGTAGTCTAAAACATGCATTTCCAGAAATGCTTTTTTTCACAGGTAGTCTGCGTGTAATGGCTTCCTCATTTTATATCCAGATTATTTCTTTCTGGGATTCTGTGTAAAACCAAAAGGAAGCTGGTCATGAAAAAGCAGTTCTGGAAAACTGCAGAGAAAACCCTTGCCAGATGGTGTACTGTGGAGGAAAGAGAACTGAGTAATTTCAGAACAAGAACTCAAGACCCAAAAGTGTAGCTGAAAGTTGAGGTACCTGAAGAACCATTTGTTATGAGAACATGGAATATCCAAGGGGATTTTGAAGATTGCTGGTTCTCCTCCCATGAACAGAGGAGGAGATCAGACGCAGAGCAGGGCAGTAGGGCAAGTCAGCAAAAGGGCAGGAGTCAGCAGGTGGTGCCCTTGTCCACTGTGGGTCAAGCTCCTGTTGCTTTGGCATGTGTTGATTCTTGGGAAGACATGAAGAGCTGTTTTAGTTTGGTGCTGTGCATGAATCAAGTTCCCATTTTCGATTGGTTTCTAATCACTGAACAGTCCTGAAAAGAATTTGCTTTCCAGGAGCCACTCATCATGGTTGAGGTTCAGGGGGGAAAAAAGGAAAAAAAATTTTTGTGGAGTACATAATTACATTTAATTTTACTCCAGTTAAGTGAGAGGAGAAAGATAAAAAGTAACACTGATATGGGTAGAAGAAACCATGGGAGCCTAAGGTATCTGTCTGTTTTTAGGAGATTGATGTCAATGAATATTTACAAGAGCTGTTTCATTCCTCAGTCTTTCAAAGCACTGTAAGTAAGGTATGAAAAAAATAACAAAGCCTTCTATACAGCATGTTCTGCAAGAAGCCTGGAGAATTATTCCATGAAATTTTTTAGTTGTTAACTTACTTATCAATCATATAACATCAACAGTATTCATCAGACATAGTCATGACTAGGAAGACCTCAGAAATGAAATAAAGGGAATAAATACAATGAAGAATATGTTTAATAAAATTGTGCTAATACAGAGGAGCAAGAACATATATAATATGATTATATATCAAATTACATGTCAGCTAAATGGCCAAGCTACAATATCTGAGTTAAAAATTCTAGGAGTCGTTTTTTTATTATTTTATTTAAATGTAGCAACTTCAAACATTTTGCATGGTTTTACCTTTTTCAGTTCTGCTATTGTAAAATCTATGGAAAAGAGTTGCATCCAAAAAACCCCAAACTTCTGACAGTGTTAGTTTTTTTTGATTATGAATGCTTTAGCATTTCACTAACCCTTATTTTCATCCTGAATTAAGAGACTTTATAGTTCTTAGGAACTCAACCTTTTTCTTAAGGTTTTCTACAAACCAGAAACTCACTGAACTCTGCAGAATCTCACATAATAGATGTTTAAAACTTACTTTTACTCAAGGGCATACCTAGGCAAATTCATTGAACAGAAATTCACTGATGTTTGTAAGTACATAGAAAAGCAATCTACTTCATAAAATCCCTGAACTGAAAATAGATGTAAGATGCTACACTATTAAGGGAAAGCATCGAATATGTTTGCTCTGTTTTTACTCTTTTCTGTGCAGTCAGTAATGGCCACAATATCCTGGCCCAGATACATCTTTGGTCTGACACAATGTATGAATTTTTAAGTTCTTATATCACATCAAAAGCAATGGAGCATGAAATTGCTATGTTTTGGGTAGTGCATCAAGCTGTATGTTTTGGGTAATGCATCAAGTGCATGTGCTGTAGCAATGGAGATTCCAAAATTAAAAAAATGTCCCTAGTTTTACTTTGTATGAGTCACCAGAAGTCCTAAGATTTTATAATAAAATATTTTGCATTGAAAACATAGTCATCACATTGTCTCATCATAAATATCATATCAACATAGAACTTTTGCCATGAAATTTCCAGTTAGCAATATATATGTTGCTTAATGCATACTTAGTCTGAGGAATTGTTTTTGTTTTAATTATAAATTACTATCTGTGGCATTTCTATTTTTAGCAAGAAGTTAAGCGGTGTATTGGACAAAGAAATGGGTTAGATGGATGTTACAATGAAAAATGTTTCTAAGTTCTCAACCATTATTTCCAGTGATTTCTTTAAATATCTTACTACTGAAGAAAGTTGCAGAAAATGTCTTTAAAATTAAATAGTTTCAACAGGATGCCAGCAATGTGTATGTAACTTTTTTGTTTTTAAGGCTATGAGAACTGAGTTAATGCTTGCAATTATAAATCCAGCAATTTTTAATATCTGTTCAAAACACTTTTAAGAATTTGAAGCCATTATCTTCTTAGAAAACTTACCTCTAACATTTTAGAACATTTGTTAGACCAGGTAACTAATAAAGTAAGTAATATTTCATTGCAGGATCTTGTTTTTGCTATCCTAATTTTCTAGTTAAAGGAATACATCATATGGGTACCAGAGAGAAGTTTGTTTTAAAGACCCTCATGAATTACCAGACATGTAAGTCTTCTGATTCTTTTGAAGTCCCCTGACTGTCTCTTTAATCAGTCACAAGCTGGGGAAAAATCTGGTTTATCATTAAGCCCACAAGTAGCACTACATTGTAGGGGATATAGATTTACAGCACAACATACTATGTTTGAAAAGCAGAATTGCAGGATAGAGTTAAGGTTAAAGGGGACCTCTGGAAATTGTCTTGTCCAACCCCTCCTGCTCTGGGGAGGGTCACCAAATGAAGGCTGCTCAGAGTCATGTCCAGTCAGCTACATATCCAGCTGTGGAGATGGCACAACTGCTCTGGGAAACCTGCTCCAGTGTTAGAATACTCTCACAATGATTTGTTTTTTCTTACATTTAAATGAAGTTTCCTGTCTCAGTTGTGGCTTATTGCCACTTGACCTTCCTCCAGAGAAAGAGCCTGGCTCTATATTCTTAACTTTCACATTCATCAGTTGTTTGTATACAGGAATAAGATGCCCCTGCATATCTTCACCAGGATGGACAATGCAAGCTTCTCAGCCTCTCAGTGTAGGTTGCATGCTCCAAACACTTGATCATCTCCATGGAGCTGAGTTCAACTCACTTCCATATTTTCATTACCCTGTGTACCAGGGAGCTCAGGACTGGACCCAGCACTCCAGCTGTGGCCTCTCCAGTGCTGAGGAGTGGGGAAGGATCACACAGCCAACCTGTAGGTGGTGAAATCCTGTTCATATTTCAACCCAGAAAAAGTTATTGGCTTTCCTTGCTGCAGGGGCACATTTCTGCATCTTCTACCAGGATTGTAAAGCTGCTTCCCAGCCAGTCAGTCCCCAGCCAGCACTGGTGCATGTAGTTATTCCTCCCCAGGTGCAGGATTTAGTATTTTCCTTTCTTGAATGTTCT
This sequence comes from Daphoenositta chrysoptera, assembly GCA_013397915.1. Taxonomy (NCBI): domain Eukaryota; kingdom Metazoa; phylum Chordata; class Aves; order Passeriformes; genus Daphoenositta; species Daphoenositta chrysoptera. The sequence continues at coordinate 653,671 of VZRO01007410.1, forward strand.
GAGACTATTACTGTTTGCCCATTTCTTTAGCCTGTTAAGGTTCCTTTGACAGCATAAGCATCTGCTGTGTCAAATATTCTTCCCAAGTTTGCAAATCATCTGCAAATTTGCATTCTGTCCCATCATCAAGGTAATTACTGAAGACGTTGATCTGTACTGGCCCCAGCAGTGACCTCTGGGAAACACCACCACTGGCTGGCCTTCATCTGGACTTCATGCTTCTAACCACAACCCTTTGAGCCCAACAGCTCAGCCACCTTTCATCTCACCTCAGTGATATACATATATATATATATATATGCATGCAGATATAACCTGTGCTTCATCAGTTTATTGAGGACAATATAGAATCATGTAATCACTAAGGTTGGAAAAGACCTCTGAGTCCAAAATTTACCCGAATACCACTGTGCCCACTAAACCATATCATGAAGTGTCATATCTCTCTGCTTTTTAAGCTCTTCCAGGGATGGTGGTATTATGGGAGGCATTGCTGATAGCCTTGCTAAGTCGAAGATAAGCAATATTCCCTCATCCAGAGTACTGTAGTCATTTCACCATAGAATGAATTTAGACTCTTAGGGCATTATTTCCTCTTAATAAATTTATGCCGAGCACTTACATCTTGTCCATCGTGTTTGGAAAGGGCTTTCAGGATTGTTTTCTCCTCTACCTTCCCAGGGGTCAAGGTTAGTCTGATTGGCTTGTAGTTACCTGGACTTTTCTTCTTGCAGCCTTCAAATGAAACTATTTTATTCAAAAGATAAATACATTAGCTAGAAGGTTCATTTTAATATATAAATGTAATTATTATATGCAATTACAATATAAAATCAATATGTATATTTATGCTACTCTAGGACTTTTTTCAAATGAGCAAAACAGTTTAGAACACTCTTATTGTGGGTGGGTGTTGAACTAATTTGCTTCAGAGAGTTGAGATTCTGTGGGGTGTGATAATATTCAAACATCATGAAGTGCCATTTAAATTTTAAAAGATACATGTTTTGAGACGTTTCTATGAAGACAGCACTTCTAGTAAAAAAGCTTCAAGTTTTTTTGGCCAATTTTTGGACTCATTGTGGTGCTGTTTCCAGCTTCACTGTCATTTTTCATGTACTGAGGAAGTCCATCTTTGACTGTAAAAAGCCATTTCCCTGGCCCTGACCCCATGCAGTACATGTGCATAAGAGAGCTTTGAGTTGCTGTGTATCTTCAATACGTTTCCCACTGAAGTGCATCAGATTAGGTAGATGCCAATAGATTAAATTTAAAAGTAAAAAATCTTGTGTAATTCATGAGTTCACAACAGAAAGAAAATTACTTTTGTCCAGTGTAGATAGGAAAATATTATAATTACTAATTATTTGTTGATATTTAATATCTTTTGAGACCAGGCCTAAGGAGGACTCTGGAATGGGCAGCCCAGGGAGGTGGTGGAGTCACCATCACTGCATGTGTTTATGGAAAGACTTCGTGTTGAACTTTGTGCCATGGTCTAGTTGACATGGTGGTGTTCGGTCAAAGGTTGGACTTGATGATCTCAGAGGTCTTTTCCAGCCTACTTAATTATTTTATTCTGTGATTCTGTGACTCGGGGATGTTCATTGACAGGAAACTCAACATGAGCCAACAATGTGTACTTACTGCCCAGAAGGCCAGATGCACCCTGGGCTGCCTCAAAAGAAATGTGAGCAGCAGGCTGAGGAAGGTGGTTGTGGCCCTCTACTCACCCGGAGTGCTGCATCCAGCTCTGGAACGCCCAGCATAAGGACAGGGACCTGCTGGAGCAAGTACACAGTGGGACCACGAAGATTTTCTAAGGGCTGGAGCACCTCTGCTATGAAGACAGGCCAAGAGAGTTGGGGTTGTTCAGCCTGGAGAAGAGAAAGCTCTGGGGACACCTTGGAGCAGCTGTTCAGTATGTAAAGGGGGGTACAAAGAGAACTGGAGAGAGGCATTTCGACAAGGGCATGTAGTGATGGGACAAGGGGGAATGGCTTTAAACTGAAACAGAGCATGTTTAGATTAGACATTTGTAAGAAATCCGTTACTCAGAGGCACTAGAACGTGTTGCCCAGAGAAGCTGTGGATGCCCCATCCCTGGAAATGTTCAAGGCCAGGCTGGATGGGGTCCTGATCAACATGGAAAGTGGAAGGTGTCACTGCCAATGGCAGGGGGGAGGGAACTTGATGATCTTTTGTCCCCTCCAAACCAAAACATTCTATTATTCTATGAAATTGGACCTAACTAAAACTTCTCAGCTGATGCTTCTATCTCTTAGTAATTTTTCTATTTGCCATGAAAATAACTTCTAAAAATTTAATATGTTTGCCCCTATTAACTGCAAGCTATACAGTATCACTTGGTGGTTTGCAGCAGCTATACTGTATTTGTTGTGCTTTGGAACAAGAGTAATACAACATATAATTCCTTAATTCTTTATCCAAAATAGCTCTAGAAAAAAGGCAGTTCTACATCAAAAGAATGTGTGATCTCAGTTATGTGTTGAAGAAAGTCCTAGAACCTTCAGAATATTTTCTAAATAATGTCATTTCAGAGAATGACACAACTTAAGGTCATCGTCTCCATATTCTTAAAAGAAGTGGCTAAAGAGGACTATTCACCTTCCGTACTTGTTTTCTTTTTTTAAGTTTATTTTGTTTGTCATCATCTTGTGAAAGAGGTAAAGACATGTTTGAAAAAAATCTCTACCTTAAAAATCCAGTACTGCACAGTAGTCACAAAAGTGCTTTCAAACCAAGCAAGGAAATGGAATAATTGGACATCAAATGGTAAAATTTTCCTTTTTATCCTGTCCTTGTCACATTTAACTCGATGTCATAACTTCCACTGAACCTTGGTTTTATCCAGTGCATGAAGATAAGGACATGCAAAAGTCATTGCAAGGCTGACCATATAGAAAAAGCTTAGGAACTAATTATCTGATTTTAGAAGAAACTGAATACATAATTTTAGTGAAATAAAAGTCAGAATATGAAACCAATATATTTCAGTATTTGAGTAAAGTATCAGGAATGGAAAAAGCCTTAAGGAATATGTGAAATATTTATGACAGCTGTGAATATACATTTTAGTGACTAATAAAAACTAAGGTTCGAAGTTAAATAATTGAAACAGAAAACAGTACAGAAAGATTAAACTATAAATCTGTTTTATATTTATTTACTGATTTCTTCAATCACACCTTGAACTGGAAAGATGAAATTCACATTAAGAGAAATACAGTTCTTCTAGCAATGTGGTGGTTGGATAGTCTTACTAAAAATTTATAACTTTGCATGGTGTGGAGAGAATTTGAAAGAAATTTTAAATATAATTGTAGGCAAAACAATGTTGCTCATCTATGTGAACTCACATATTTGCAAATCCCAAAGACTTGGTTTGCCAAAAAAATCCCAAACCATAAAACAAATAAATTGGTTTTGGTAACATCCTGAATTGAGTTTGAACACATGTAAGTCAACAGAGTGACATTTATTTTCACTTCGACATCTCCCATGATATAATTCATTAATGCAACTAAATTATAATGTCTAATTATGACAGTGGTGGAAGCCAAAGTAATTTTTTTCCCCAACTTTTGTCTTCGCTCTTTAAAACAAATAAAAAACCATACAAAAGTGAAAAAAAAAAAAAGGCCATTCAAAGTTCTGTATAAACATGTACAGAAGATTATAAAAGTTAACCTCTGGAGAAAGATTCATTCTTATTTATGAAGCATTACGTAGCTGAAACAGTAAAACTGAGTGGGTCCTGTAGTCCCTGCTGGATACATTGGAATTCTAGAGCAGCCATATCACTGCCATCATATCAGGAAACTGTTTCACACAACCGGTGGTTGGTCTGACCCTTCAGGTGCTCCGACATTATTTGATTTCTCTGTCTTCATGGTCAGAATCAAAGCTCATCACATACAGATGTTAAAGGAGCCAACAATATGGGAGAGTGGTGAAAACACTGAACACCTCCTCCCTGTCTTCAAAACTTAGGAAAAGGGCAGAAAATGACTTAATGCTTAGAAGTCAGAAAGACAGATTCCCAATACAAAAACAAGAGAATAAGAGAAGCAAAGTAATTTTTTCTGTCAAACTTCTTCCATTTTAAAATTGGATTTGAAACTATTTAATGTGATTGTTATTACTCATAGGAATTTAAACTTTTTCTATAAGGGGAAAATAGGTTATGGAAAGAAGTAGATCTTTTTCATTGGCCATATATAGGTTACGTAGTGATACTTGCCCAGAGCTAAACATGTCCCATATGGTTGTAAGCAAAAGCTTATATTACTACTTTGAAGTTGAGAGTGTGAGTACCTAAAACACCTCTGGACCTGCTTCATGCTTCTGAGTTTAAGTAAAATACTCCCACATAACTACAAAAAAAAAAAAAAAAAAAAAAAAAAAAAAAAAAAAAAAAAAAAAAAGAAAGGGAGAAAAAGGTAAGTTGGACCTTCAGTTTTATCATGTGAAATTTAAAATGGTGGATTTAAGACATAAAAGGTTGCACCTACATTATGTTTAAGAGTTTATAATACATCTTCTAAATTGCAAGCTCAATTAAAAAACTAAGGACGAAGAGATTTGGGAATGCTGAAGATTCAAACCAGAGCCAAAAATATTTTCAGCCAATAAACGAATTAAGGACTTTGATGCTAAATGTGTGATGCTCTCTGTCATATTCATAATCTAGTGTGGTTCCAAGCCTGAAAACTTATTCACGTTTTAATTTTTAGACAGGAGAGAGCATTTTTATGTTCTGTCTTAGTACTCCTTCGGCATGAGCACAGCTTGTACTGAAGCATACATATAGTGAATTCTGTCAGCACCGAGTAGCAAATTCTGTAGGCATATAATAAAGATTGTGAAACAGAAGAACACACTGAGTAATTAGTTTTTTAATTAAAGGTAATATGGAAAGCAGGCAACAAATTTGTTGGATTTGATTATATGTACCTATTTTATCTCCTACAATTTGATTTCTAAGGCAGAAGTGAATACTTGTGTTTTGGATGGATGAAGAAATAGTGTTGTCCAACCCATGAGGAAAAACCTTGCTATCAGGAAAGGATAAAAGAGTAATGCATCTGTGAAATGCAATTACATTACAACAATTCTGTATGAATATCAAGACCGTAGTATTAGAGGTTGGATGATATTAAGTTATTTTTATGTCTCCTATCTTTTTTTATGGAAAAAAGTCCATTCATGCAGTCTTTGTAAGGGAATTAATTATTAACTAATTTTATTTCGGTTAGAGCTCAAAATTGAATTTGAAGAGCTGAAGCAGAAATAAAAGATCTAGGTTTGGTTATGCACATCATGAGACTTGTTTCATGGCACGATTTTAAAGTAGCAAAATTGAGCTAATGAGGAACTGTTTCTGCAAATTCCTTTTTGGATTAAATTAACTGCAAACATTTTTTAAGGTCAGATAAGACCATTGTGATCGTTGCATCAGACCTCATATCTGACAAAAGGTAAAGGAGTATTCTGAATTAGTTCTGGTTTAAATTTGGTAGCACAGTGTAAGAAGTGCTTCCTATTCTATTTGAAGAGCCATCAGTGAAGTCACAGTCTTTTATTATCTGTTGAAAGCTGTGTGATATTTCTAATATGAATGAAGGAGCTCTTCTCACCAAACTTTAATTTAGATGTCTATCTACAACTGAGCAAGTTTTCCAGTGGAGAGTGATAGGTTCCTTAGAGCACAGTTCATTTACCTAACATGAAAAAAGTATTATGATAGAGATGTTCTCAGCTTCCATAGACTGTAGAGGGTCAAGACAAGTTTCATGAGACATAAAGACTATGGAAGGATGCTGTTAGTGGCATTGAACGTTTGCATTGTGCCTTACAAATATCTGCTGTAGGTTTAGCTGAGTTTTCCAGAAATTTCAAGTAAGACAATTGGAAAACTTCAATATTTCACAAAGCTGTCAAATTTGAGATAAAGGAAAGAAAGGAAAATTGTGTGCACTGAGAAACATCATCCTTGTTAACCCAACAGATTGTGTACATTGCATATTGTGCACAAGAGTGAGAAAAACAAATAATCTTTACTTAATTTGTAATCTTACACACCCTGGAGGAAGGGCTTAGTAAAAACCTTGACAGGTTGAGAGGTGGGCCTCTGTGAACCTCATGAAGTTCAAAAGGGCCAAGTGCAAGGTCCTGCCCCAGAGTTGGGACAGTCACAAGGGCAAATACAGGCTGGGCAGGATCTACAGCAGCCTTGGAAGGAAGAACTTTGGGTATTTGTGGTCAAAAAGCTCAACATGACCTGGCAGTGTGCTCTCACACAACCATACCCTGAGCTGCATCAAAAGCAGTGTGGGCAGCAGGTCAAGGGAGGGGATTCTGCCCCTCTATCCACTCTGGTTGTGCCCTTCTACTCACCTGGAGTACTTTATTCAGCTCTGGGGTCCCCAGCACAGGAAGGACATTGACCTGTTGGAGCGAGTCCAAAGGAAGCCATCAAGATCACAGGGATGGAGCACCTCACCTGTGGAGAAAGGCTAAGCTGGTGCTGTTCACCCTGGATAGGAGGAGGCTTTGGAGAGTCCTTAGAGCAGCTTTTTAGTCCCTAAAGGGGCCCTACAAGAAAGCTGTAGAGGGACTCTTCACAAGGACAAGGGGGGGATGGCCTTATGATGAAGAAGGATAGATTTATTTATGTTAGATATTAGGAAGAAATTCTTTACTATGAGGATGGTAATTATGAAATGTATTGCCCAGAGAAGTTTGGATGCCCCATCCCTGGAAGTGTTCAAAAGTAGGCTGGATGGGGCTTTGAGTAACCTGATCTAGTGGAATGTGTCCTTGTCCATGGCAGGGAAGTTGAAATTAGATTGCCTTTAAGATTCCTTCCAATTGTAATGATTCTGTGATACTATGATTCTGTGACTGTCAGGTTTTTCACAGTGGGAAGTTTCTTGAGTAGAAAATGCAGAATGTAGTTAGAAAGTTCAAAGGTGAATGTACACTTGCTTTTATTTCTTTTAACAGAGCAGATATCTCTGTTAAATGATGTTTTAATGAGTTGATACCGCATTACATTTCTCATTTGAAATCACAGTGATCACAGTAAGATTATACCTACTATTAAAGGAAAATAATTAAGTATTATACTATTTTCTGAATTAAGAAAAAAATTTAAGAAAAAAATTGATTGATCAGATCTGTTTTAGAATTGCATGGAGAGAGTGTATGTTGGGATATTCAGTTATATATGAACTAAAACAGAGAAGGAAAATGTTGTTACACTAAAGATACTGAATTCCATTTGCATTTATACAAATAAACACAAAAAATTTATTATTCCTCTGCCTGTTGAAATTGATGTCAAATGTCCTCAGAGCTTTCTGGGAGGAGGATTATGGCCAATATCTGATCTAATGGGAAGACGTTAATGGGAAAGAGGCTTAGTTCAACTTAAACATTTCAACTTTGCAGTGTGGAAAGGTGTATCAGTGAAAACAATGGTAATTTTATTTATTTTTTGTTTGTATACTTATATATTTATATATTTATATACATATAAATCAAAACTTCTGGTTTTAAGGAAAAATTTTGTGTAATTAAAATAAGGAATTATAGAAATAATGGATAATTTAAAGAGCACATAGATACTAGAATCACAATAGTACACTCAGGCTATTCACAGTTAATACATTTTTGGCCCTCCAAGATCATAAAAGGTGGAGTTGTGCCACATTCTGTTCTTGTACCAGTGAATTTAGCTTCTCCTGCCAAACTCTCAGCTTTTTTTCAAGCAAAATGGGAGCTCATGATAGGAGTTTGGCATTAGGTAGGTGTTTCACCCATCTCGTATTCTTTACTTCCTGCCTTTCTGAGCAATTCTATGCAGCTTTCATTTGAGCTTTTGCTTTCAGTGCTCATTGACTCTTCTCTTCCAAGCTGTTCAAGGTTTCTCTAAGCTAAATAGTGAGTCCAATACAATTGCTCTTTTCCTAGTTAAGGAGTTTCAGATTTTGCAGTGGATTTCATGCTTGGGAAGCTGTTTTTTATTTGTTTAAGTGCTTGTTATGATGAGCTGGTATTCAGAACTCTGTCACCTGCAGAGACCCCTCAGAAATCACCTCAGCTGAAGCTCCTAAACACATTAGTTCCTAGCAGGTATTTTTGTTCTGGATGAGCTGTCTTGTCTCTGAAATAAATTGTTATGAAAAATCACTCTTTGAGGAATAAATGTTAGGCGAAAATTCATCTCTACTGGTGTGATAATTGTAAATACAATAAAACAGGTATGTGGGTATACATATGGCTGCTTCTGTAGAACTGTATGACAGGATGACCATCTTGGCTGACCTTACTGCTCAGGTACTGAGAAAAGTTAGGACTAATAGCTGCACTCCTCAGAAAGTGGAAGGAAGGATTTGGTTCATAGATGAGAGATGGAAACTGATATTAACATCCCCTCTTCTAGAAATTTGAGCTAGATTGGTCATTGAGCTCCACAGCAAATGATCATGTCACCTCATCACCCTGTTGCCTCACATCTTCACATGCTTTAAATGGTCCCAAATACCCACACTACACAGCTGCACTGTCATTTCTGAGACTCAGCTCTTGTTTGAAAGACTTGTAATGCAAGATCTGTGATTGATACCAGACAATAGAATTATTGTGGGACACCAATACTGATTGCTGTATCTCACCTTTCATGTAGAGTGTTGTAGTCAAACATCTTGCTGAATCAGCAGCAATATTCTGTCTGGTTATGCTGAAAGGGTGTTGTGTAGAGCCCTGCTTGAAATATTGAGCATCAGTCCTGAAGACACCATTTGCCTTTAACCTGAGTTTGTTATTGTTAACTAGATAAAGTTTTAGCACATAAGCATGAGATAATCTTGAAGATACTCATCTAGATCAGCTCTACTCTTTCCATCATTGCACCTACAGGCGAGCTGTTTCCTGTCCTTGACAAAGAATTGTTTTCAAGTACCGAAGTAGGGCAATTACAAAGTTATGATATATCCAGCCCTAACGATCCTGTCTAGCTTGCAATTTTTCCTCAGGCAGACTCTATTGAAAGGAAACAATTCAGTAACAACTGTTTTCTGAAGAAGTAGTGGTAATCAGCTCAAGGCCATCCAGAGAATATTGTCAGAAATATTATCCATTGTACATAATGTGCGAGTCCATTCTGGATGTCAGGCTACAAGAAGATCTTTAACAGAAATGACATTGACACAATGCAGAGCTTTGCCTCAAGTCATGTGGCATCCCTCCACTCCACTTCACAGCAGACCGTAGCTGTTCATTTCCAGCTGTCATGCAACAACAGAGCAAAATAGTCACTGTTACTCTTTGGTGAAATTAGGCGGTTCATGCTCTGCAATGGCTTAAAGTTACAGGTCTGAGGAGACAGCGTTTTGTGCCTGTTTTATGGTGCATGTAATTAAAGATTTCACTGGATAAATGTCTTTCCCAAACAAATGTACATTTCCCAGCTTTTTAAGTAAGTGAAAGTAAGACATTTTTTGGCATGGGGAACACCTGCTCATAGACATCAATTACTCTTTTTCTGCCTTTAAAAAATGAACTATTCTAAATTGAATAGCCATTTGAATGTAGTATTAATTAATATTTCATTGCTTTACACTGGAGAACAGATCAGGAAAAGGGTTTTTTTGTTCATTGACATCTGGTTAAACAAAGCTAAGTGGAACCTTCTGACATTATCAATGGAAAGATCTGAAAGGAAAGCTGCTCTGTACAATGGCCTCCTTCGTGTATTTCTGCAACTGTTCTGGTTTGGTACAAAATAATATAGTTTGTGCTCGTTATTTTTTATCTTTAGAAACAAGCTGTAGTTAGAGTGTGCATGAGCTATTTTTTATTGGTTTTAGAGCTAACTCTAATGCATTTACTTATGTTTACATGATTTCAAAAGCCTTTGTGGAGTAAACTGATCTTGCCTTATTGAACTGTTATTTTGGTCACTGAGTAGATCAATCCTATAATTCTTTATTAACTCGACCACAGTAAGTGATCATTTGTTTCCATGAAAATCCAGTTACCACCACCAACTACTGCAGCTCAACCACAAATGAGTCTGTGCTTTTCAAATGAACAGCAGAAGTTCTTAATTTTGTTAGCAGGTTGTTTTTCTTATGAAAAAACTACTCAATAGATATGGAACTCAAACCCTCTGATCACTGCATAGTGTATAGCATGAGACTGAGGATGTGCTTTTCCTCAACGGGTCTATTCTTTGTAGGAGATTCTGTGTTCCCTTACACCCTAGTTTCTGCCTAATTACTTAGGTACTGCAACCTTGTTTGATGGCAGAACATCCAAGAAGGTGGCCAAGGTCAAGGGCCCAAGCTTAGCTCAAGTTAAAGCTCCTGTTCATAATGCTATCTCCCTCTCACACACAGAGACACTTGCACACATTGCATTATGCAAAACAGCATTGTATGCTTACTTTTGATTTTATATTCTTAAATCTTAAAAAGCATGAATGTGTTTTAAGCAGTTAAAAATCTAGCACTAGTATAATCCTACTAATTAGAATAAACCCAGTATAAGATGTCAAAAGATATTTGCAATGAAATATTTCTTGTAGAGTTTAAATGTCATTATATATGATAGTGGAGGAATAAAACATGCAAATATTTGAATCAGTAAAACAGAAAAAAATATAGCAAATTGAAAACCTGTCGAAAAATCTATCATACTGAATAAAAATTTGACTAAATTGAATTATATTTTGCAAATAATGAAAACAGTTTTTGATCAGGAAAAGAGTTTTGTGCTGCCAGTAAAGTTGACAAATGTAATGAAATCTGGTAAATTTCACTGAAGTTTTATATTCTCATCTAAGTGAAACATATGTAGCATGAAACAAGACAGTTGGTTTTGGTCTTGTACACAGGGGAGAATAATATTCTCTCCCTGTCTTTGGCCCTGCACTATTTATACAGCTGGAGTACTGCACTTCCCTGAATTAATTTTCAATGGTTTTACAAACTTGAGTGTTTCTTTAAATACTTTTATTAGTGTTATAATTGGTATGTTTGAGCATGAAAATTCAATGGTCTTTTTCACTACATGTTATTTTCATCACAGAGTTGGTAAATTCATATCATGGTAATTCCTACAGGAAGTTAAATACTTGAGTGTATTTAATTTAATTAAATATTCAGTTTATCTATCAATATGTCCACTAATTAATAAACATTGAGCTGTTGTAGCATAATGAAAAAATAAAATCAAATATTAAGAAAACAGCATGACAATGAAATTACATTTGTTAAGTCCTTTCATAAACTGGTCTCTGAAAGATTAAAATCCCAGGACACTGTTAATGTCTGTAGTGACAAAAATGCAAATAGTGTTGATATAATTTTAGAATAATGTAAATCCCCTGTATAAGCCAGGCTGTCAACTCATATTTTTTTGTCTTCAGCAGATGAACTAAATCAGATTTTCTATTTACCTTGCACCAGGTACAGAACTGAGTAAAATAACTGCAGTGCTTTATGCTCTGTATTGACAGTGAATGATATGTGCAGCATTTGCTTTGCATTCAGAGCCTGTAAAGAACCACTAGTCTGACCTGCTGTAGGATGGAAGCTGTGGCATTCATACGTTGTCATATTGCTCATGATCAGGATTTACGCTGCTGTCACTTCTCTGCTGTGGTCACACAGCACATTACTGCTCTGCTAAGGCCCAAACAGCAGCACAGATAAAAGCAACCTCTGCTGACAAACCATGCACCATCCTGGTGCGTTTCTAAACCTGTCTAAAGGACTTAAAGGACATAAAGGACTAAACCTGTCCTTTAGTTCTGTAAATATAGTAAATGTATGAATTTAGAAGCCTTACCAGAATTCTTTTTCTGCTACTGCAACGGAAGGTCAAAAGCTTTGCTGATACTGCCCATAGAGACAAATGACAAAAATTCACTTTTAGGAAAACAAAGAACTTCGAAGAAAATGGTCATTCAGATCCTACCCTGCAATGCCTACCCTCTAGGCATAACAGGAACACTCTTCATGTTCATTGAATAAAAGCTCCAGCTTGGTAGGCCCTTCTTTCAACTCGTGTGTTTGCCTCATTGAATACTGAATGTAGACATCACATTTGGCTCAGGGATAACAAAGATTGCTGAATATACCTAAAGAATGAGTCTTCATTTGACTGCAAACATACTTATCCATATAAATTTACCAGTGCTAGATTTCCCTTTTTTTCAGAGAAGCTAAATGTGAGTGGTCTTTCAAGTCAAATATCTGGGTTTAGCAGTAGTTCTATGGAAAAATATAATTTACAATATAATAAGTAGCTTTTTAAAATCTGATGAACCTGTCCTTGTACCATACATTGAACAATAGTAATTATATGTTGAATCAAGGATTTTAAAATTTGTCGGGCAGTTCTCTCCCGATATGTGCTTATATTGATAAGCTTGCAAAAGTGATAGATGATAGAGAGATAGATAGATAGATAGATAGATTTACTAAAATACCTGAGAAACAGTAAAGAAGTCACCCCAGTTAAACAATTTAGCACAAAATAAACCATTAATTGCAGATATTTTATGCTTTAGAATATTTTTGCTGAAAGAATATGTCAAAATGGCATAAACAGTAAGGATTCAGGACAACTTTAAGTCACCTTTCTTTATTCCTTGAATTCTGTTTAAAAGGTTGGAAGTACTGCTTTTTTACTACAGCACTCTGAAACATCTACTTGTTATCACGTCCTCCTACGGAATCTCCCAGATCCCAACTCTGCACCAAGATAAACTGGGAGGTGTACCTTTATCCCCTTCCTGTTTTGCATCACATATGATACAAAAAAAGGACCCCATTTTTGTGCACTGACCGAAGCATTTTTGTCATAATCAAGAAGCCACGAGAGAGGACAGAGATGTCATGCCAGTTCTCTGAAGGCAGGTGTGTCCTGCCTGCCGTGTGTGACACCCTAGGATTTCCAAGGCTTCCACAGAGGGCTCACAGACCTAGGGGAGCCCTTGTTTTGGAAGAGCAGATGGACAGGTCAGATGTCCCAGGCCATCTTACACAGAAATACTTGCCTAGGTTTAGACAAGTGAATCACCTTCAGAGAGTCCATAAAGTAAGCTACAGTGCTGGCTGAACGGAGGAATAAGCCCAGCAGAAAATGCAGAATGTGTGAAGTTCACAGTAAGGCTAATGTTAAGAAAGTGCATTCAGTTTGTATTGAAAATGTGGGGGTTCAAACTAGAAATGCATTTTCCATCTAAAGCTGTTAGTACTTGATACAAATACTGCTTTTAAAATTTAACATGCTGCTTGTATATGTTTCTAAGTCTTGTGTGTCAAAGTCAAATTTAAGTGTACCAGCCTCCTCCACAGTATATGGCATAACAGAATACCTAGTTAGTTAAAAGAAATTAAGTTTAACTTAAACTACATTCAACCTTGTGTTAACATAGTGAAGTAAAACATTGTATGTCTTTGACTGTAAATTATGAAAACTAGCAATTATTAAAACTGGAGATTTACTGTATCTTTTTTTGCAGAATTTTTTTAAAGTTGCCATCCTCAATTTTATTAGAAAAACCTACACATAAATACTCTTTTATAGCCTCTCTGAATCCTTTGTTGAAAAACATTGCTCTAGAAATCCTGCTGGGATTATTGGGAAATGAAGATTCTGGAACATGTAAATAAAGATATTATTTCTTCTGTGAATAAGGTATTTAACCTGTAATGTAATACAGTCATAGTATTAATAAACATCTTTGAAAAACAAATGTTTTTACACTGTTACAGGCGTACATCCCACCACAAAAAACATGGCTAATTTAACAGCTTGCTAGTGGATCCATTGAATTAGCTATAAAAACACCTTCTGTTTTTTTTCCTTTTAGCTCACTTGAAGTCACCATCACAAATCTGTTAAACCCCCATAATTGTATAGAGGTATCTTTTAGAAATGAAAACTTAAACTCGTGCATATTCAACAGAGTCATCGTTTCTCAGACGTGGAAGTGACTTTTAATAGCCTTTGTCATTCACAGTAATTATCTACTTTTGTCTGTTAAGTCCCAATTCAGAAAAAACCTTTGCTTTAGCATTTCAGGCTTCTCAGGTAGGTCCTTCCAGGTCCTTTCTAGAAACGAAAGATTTATATTTTGAAAATAAATCAGTTTTCAAATGTGACCAAGTATAATCCCCGTATATTTTCTATGCTAAAAAATAAACTAATGAACTGTCAACTTTGGAAAGAAACAGTGTTAACCTAAAAAGTTTTAGCTTAGAATACATAATTTTTCAAAAGAAATAATAAAACAGCTAGTCACATTAATAGGTGTCCTGCAGAAAATTAAATGAGTCTTCATGATTTATTACAAATAAAAAAACCCCACCATATGAAACCAAGATAGTAAGCAAAACACAGGAAAAAAAAATGGTGCAATAAAGAATTTTAAAAAATGAAATTCTCATTAATGGTAGCAATGGCTGAAATTATGGACAGGCTCTTTTTATGCAGCTTGTTGGTATAATTCCCTTAGTAACATGACATTTTTGTAGGAAGAACTAGAGAATAATTTTTTGTCATGTGATTCTTAAATGAGGAGTATCTTTCTGAAAAAAAAAAAAATATTATATTCTCTTATAGAAGCTTTCTTTGAAAAAAGAATCTTGCCACATACTGAACTTGTTAAATTTATCTAGTTTTCACCATGACCTCCCATAAATCTACCTGTTCTGAAGTTTCCCTGCAGTGTACAGCAGTGTAAGCATTATGTTTAGGACTTTCTAAATGAAAGTTCTGACAAGGAACAATGTCGTTTGCAATGCCCTGTAAGGGTCTAATCTGCAACACACCAGAAGTATTCTCACTGACATGACATGGGATTGTTTGGGGCCTGAAAGGGACTCCGTTAGCAGCATCCTTGTAAACAGACAGAGAATTAAGTCTGGTTGTCTAAAATGGGCTTGTATTTTTTCTTAGAAAACAAGTAAAATGTTAGCTTTTACTTCAGATGAACCAGTTCACCAGACTAAGAAAGAAATAGTACAATGACTCCAACATGCGAAGAATTGAAATGAGCTTGTGAATTATCAGTGAGCTTTTGCGTGCTATATTTATTTTTATATCTTCAATGCTTAAAATTTTCAAATCCTTAAGTCCTCAGATATCAATTTTCATATTTTATTTTGAAGTAATGATTCTATTTGAATTTCTTATATTAAGGTATATTCACTCTGTCTCCAGTGGAATAAACCTTTAAACTGGCTTGATTTCTACTATCAAAGTTCAAAATTAGAAGCAATATCACTTACATTTCAGGACTTCATAAGCTTATTTTCCATGGTGACATCCCCTCTGAAACTGACATTTCCTGACATTATTTATTGCTTGTTTGTAGTGGGATTTCTGTACTGACAGTAATGATAGCATATTGCTTCCCTTTGGCTAACTAGAAATTTGCATTTTTTTCTAGTTGATCAGCATTGGAAAATAAGTACATACTCATGCTACAATTTTGTTATGTGAAGAGTGGTATGAATCAATTTTTATGCAGATGTTAATTCTTGCATATGAAGGTATTTGCATTTGTTTTTCAAAGCTGTTTTGGAAACTTGAATCAAAATAGAAATATTCAGAGAAGAAATTTTCACACTGGTTAAAATCTTAGCAGCACGGAAGTCAGTGGGAGTTCTGCTTCAGTGGGGCTAGGATTAAATCCTATTAGCATATAATATAATATTTTTCCTAGCCTTTTCCGTAAAGCTGACTAAAAAACAAACAACAGCCCTCTGGCTTTGGCCTACAAAACGATAGTATACTTGCAATCAATAACTTACATTTAAAGTAAATTAGCACTGTTAATTTAGTAAAAATGTAGTGCAGATGTGGGTTTTCTATGCAAGGTTTTTCCTATTGTGAACTTTTCTTATTACGTACACGCTAATCATTTGGTTAAGAACCATTCAATTGCAAAGCCTCTTCCTTGAAAAATTTGCGACCGCTCTAAGAAAGAGAGGTAGACCATAGGGGGAAAGATGCAATTTCTCCCTCCCATTTTGTGGACAAAAATCTGGGACCTGCTGAGTATGCTGCTTGTGGGCATTTGACGAATTTTGGGCAGGCCTGGAAACTGAATACAGAGCTGTGGTAATGTTCTTGGAAGGTTTCTCTCTTCTTGTGTGGCTGCGCACAGAGGCAAGTCTGGGTTCCACTTGGTCTGGTCTTCTCAGCTGATCTTGTCGCTCGCTAGAACTGCCGGAAAGAAGGTCAGCACAAGGTGGGGGCTGGTCTCTTCTCCCGGGTAGCAAGTGATGGGAGAAGAGGAAACAGCCTTAAGTTGTGCAGGGGAAGGTTTGGATTGGATATTAGGAAACATTTCTTCACCAAAGGAGTTAGTAAGCATTGGAAGAGGCTGCCCAGGGAAGTGGTTGGGTCACCATCCCTGGAGGTATTTAAAAGATATGTAGACATGGCACAAGAATATGGTTTAGTGGTGGACCTGGCAGCATTAGGTTGATGATTGGACTTAATGATCTTAGAGATGTTTCCTTACCTAACTGATCCTATAAAAATAGGAATGTAAAGTTAATACTTTTTTACATTTTTACATCAGACTAAAACATTCCTTTGTTAATTAGAAAAAAACCCACAACTTGAGAAACCTGTAAAAAAATTAGAAAACTGCAAACAATAGATATTGCTGTCAGTGAAGAAAGAGATTAGCAGTACTTTTCTCAAGATTTTCCTTCAGTTACAAAAAATTGACATTGCCGTGGCCCTATTTGGCACTATTTGATCTTTTGCACTCATTGCTTATTAATGGAGTATAAAGAAGGTTCTCCTTTGCCCCTACATATACTGAAATGCAGAAATGTGTCTTTTAGTTCTTGGGAAAAAACTGACATACAAGGGCTAATTTTTATATTACATTTACAGTTCATTTTTAAGCTTTAACACTTGTTGACTCCAGTAGACATCAGTGTTACTCAGCACTTCATATTACTGATTCTAGAGATACCACCTTACATGAATACTTTGTGTAGTACACATCATCTCAGTGAACCCATTTCAGACAAAAAAATTGAAGGAAAACATTCCTGAGAAAACAGGTTTCCACAACAGTGATCTTTTTCATGTGTGTAAATTTTAATGACGTGGAAGATAGAAGTGGGATTTTTCTTCTATTTATGAAATAGGCTTTTGAACTTGTTTTCTCCAACTCATAAACACAACTCTTATTTTCTGCAAAGCTTAAGTATCACTTTTCCATGCACCTGTATGGATAACATCAGTGCTTCTGGAGCAAGTCACTTAGGGGCTACTCCACATGATCAAACTCTGCAAATAAGGCATGTTTTTATGAAGAACATTGGTTTGACTGCCGTTTTGTACACTATTTCTATGCAAGTGAATAAAGAAATCCTTCCTCTTTCTGTATGTGCACAAGTGGTTTATGTTTTCAAGTGTTAACTGCTGATGATACCAAAATTTGAGTGATCACAGCACTGATTGAGGCTGAGAAAAATATGAAAGATTTGGGATAAATTTCATTCTACAAGTCTGTTCATAAAGAAAAAGTAAATGAATTATTTTGTCAAAACTTTTGAGTGTCTTATCAACAAAATATGTCCAGAGCTTCTCTAAAAATATTTCTAAACAATAATGAGATATCTCTCAGAGAAAGAATCATGTATTTTTTCATGTCTGTTGTTTTTAGATTGCCTTAAATTTGTGTTTTCTCTCTTCTGAGCCTTGAATATCTGTCTTCTCTCTGTAAGAATACCCAGTTTTAGCCATTTTATCATGTTTGTTGCAGCTTTGAGTAGGAGGTGCAGTCTATTTTTCATGGTTTGTTTTGAAATGCACATCTTGTTTTCGTGTTGTCTTTAAAATTTCCATGCCCACTTATCTTTAGATGAAAGAAAGCTGTTCATTTATGCAATAAGATATGATATAAGATGTATTTAGGGAAAATAATTGATGTCTACAAGGGCATAAGATGGAAGGTCATTGTTTTCAATAAAGATATTCTGGCTGCTCCAAAGTGATTAAAACAATTCTCTTGAATCTTGAATAGATGTTTTCTTTCTTTTATGAACTGAGCTGATATGGGAAAAAAATCATATCCAGTTTTTCTGATGAGTTCCCACTTTTGTGTATGTCTGCATATCCAGATTTTCTGAAGTGTAAGATATCTCTCTCTCAGAAACCCCCAGTGGGGCATATCTAGAAAGAATTACATTCCCCAAAGGCGTCACTGCTAGGAATGACAAGTTATCAGAAAACATTTGCCTCAGACTCTAGTGTTTTACAGGGTCCTGAGAGTCTAAAGATGTTCTCTGGAGGCACTAGGGTTTTTTTTCATAGGTCTCTCCTATGGCTTCTAACTATCCCAAATGAATCCTTGGTCCAAGGAGCTTCTAACAGACATTGAGATATAAATCACCTGACTATCTTGCTTTGGAATAGACAAAAAAAAGTCTCATCTGAGGTATCTCCAGTGAAACACTTAAAACTGAACATATTGCTGTTTGATTAGTGAAACTGTTTTGCCTTTTTTTCCTTTATTTGCCATTCTTCAGATGTAATTATCACCCCTTTGTACTATTTTTTATTCTGCGATGATCTTTGTCCTGGAGACTGCAGCTGCTGACTCCACCGCTGCTCATGCAAATCACCAGTGCAGCTTAAGAAACTTTTCACTGATGTTATTTACTCTGCTTCCTTTTACCCTTTTTAAAGAGGGTTAAATTGCACTATCACCAGTTTTAGACTGCACTCTCCCTATCTTGATCCATGTGTGCTATAAAACAACAGTTATATAGATCGGGAATCCAATACTGAAATCTGTAATGAAAATCCTAACCCCAAATCAAGGCCCTGGAAAGCCAGGCCTATTGAAGTCACAAAGTTGTGCAACTAGGCCCAGAGCTAAAAGCTAAAGTCTGTGCAAATTCCGAGTGTAGAAAAATAGTGATCTCTGATTTGGCAAAGTGTAAGAAATTGAGCACAAAATCTTAGTAACCAGAAATGCCAGGGAAATTTAATATCAGCTATTGCTGTTAGCCCTGCCCAAATTGCCCAAACTGCCTAAAGGTGTAAACAGCTGCAGCTGTCACTGAAGCTAACAGGAGTTGTCTCCACCTAAGGGATTGGATTAGTTTCTCAAAGATAAAGCAATATTACTCCCCCCACTGCCCCATTTTGGTTTTTTCTCCTAACTGAAAGAACAATAACGTAGACTAAAAAATGGTAAAGATAAAGGCAGTGATGTTCAGAGGTAAATATGATTAAAGATCAAAACATTTTTTTATTATATGAAATGATACCTGAGCCACACAAATTATGGAAATTCCTATCACAGTGCAGTCACTGATTCTATGAATTAATGAATAATTAATCCAATAAAAATCTACAAACTTTAGAGGACCTTCACTATGAGAAATCCAGCATTTTAGTTGACCAACAGCCCTTTGGTTTCCAAACATTACTAAATATATCAAAAGAGCCACTTAGATTGTGTCTCATTTTCCTCAGTTCCACTGTTTGTTGTTTCACTTCTGAGGTAGATAAGTCTTATTTTTTATATTTAGCCAAGAAGTCCTAAATATACTTTGAAGGCAGAAAGAACTTTTTTTAGGACTAAGTGTACAAATTAAAATGGAGTTAGGATAACATCATAAAACATTTTTGCTTGTTTTAGAGTAAAAATAGAATGCAAGGAATTATATTTTCCTCTGTTAAGATACCATTCATTTGGAGTTCTGTAGTTAAAAGATCATCTGCAGGCATCATGCTGCATCACCTATTACTAAGATAGCATTAACATTTACAAGGCTTAAAAAAAAAAACTTGACTGTCCATCATTTGCATTTTATTATCTTTGCTTTCTGAACCAATACTTTTTAGTTATTAACTGGCATAACTGTCTGTCAAGTTATATACTGGATACATTCCTCGCTTTTAAAAATTCTACCTGTAGCTTCACTGCCACAAGTATTCCTTTTAAAGCTCAATTAATTTATCCTTTGATTTTTTTTTCCAGTACAAGAGTCAAATTACTGTGGGTGATTTGTCATCCAGAAATGTATTTAATTTACATGAGTTTAAAGCTTGGTATTCTAGAAAGTGAAGGTTTTTTGAAACACAAAAGTATGAGTTTAGAATGATCAAGGACTATCATGCTTTATCCTTCAGGAAACTCCTGGTAGGATACAAGATTCACCTGCAATGCATTAGCCGACAAAAATTTAAATATATTACTGAATGTTCATATACATCTATATAAACAGAAAGCATAATCTAGATTACAATAGTTCTCATTTAAAATATGTTACTGAATTTACTAGTGGAGTTCTTAAACTATTTTTAATTACTATAATTCTTTATTATTATAGTTCTTAGACTACTGTTTTATACAGTAACAAAATTAAATATATTGCATTTTCTTATTTGCTAGTAGTTCACATTCAATCCTCTTCCTTCAAAAAAACAAAATAGATAAAAGTAAAATTAAAATTTTTGTAAGCATTTAAGCCAGCATTCTTCTTTGCCTACTCTGCAATATTGAAGTAATTTGATTTTCAAAGAATGTACATGTACATATCTATTCCCTGTCTGCTTGTGTGTCTAAATGTATACACAGAAATAAATGTATATATGTTTATATTTATATCTGAAATTAATATTCATTAGTTAACATGGTTTGCACTTTGACCCTACCCTATTCATCATGTTGATGAATCTTTTCATCACAGAGTCCACTGAGTTTACATGGCAAAAGGATGATCACAAGATTGGAATCGTAGAGATGAAAATGTAGTTTAGAAAGAACATGTTCAGTATATATGTGGATGTCTTTATCACAGAATTCGAATACTTGATTTAACAATGAGAATATATCTTCAGGTTCCATTTTTAAATGTATGAATGCATTTACCATTCCTGGAAGTTATTTTCTTTTTCTAGTGTATCTGAATTGTTATCAAGTGTAAAAATATCTTCTTCCTCCTTACTACTTTCCCTAATCTGATGAGAAATATTTTCAGTCTCCATAAATCAAAGTCGTTGTTGAGAATCAGGCTACTCTCCTAGTCAAGGGAAATGGGGATTTAGCACTATTGCTTTATTTATCACTTGGATGCTTAGATCTCTGTCCTACCAGCTCAGACGTTAAAACAAATTCGCAAGACTGACAAAAGTGGTAAGGCACATTATTAAAACAGAGGCATTATTTTATGGCCACAGACTCTAGAGAAGCTTTGTATTCATAGTATAGACTGGAGAAGACTAAAATTTAACTATATTGCTACAAAGGTTATTCATCTCTAAATAGAAACTGCACACGAAACCTTCTACTGTAATTTTTACTAATTACTTGGCATTAAAAAGCACATGTTTTAATGACAATAATGATGAGCAAATAGCCATAACCCTCAAGAGGGAACACTGATTAAGAAAACAGGTGACAAACTGTGCAAAGGTTCTGATTAAAATATACCTTAGATGAATATGCAAGGTTCTGTCTATGCAGAGAGCCCCTAATGTACTGAAGGTGTGCAGTATTCAGCCCCTTCACATACTTGATTTAGGTTACTACTTAGCATTTCTAACTCAACATTTTTATGCTTAAATAATAATCTCCTTCATAACTTTTAAGTAGGCTCAGGAGACCCTTTTGTTAATGTGTAACATTTTGAAAGAATAGTTAGTTTAAATATTAATGCAATTAACACAATTTGCGAGGGCTTTTTAAATTTGTTTTGTTGTCAGGAGATATTTTGTTGTCAAGTCAGCACTTATTTTCACTGTCAATAGCATATCAAATCAACTTTATACTAGCAAAATTTAGCCATGTCCTGCTTATGTCATGCACTGCCGGAAGATATTAATCAGACTAGAGCATAAGTGGCTATGGCCTGTGACTTTCAGAAATCAAAAGAAGGAAAATCTCTTCATTACCCATCTCACTGGGACTATAACAAAGCTCAGCTAGTGAATTTAAAGTATTCTGACAGACATTACTGATTTACACTTCTTTTAGATATCCTATTTTTAGGACTTTTAAGTATACTAACATATCTATCCTGTTCCATAAACCAGAGGTTTTTGCCACATTTTGTCAAAATGTGCTTTGCCTAGAGTATATATTTTCCATGGGAAACATCTCTTCCAGATTGGAAAGACATTGTTTAGTAATAATTTAGAGAGGTGTGGGAAGGCACTACCCCAACCTGCTTGAGATACTGCTCATTTCCTTTGATCATTTGCCTTTGATCATCTGCAAATTTAGGCCCTGTTACTGGTAACGCTCGTGGGCTTAATTCTCCTTTAGATAAAGGCTTGTAGCAGTAAGATCTTGAAGGTTTTTTTTTCTCTTTTCATCCAAGAATGAAGGCTCTGATGTTCTTGGATGAGAAATGCTAGATAAATACAAATGATACAGGACCTTTTCCCCTATGAATTCCACTAGAAATTTCCTTCCCTCCACTCCTCTTCTTCCTTCCTGTTAACACTACTAGGCAACATTCCCAGGCTCTTTGCTACCAGGACACACAGTCTGAGTACATACCTCTCTTGCAATAGCTGTATATGTCCATTCACCTAATCCAAAAGGTGATTTTCTTAAGTCTGGAATTAGGAGAGACACGTAGGAGGTGGTTTCTTAGTGCCAGTTTGGTACTTCCCATAAATTATCCCTCAGACAGGCACTTTTAAATTGCACTGAAACTCTGATTAAAACCACAGATTATTGTCTAATAGAAATAAACAAGAGATGATAATGCCTTATGCAGCCAAGAAGAAACTGTATGTGCCCTATATCATGCCAAATTCTCAACAGATTGTTTCCTTGTCAGAGGGCATTTTTTTGGGAGGAAAAAAAAAGAAAAGAAGCAGAAAAAAGAAGAAAAAAATTTGCTTTAAGACCATTATGTTCTCCTTTCATGATGGTAACATACAAATACCAAAAGCCCGGGAAGAACTGGAGACATCCTGATCTGATACTCTGTTCTAGGTGCATAAAAGAACAATAGGAGCACGTGCACTGTCACAAACCCTGTGCAGAATAAAGCAGTGTGCATACCTTTCAGGTTCACCAGAGATCATACTGAGGCTTTAAGTCAATTAATGAGGATTATTTTTCGGGTCATTCAGAGGGATACACCCTTGGAAAATTAGGCTGAGGAAAATATGTGAAACTTACCACTTTTGTTCCCACTCTACCAGCTGAACAGACACTCGAGTAAAAAAACAATTCATATTTCTTTGCCTTGATAAGGAAAAATAAAGTAAAACCAGCTGCAGAAATGACATATGATGCTTCTGACAATTCCTGGCAATTCTTTTGAAGCTTTACAGTAGGAAGTTTAAATATATTTTGTCTGTTGTATTGCTGTTTGAAAGACAGCCACCAAAAGGGAAGCCTGACTTGAAAGCAGGTAGTGACTGCTCTTGTTCAAAGTGATCCCTGCTGCCTGTGCCTGGAGAGCCCTGCTACAGATAGGAGGGTTCTCTGCTGACATCTTTCCTTAACCAAAGTAGAAAATCCAATCTGACATTCCAAGAAAATGGACATAGCAATCAGCTCAGAGGATCTAGTCAAAGCTCTGTCAGTTTGCAACCCGTGCTGCTTCCAAAGTCAGAGGAATGCAAGTGGTGAAGCAGTTTGTGTATTTTGGCAGTAACATTCAAACCAATAGGGTGTTTTGAAAGGAGAAGAGTATCAACTTGAAAGGTGATCAATCATCATCTTAAACAAAATTAGGCTTCTGAAAATCTACTATTTAAAGACCAAATTCTGAAATTTGCAGTTCAGGTGTTATTTTCATTTTAACATATGGATGGGAAGGATGTAAATCCATTAAAGATATAGACTTTCTTCCTAAAGCAAACACCTTTGAAAAATGCTTGATATTACCTTGAATCAACATGTAAGAAATGTTAAATAAGACTGGTGTTCAACAATTTTTTATCTAACTATATCCAAAAAGAACATGGAAATACGTGGGAACTGTGGTGACGATAAAGCTGGAGATCTGTCATGATAGTTGTGCCAGGGGACACCAGAAGAATCATGGAAGTGGACAGCACAAAGCCTCATTTTGACCAATGAGACCATTCTGACCATTACTGAGAAAAAAGAAGACTTCTGAGACTGAAAAATGCCCAAATGTAGTGAGTGATTTCTGACAGGTCTTATTTACACAGCAAGCAACATTTAACAATGCAGGCAAGACTCGGCTTCAGGTGTTAGCTACAGTTTCAATTCATGTCCCTAATAAGAGTTGTTGAGTGCTATGAAAGTTGATAACATACCTTTAAACAAAACAAGTAAACTTAAAAGCTTGATAAACAGTTTTAGAATTCTATTGTAAAATGTCAGGTCATTCAGTTCATATTCAATAACTTCACTGCATTTAATATTTTTGCAAAATATATCACATCTTTGTATTTTGAATATTGAGGTTTGGCAAATCTAAGTATGCATGACTTCTGAGAATATCTAAAAAATAAAGGAATGAAATTACTTTTCTCTAGAAAATATCTTGTTTATAGTAGATGTTTATATACATATCCTACTTTTTTTGTGTTTGGTATCACTTGAAATCTAAAATCATTTGTTTAGGTTACAGATAACAAGCTATTTCTTATGTTTCATTTTATCCTAGTGTCTTAATATCTCCTGTTACAAAACACATTATGTCCATCATCCTCTTGACACACCAGATTATGTATTATATTCATCATTTGCAATCCCAAATTCTCTTTTGTGTAAGTTTGAACCATCTAAACGTGCTTAAAGTAAAAATTATTACTGTAACTAGAAAACTGAATATTGATTTAGAGATAAATATAGCTACATTTCCTCTAAACTTTTCAGAAAGATTAATTGGCATACTGGGAACGATCAATATTATACCTCTTAAATACGATAGCTGGGATGAAATGTTGTTTGACAAGTTTGTTAGAAGGGAAAAAAAATAGCTGTAAAAGCTATATTACAGGTGAGACTGTTTAGTCATTCTGTGTGTTGATTTTGAAGTTTTCTTCCATTGGAAGTTTTTCAGGAATAAATCTTTGATAGATCATAATTTTAAAGGAAAATTTCTTACTATGGACTTATACTTTATTCACCTCAGACTTATCCTTTATTTAATAAGTATGTATCTGTGGCTGATGGCATCATAGAAAAGAAATTCATTGTTCTATTCTGTTGATCAGTTTTGCTAAAAGGAGTTAGTGGGAGTTAGTATTTGGTGAGAATGATGATTTGAACTTCTGTAAGGTATTTTGGATGGTGTTTCCTTTTCTTTCTCAACTGAAGCAAATTAGGTCTTCAGAGAAGCAAGTGTCATCCACCACTTTGTTGTAAGGAAATGGTCTGTAAGCATTCAAAATTTAGTCATAGACACAGTTCAATGTCAATACAAAACAACAACAACAGCAAAAAATCTGGATGCTATTGATATAAGAAGAGGCTTGAAACTTGGGAAATAACCAAGGTAGGGCACTGACAGTTCAGTTCAGAAGTTGTAATACTTACAGAGTAGCAGAAATCCTCCTGGCACAGATTTTGAATAGTTTTGGCACTGTACAGCTAGAGCACTGAATTAGAAATAGCCATGATGAAGAAAGCCATGGAGCATCCTTGAAGGGTCTCTGTAAAAGTATTCCTGAAAATTAATGGTGCTGGAAATAGTCATCTTGGTGCCTGCTGTTACCCTCAAGCATCAGAATGCTAATGAAGGCCACCTCGTTGATTGAGTGTATCTTCATGTGAGTTAAACAGAGACCAAATTCTACCTCTTCACATGATTTCTAAAGTCCCATTTAAGTTTCTTCAGACTCTGAATCGTGTCAAATAAATATGTATGCAGTGACAGTGAGGGACAATCATCTCTTACTTGCTGGGAAATTGACCTGTTTACTTGCTGAGTTAAGCAGGATGTGTAGAAAAGCATGTGCTTGTTCTTCTGGCTCATCTCTTGTCCTCTTAACCCTAGAGAGAGTAGGGATATAGAGGAGAGAAGGGGTGGGAAACAGTTTTACCTGCAGTCCAGGGAATCTATGATACAATGAGTATCACCTGCTGGTGAGACATTTTTCACTCCTCTGTGCCACCTGGAAGGTTCAGACAGAGAGAAGTAGATGAGAAGCCAGACCCCTAACTGCAAAACTGTAAAACGTTGTTCTCATTTCTAACATGTGCAAAGCATCAGAGAATTGGGCTTTATTTTAAGGAACTGAAGGAATATTGTGTGAAAGGACTGTGTCATTAAATCTGGTGATAATTATAGACTGGAAATTTAAATTGTATTTCTCAAGCATTTTTTTTCATTTCATTTCCATTGTAAATACTTCAAACAATGAAGCCTCATTAACTGCAGAGAATCTGTGAAATGACATGCAGTATGCTGTGCAACATCTGTCTGCACACATCACATTTCATTCACTAGCAGTAAAATAAATAGTGTTTTTAAATTATATTGGCTGACCATAACCTTCCCCTTCTAGTGAAAAGCATGGCACTATGCACTGCCCAGCTGCAAGTTTCAATTTTTAGTTTACCACTGTACTGATGGAAATTATGTTGTTATATTGAAAAATAATATTCAAGCCACATACTCAGATTACAGAGTAGATCACATGTTAATAATTGCATTATATGCCTCTCTATACATTTGTGAGTAGGAATATTTTTCGAGAGAGTAAAGGTCATTTGCCTAACAATATTTGCTTTTATAGTAGATTGAACAGCCGTTCTTTCCATTGTATTCTGAAAGCACTGGCATGGGGCAGAGAGCCTCCTGCATTTAACACAGTGTCAAGATTAGCTATTGCAGATGTGGAATAACAGTTATTGTCCAGAAATGGCTCTTTGGAAATCTTTGAGGCTGGTGGCTAAGCTTTCAGTGATCATTGTCATACATTGTATCCATATATGAATATACAAACACAGCAAACATTACTGTCAGCAGTCTTGACAGGACATGAGATACACGCTTGAGATATGATGAAAACATGACAACATTTTTCTTGAACATCATGATGACAGAGAAACTCATTTGTTGTTCTATGCAGAAGCAGCTAGATTCTCATAGCATATCTCTGTTCATTTTGTGCACCATTCTCTGTCCAGTCAGCATTATCTCTAGGCAAGTTCATTAACTGTGAATGCTGGGTTGAAGACCCAAATAAGGATTTCTTATTGCTTAAATTTCCTTGTTTCTCAAAATACACTTGGGATATATCTCAGGTCTGGCAAGGTATTGCTGAAGGCAGAATTCTTTCCTCTGTAGGAGTGAACCCTTTAAAAAAGATTTCAAGGATCTCAAAAGGATCCAGAGTGTATGTCTCAATATGCACACTGAAGAATAAACAGATGTAATTTCCTGCCTGCTCCTTGGCTCCAGTTAAGCTGTAGAGGACACATGGTACTGACTTCAATAGGAGGAAAGTCTGAACTTTCATCAGTATCAGACTTAACATCAAATAACATCTTATTTGTTGCTGAATGGTCTAAAACATAATTGCAAAGTACTCTTCTAATTAGTTATCTTTAAAATTTTGCCTTTAGCATGTTACATTCGGCAGCTTTGTGAAGTGTAAAAAATGTAAAATAAGTGGATACTGTCTGGGGAAACAGCTACTTTTTTCTAATCCTAAAAAAAACAACAGCTTGTAAGGGTCAATCTTTTAAAGTGTATGCCTCACTGAATGCAATTATTAATCATTTCCCTTCAGGAAAAATATTAAATTAAGTGTTAAAGTACAGATCTAAACAGTGTTAAGTGCCCAGAGCTACTGAGTTCATAGTTTCAGCTGTATTTCAGTGTGAGATAATTGACCTTCCACAATGCAAATGTAGAGCTGGCACTGACTGATACAAAATGACTCATCCTGTCTCACTATTTTATCTCCTTGCATTTATTTATTTATTTCTGTGTCCATCCTTGGTTGTCATGAAGGTCTCTGTGGGTGTGCTTCAGATTGAGTCCTTAGCTTTCTACATTTTTAGTACGCACACAGTTTTCAGGATGATTTCCTCTGATATGACACCAAATAATATGGTAAAGGCTTTTTTTTTTCTCCTAATGACTTTACTACCTTCTAAGCCAGTTGAATTTATTGAGAAATAAAACTGTAAGCTATGGTTAAGATGATTTTCATAGGTAAGTAAATGAATGAAATCCTCAAACCGTATCAATCAGGCACAAAACCAAAAGAGAAAGATGGTAACAGGTTTTTTTCACTGTGCTTATGGTACTGAAAAAGACCTGTAATATTCATTCTAGTGTTTTATTATTAAAGTGCTTTCTGTAATTACATTTTAATAAGTTGACTGACGTCACTAATTACAGATTATGGCTTTTCTGAAGCAATACCCAATTGCAGATGCCTTCTCAAAGTATCATGCTGATAGCATCTAAACCAGAAAAGATACTGCTGGTTTGCTGATCAGAAACAGCAGGTATGAAAAGCATTTACAGCTGAAAGGAGACAAGGCCGGTGCAATTGGTAGGATCTAAAGCAGTAGCATTATATTTACCTTAAATGTGGTGTCTTTGTATGTGTGCATGTATAAATCTGTGAACATAAATGTGTGTACATAAACACATATACATATCTATTTCTCTCCAATACACATGTATGTGTGTATGTTTCTCCAACTAGTCTGAGAAAGAGAGCTGCTCTGTTACTATCAAAATATGCTAGCATGAATTTGCCTTGTTGTCTATCCCTGGCAGCATTTCACAGTGGAAGAAGTGTTGCTGAAAAACAGAGACTTTGAAAAGTGTGATTAGGAAAGAAAGACTGCTCTGGTGGGAAAGATTATGTTCTGTGTGATCAGAGCTCACAGGTTGAATTATTACTCTTTCACAAGACAGATAAATTTAGACAAGTCAGTTATTCTTCTCTTTTACAATGACAAACAAATATTTTATTACAGAAACCCCTTTTATCCCAGCTTGCAAAAAAATTACAAAAATGTCTAATATTTGTCCATATACAATTTTTTTGTCAGTTTAAATGCTTCATCCTAAATATTGGTGTGGATTTTCTACACAGAAATCTCAAATATATTCTAGACCAAATTAAAAATATGAAAGGCATCTTTATACCAGCAAAAAACCCTCGCTATGGTGCTTTGAAAGGTAGCCACAGGAAGGGAGAGAGGTAGGAACCAAGAACAATTCAGGATCTTTGTTTCTTCATGTCAGAGCTGATATTTCAAATCCATTTTTGCTATCTAGGTCCCAGCCATCTTTGTGAAAACAGATTCTTAGTTATTAGTCATTGTAATTAGTTATACAGCACAGAAAGCGGCATCTGAAGGGATTGATCACAATTATTTACATCATCTGCTGCCACATCTCCTTCCATACAACAGCCTTACAGCAGAAGTCCTCAATGGGAACATGGGATGTTATTGTCCTAGCCTTAAGTCAGTGACCTCTCCTGCGGAGAGAGCAGGAGCTTCAACACGTGTCTCTGACATCAAAATTTGGGTTGTAGGGCTGTAGAATCTCCTTCTCTGATGTAGTCGTTTGATGTAGAAGAGTTCCAACAAATGACCTACTTCAAGTCAATGACTTGAAAATCCATTTTTCTGTATGCAAGGTGGCTGCACTGATGACTAGCACAGTTGTCTATTTGGACTTATTTCTGCTCTCTGGTACTTACTCAGGTCTAGATACAAGGAACCAGTCCAATGAAACCCAAATCAAATCCAGTAGATTCATGCAGAAAATTCCAGTTTTGACAACAGGCAATAACAGATGAGGTGATATTCTGCTGAGGAATAACGGTGAACATATACAACCATTTTAACATTCTTGAATGTTAAATGTGGATAGCCTCCCTAGAAAAGTAATAGAACCAGAGAATCATAGAACCTATATTGGCAAAAGCACAGTCTAGACAAAATGGCCCTGCACTTTGTCTAGCTGAATCTTAAAATTTCCGGTGTTGGAGAATCCACCACTTCTGTGGGGAGATTATTCCAATGGCTGATTGTTCTTACTGTGAAAAATTATCATCCTGTGTCCGTTAAGAATCTCTTCAGGAGTAACTTATACCTCTTACCACTCATCTTTTTCATGTGACTCCCTGTGAAAAGGGGGTCTCCATCTTTGTATCTACCCCTTAAATACAGAAACATGGTGCTAAGGCCACCCTGAAGTCTTCTTTTTTTCAAGGCTGAACAAACCCAGCTCTCTCACCCTTTCCTGTTCTGGCAGGCTTCCTCGTCCTTTGTTTTCCTTTGTGGCCCTTCTCTGGACCCTCTCCAGCCTATCCACTTCTTTTGTTTTCTTCTTAATAGTGGGGACCAAAACTAGACATGGTATTCGAGGTGTGGCCTGATAAGTGCTGTGCAGAGAGGGATAATTACTTCATTTCTCTCTGCTGGTGATGCCCTTGTTGATGCAGCCCAGCATCCTGTTGACTTCTTTTTTGCAACATCACACTGTTGACTCATATTGAGCTTGTCCACCAGGGTGTCTTCTCTAAACTTTTATCTACCTTTTATTCCCCAGCTGCTGACATAGTTTTGAGTTTGTGTTACAGGTCTTTGGTAGCTTACTCTGTATATATTTCGAACATATTCTTATGGGTTTGATCCTAGTTCAGGTAACAATAACAACTTTTAAGTGAATGCTAACCTTCTATTAGATTTTCAGATATTTTTAGCTGACTATTTGAGTTAAGGCAAATTTAGAACCATGCACCACCTCATATCTGCCAAAATTTGTTAATTGCATAAGAAAGCTGTCCTGTACATTTCTAAGTGACCCTATGAAGTGACAGTAAAACCATAATCCGTGTTTCAAGACATGATGAAGCTTGCAGCACTTCCATCAGTTCTTTGTGTAGTTTAGAGAAACAAATGTTTTTCCATGAATATTAGTTTAGTTGCAGGTTCATGGCAACTGCTATCTTCAGGCTTTGACAAACATTTATTTCAACATTCATTCTGCTTCTTGCTTTACTCCTACCCTCATTCTCTTTTCTAGGATTTTGCAGAAGACACAGCTTCTGATGGAAAAGGGGAGCAAGTTCTGAGTGTTGGAGCACATGGCTGTTCCTGAGTACATTGCTCCAAAGTCTCTACCCCTTGAGCAAACATCAATTGGAAACTGCACAACATGGCCATTGTACCTGGAATCTCTTCTCCTCAGCTTGTTTTAGCTTCTGGAGTGCATCTGTTTATATTTTTTCACTTTGTTTTATATTAAGACACTCAAGATATATTAATTGTTCTCAGAGAGCAGATCAGAATCTGTCTGACTAAAATACTGAACTTCTGTCTGTTTAAATTTCACTTCTAAAAAATAGAAGTGCAAAATTTGTTAATTTTAATGTGTATTTGGAGAGCTCACAGAGGAAGTTAATCCTATTTAATTTTACTCACATACCTCACCTTGAGTTCAGACTGTGTCCTTGCCCTGAAAGACCCTGAAAGTTTTGCCCCAAGCTATCTCTCTAACCTTACTCCCTGTTGCATTCCTCTTCTTTGTGCCACCAACACCTGTCTTCGTTTGTCCTCAATCACTCTCTCCAGGCTTTTTTCCATGCCTGTACATTCCAGCTGCACTTCTTTGCCAAGTCACAATCCTACTTTCATTAAACTCCATTAGCCAGAAGTAATGCATTTCTTTCACCAGATTTAAAGTAAGGAAAGACAAATGAAAAGCCCACCCAAATCCTGGTCTGAAGTAATAAGCCAGTATCCCTTTCCCTTGAGTTAAAACTACTTGCCCACGAACATGACCAGGCAGATAAAACTGCAGGACTTGGGAGATGATCCTTCCCACAAAAAGAAATTAGAGCAGATTTATTTAAAGTCTTCTACATTGCATAGTCAGTATCACACCAGTAAGTAATTTCAGTATTTAAGTGTTTTACGTGTCTGTCTTTTTAATATTATTTCCATGACCCCTACATAAAGATATCAATCCAGCCTGCTGAAATTGCTATTCTATGAGAACAGTAATTCTCATCTATCTTTAGCAACGTCTCATTAACACAGAGCTAATGAGGGCTAGATTCTGCCATGAGGAAAGTTGACAAAGCAGTAAAAACTTCACCAAGAAAATAGAGGATTTTTATGTGGCCTCAGGTTTACTATCCTTTAAAAAAGAGACCAATGAAGCTCGATTCTGATCTCTGCTTCTCCCTTTAATCGGGGAAGCAGTTGGCACTGCTCCTTTTGCTGGAGTTGCTGGCTCCATTTCTGCTCCATATAAGGTTGGCCAGTGCTCATCCACCGTGAATCTAGACATCTTGCAACACTGCCTGATGTGGATAATATCTGTCCCACCTGATCCCGTGTCTGATCCAGGCACTGGGAAGGTGTTTCAATTTGTCTGAGTTCTTCCTAAAATATAAACTTAATAGAAAGAAAAGGAAGAAAAAGAATAAGTCAATCAAGAAAGCATTTCCTAGCCACAGCTTTCTGAGCTGCTAAATTTGAGATTTTTACTTCAGGTTGGATGTGGTCTCTGTTCACTCTTTGCCCCTTTCTACTCAGGAAAGCATCAGCAGTGGTGACAGAAAGAGAAGGTCTCTACCTACCCCTACCCCATGGACACAGGCAGGGTGTGTTCCACCCACTGCAAATGCTGCCCACGCACACTGCAGGGCTCACAACCTACTGTTTAAATGTTTAATTTCTTTTTTAATTATTTACTTATAAAAGTATCATGGCATTTAAGAACATGCTTCACTGAAAATCCGTCCTAAACTTTATTCGTTCTGAGATGTGAAAGTGGACACATAATGCATAACCTTTAAAAGATTAAAATTTTTTTGTTGGGTTTCACTCAAGAAGACCCTCTTCCTTGCATCTTAATACTGCAAAGTAGGTTGGCAGAGAAACAGAGAAAGCACTGCACCAGAAAGTTTGTTTCCTAATCCTTTGACAGGCCTCCTATTTTTTTTTTTCACCAGTGTTCTAGAAAATTGACCATAAAAAAATAATCTCAAACAATGTAAGTGCTAAACTTAGCACTGTCAGACAGTAAAAGATCAGAGCTATGTGTTGTAGTCTGGACCTGGAACTGCTGTCAAGGATCTTCTAACTAACTCTGTGCTTAACAGCATGAAAAGATTCAGGGGGAAAGAAGGGGTGTTTTTCTGTTTGCTTTTAAAGTTGATTAGTCTAGTGGGCATTAAATCTTTCATCATGAAGTTTCCTTTCAGGATAAAATGTTTTTTTCAATCTTGAAAAAACCCACTTTTAATCTTTAAAAAAATCCCTTGAATTTTCTAGATTTGGATTGCATATGTTATCTTTTAATGATACACAGGAAAGTCCCCAAGGAATCGTAGTGTTGTTTGCCAGTATTCCTTGAGGGATTTACAGGAATGCTCACAGCTATTCCTGCCTCATCAATTATTTTGCTCACAGATTAAATTTTATTTATCTGTATAAAGATTTCTTCTTCTTTCCATGCTATTATCCATTTTCTCATTTGTCCTTATTTCCCTGGTTCATTAAATGATCATGAAGAAAGCAACAGCTGTGCTGAAAGCAGCAGGACTGGGGGGAAGAAGTACATTCTTGTCCAGGTTTCTTACTAAAAATGGGAAGTAAGGAAAAAAGAGGCTGTCAAAAGAAGGATAAAGAGGGATTTTGCATTTTAAAACTGACCTGTTTTGTAAAGACCCAACATTATTGTCTCCACATATATAGAAGAATTTTAACACAAATGACATCACCTTCTGGATTGGTTTCAAGGGCGTTTAGAAATGCCACATTTCTTTTAATTTCTCCATAGTGCTAGCATTTTTTTATGATCATTAAGTCTGAGCCTAGCTGAAGTTAACTGAAAAAGCACAGTTTCTTCTCAACAAATGGAAGACTTTTCAGCCTTTCAAATATCCAATTCAGACAAAAGCTTGCTAGCAGAGAAGTGTGTGTTTCCAGGGAGGCTTAAATGGTGTCTGCAGTCCTGTCAAAATCAAGAGAAATGTATTGCTGAAGTGTAAAGTATACTGGATAATGGTTGTTAATCAATGTTTAATCATTACATGCATTCATTGTTTTAGTATTTATGTAGAGGGAAAATTTACCATTCCATGTTAGAGCTGTTCTTCATTATAGGTGAATGCCCTCACTGTTCCAATTTCTGCTTGTTGCTTCTTGCCCTGTCATTGGACACCATTCAGAAGAGTCTGTGTCCAGGTTCTTAACTTCTAACCCTACCACGTATTTATACACATGCATAAGTTGCCCATGATCTGTTATCTCTCCAGGCTGAACAATACCATCTCTCTCGGCCTCTCACTGGATTTGTTCCACTATGTCCAAGTTCTGCTTATCCCAGGAAGCTCAGGACTGGACTCAGCATTCCCTGTGTGACCTCTCTAGTGCTGAGGACAGGCAAAGGGTCACACTCTCAACCTGCAGGCAACCTGATGCTGTTCCTGATGCAGTCCTGGAGAGGCTGTTTGCCCTCCTTGCCACAAAGGCATGTTGCAGGCTCACTGTCCCTTCAGACCACCAGAGCCCTCTCTGCAAAGCTGCTTCCCATCCAGCTGGCCGTTGTGTAGGTGCACTGCCTGTAGGAGTACACAGCATTATTTCTTCCCTGTTTCTTCAGATTACTGCCATCCCTCTGAATGTCAGCATAAGCATGTGGTTCATCAACAATTCCCCCTCAGTTTTGTATCATCTACAAACCTGCTGAAGGTGCACTCTGTCCTGTGGTCCATGTCATCAGGGAAAATAAAGAGTTGTGTTGGCCCCAGTACCAGCCACTGAAGTACACCATTAGTGCCTGGGCTTCGTCTGGACTTCATGCTCCTGACCACAACTCTTTGAGCCCAACAGTTTGACCAGTTTTCAAAACACCTCATCATTCACTTATCTAGGCTATATTTCATCAGTTTGTCTAGGAGGATTTTATGGGATACACTGCTGTAAGCCTTACTGAGGTCAAATCGAACCCCTCTACCTGTATGCACCAACCCAGTCATCTCATTGCAGAAGTATTTCTGCTCAGTCAAGAATACTCCACAATTTCCATACTGGCAATTCCCACCCACCCTCTTGTCCTTCATATGTTTATAGATGGTTTCTTGGATTATTTACTCCATCACTTTTGCAGGGATCAAGGTAAGGCTAACTGACCTGTAGCTCTGCCAATTGCATTTCTGTTCTTCCTAAAGACAGGAGTGACATTTGCTGTCTTCCAGTGCTCAGAAGTTCCAACATTTGCCATGACCTTTCAAAATTTATTGCAAGTGATCCTGCAATGACACCAAGTATCCCTCTCACCCTTCCTGGGTGCATCCCATCAGCTTCTGTGGATTTTACTTTAATTATTTCCTGAGCAGATTCTCCTCTACTGAGGGTAAGTCTTTGCTGCAGACTTCCCCTCTCTTCTTAGGGACTTGGAACAGTGAAGTCTCACCTTTGCTTCATTAGACACTGAAGGAAAAGCCTTGAGGTATTGGACTTTTCCATGTCCTTTATCAGCCTGAACCATGCAGCAGCTTCTGTGTTTTCTCTAGTCTTTTTTTTTTTTTTTGCTTTTAGTATACTTGTAGATGCCACGTGATGCTTACTTAATTTTTACTTCTACATTTCTGTCTTTCTTTACCTAAAAATCACAAAACAGGAAAGGGAAAAAAAAAGAAAGGGGAAAAAAAAGGGAGGAAAAAGTGTATTAAATAAAATACAAAATGCTGTAGTGAACCTTGTATTGTCTTTTATGCATAATATAATATTACTGCACTTGGTTTACTGTGGATAATCCCCAATATTTCTTAAAATGTAGTACTTTGCCCCACTATAATTTAGCACTGCATGCAAAGACTTCACATATATGTAGAAAGAATTCTGGAATTCCTAAAATTTATTTTAAGATGTTATCCTGCACAACCCAATTCTTTTTTATATTAGTGTGAATAAAAGCATTGTATTGTTGTACTGTAGGCACACAATTTGTCTTACTAGCATCCAGGATCCCAGACACAGTCTCACATAGCTTCTTAAAACAAAATAAGAGCTTTACTGACTCTAGTATAACATGTTGTCTGCTTGGATGATATAATTTAAGCAAGCAAATCACACATTTTGGTATCTCCACTCAGAACTGTAAGATTCTTGTTAGAAACATTATGAATTTTATCTCAGACACAACTTTCACAGTCAGTACCCTATTCCAGTCTAACCAATCTATTTTTCACATCCCCAACACTCTGTACACCATTTTTCCATTCCCATTTTTTACCCATATTTCCTACTCAGTATGGTCTCACTCTCTCTTTTCATCTCCACCTTTTTCCTTTTCTTTCTCTGCATTAACCCTTCATTTTCAGAGATAACAGCTCAACTCGAATGGAAATACTTTCTTTCCCTATAGAAAAGTAACCAGAGAGATGAACAACATACGATTTCAACACAAATGTTTCCATTTCTGTAAAGTTAAAGCAGCTCTATTACCCAATGTTCTATGTGAACAGTCATCAGTAGTCTGATTTCCAAAAGATCCAGTGATATTTTACTTTGTTATACTTCCCTTGAAATCAAGGGAAGAAGGCTGTTGGAGGGCTCTTTTATGTTATTATTTGCTAGAGTTTGCTCTGCTTATGTAGAGAGAATTTTTCAGTGAAGTGTAATGGTGTCAATTCAAATGCAATTTCAGCTGGAAATTGGTCCTGATTGAGAGTAGTTTCACTGGCAAATGGGGGGGTTCTGTCTTTTCAGGCCTTTCGGTGATGAAGTTGTTTATGACACAAGCACACCACTTTTTTTTCTTCTTTTTTTTTCCTTTTAATGGGGAAATTTTTTCTCTGTGGTTTCCTAAACTACTGAAATATTTGAGTCACATATCGATAAAGTTTAATGAAATAGGATATTATTTTCTCCCCTGCCTTCTTATACTCCTTGTTGTGCCTCATACAACTATGTTGATTGTTAGTGGTTTGTATTATACACAGTTGGCAATTTATTTTGCACAGAAGTTATTTTCTGCACAAAAAGCAAGAAATGAAAGATGAAGCTCTGTGTCCAGATTATTTGTTCTCGGAAGATGACAGACTGTTCAGAAGGTTTTCAGGAAATGGATGGTAGAACAGAAATAATTATGTTTCTATCTTTCCTAGAGTGACTGAGCTT
The DNA here is from genome assembly GCA_013397915.1 of Daphoenositta chrysoptera. Taxonomy (NCBI): domain Eukaryota; kingdom Metazoa; phylum Chordata; class Aves; order Passeriformes; genus Daphoenositta; species Daphoenositta chrysoptera. The sequence goes on from VZRO01007410.1 coordinate 690,821, forward strand.
GCAGTTACAAGGCTAAGAAGTTAGGACTGGCTTGTGAGCTGGTGTAAATCATTATAAATCCTCCTTAGTCGAAGCTATGCTAAAGTAAGGGTCATCCTTCTGACTGGGTGGCAGCATAATAATGAATTTCTACATCAGATTGCACTATTAAAAAAAAGAAAAAAAAGAAGTATCAGATGCATGGAGAGTTTCAATGGCATTTGAACTAACCAGTACCTTTCAAAAGTCACTATCAAGGTAATGTGCCAAAACAGACTATAACAACCCATTTATAAATTAACTTGAATACACAGAGCGTGCCAGGACCAAATAAATTAATACAAGTCGATACATTTTCACCTTGACATAATGCCACAGGAAGGAAATAAAACAAAGTTAATCTTAAAATGAATCCAGCCCAGCCTACCAATTAATCAAGTGTAACATCAAGTCGGCTTTTGGCCTCACACAGCGTATCCTGTTTCTTATCTAATTCTAAAAATAAATGTCCAATCACATATCTTTGATATCCAACAAGTGGATTAAAGGCAGATCCTCTAATTTAGATATAGATTGGAAGGCAAGAATCTAGAAGAAAACCCAAGGTACCTGAAGGTCCTTCTTTCATACTCATTTTGAATCTTTTCACTCCTCTGTTGCAGTAACTTCAAGTCCTTTCCTTTCCCTTTTCATTAACTGTGTCATTCCCTCCTCTATGTCTGAGTAAAGATTTAGAGCTGGGCCCAGACTTCACTGTGAAAGCAAAAAAATAACCTTGCTTCTGAATTTCCCACCTTCCCAAACTATGAACCCGTTCTTGTGCCTCAGTATCCTTTCTATTCTCCTGCATACTTCAACTCCCTTAAAGCAAAATCCCAGTCTAATTTCTTGTATCTTTTCCCAATTTCTCTGGTACACTTTGTTACATTCTCTTTGCTCCCTTTCCCCCTCTTTCCTTGCAATTACCTTAAACTTCAGAAATTAGCTTGAACTTGTTATTGTCCAGGGTGATAGCTGAGTCTTATCTTTGAAAGGGGGCAGCATCATGAGGAGAGAGTAAGATTGAGAGATACAGGAGTCAAAAGGTGATGCTTAAGTCATCAAACCATAGCTGTTCTTACTGTAACAGCAGTGAGCAGATGCCAACTAGAAATACGAGGAGCAAGTATTTTACACATTAGAATAAATTTTCAAGTGTGAGAAAACTGCGTGGATCCATAAAAGTCTTAATTTGTCAATGTTGAAACACATTCTTCTGCAGTAATATCTTGCTAATTTTTTAGTAGTCAAGACTGTGTTACTCAGTATGCATAACTCATTCCCTTCCACAGCAGCTCAGTTTTGAATGTCTAGTTGAAGCATGTATTTTTACAGGAAAGAAAAAGTATGAATATTTTACTAAAGATCAAATGAAGATAAGCTTTGAACCTGGCTGTGCTCTTCCCTGTGATGTGTAGGTCTTGTAGTATTCCTTAATTAAGGTACAGGTGAAGAGTATCATCACATCTTACTTGCTTTTACTAAAGAAAAATACTTGTTTTAGGAAAATTACTTCAATATCATTAAAAGGAAAAAAAAGTTAAATCATTCATAAAATGTATTCAAAGTTCATTCTTTTATTTTTGCATTAATGCTAGGCCTAGAAGTTCTGTCATCCTTATTCAGTCTTTCATCTGCAGCTGAATGTTATGAGAGAAATAAGAAAAGCGGCTGTTTAAACCACAACCCTAAAATTAGTAAATCAGTTTTACCCAATGCCTTAAGGCTTTATTTTTATAGCTAAGACATCCAACCCTTCAATTTTTATTTTTTTTTCAATTTACCAGACATTTTACAGAATGCCACAGGATCTAGGTTTTCCAGCTGGCCACCTAAAGAGAAACATAGAGAGGTAACACCATTTCTATAAGTACTGTCACACCATGTAATATTTTGAAATACTATTCATATATCAAGAATCTGAAGAGGGCTTTGGCCATTGGCCAAAAGTGGAAAGGAAAAATGTAGGCCTTATGTGTGCATTCAAAAAGAAATAAACTAAACCCAGAAATAGTTATTTTCTCTACCTAGTAATTATACAGACACATCTTTTATTTATAAAAGTGTTCTCTCCTTGACTCCTTAGAGTGCTACATAAATGCTCAGAACAAAAATGTTGGAAAGAGGCCAGATGGAAAAACAAAATATCCATCAGAGGTAGAACAAACAAGAATGGTGTACTTTAAACTAACGTTGCTCTTCAATTCAAAAACTGAATTTGCACTCAGGAATACAGTTCTGCTTTATGGGCCCGTTTGGATTTTCACAGTTTCTTTTGTAACAAGCTATCTCATATTTGATCACAGAAGGCTAATTCTCAGAACCAGGTTATATTACGATGTTTATATCAACTTATTGTTAAAGGTAAATTGAGTATAAGTAAGTTAGGGGTTGGGGATAAACTATCCAGGAATTCCAGATAGGAAATCTTCACTGTTTCGGGAGTCCTTGTTTGAATCCGTGGGGATTGTTCATTTTTTAATTTGCTGGGAATAAAGGTGAGAAAAGTTGGGAGGGTTGGAGGAGCTTTCCCTCCCATAGTAGAAAACTTACATTCTGTGCTATGTAAATCACCAGAATCATGAAATTAGGCTGACTGTGCATTTTCATCCATGGCTGATAGCTTACCTGGTGCTCATCCACTGCACAAGTCCCTTTCTAGTAAACTTCTCACTTCAGTGATTTCCTTCAGGGTGCTATTTGGTGTGCTCTGCTCAGGACCGTGTGGCTTTACTGGTCTGAGCCCAGCAAATATCACAAGTCGAGAGTCAAGGACCTAGGCCTGCCGAATACCCATAGCATGCCAAACAGCTTCAGCTGGCCCTAATTAAATGCAAATGATAATGGTGGAGAGGAAATATGTGTAGCCAAGTCAGGTCAGTAATGCTTCTAGCCTCTCAGCAACTTCAGCCATGAGTTGTGTTCCTCCCAGGCATCATCCTAGCATCTAGAGGAAATGTGCCCTTTCTCTATTTAAAAAGCTACAGTGGGAGGAATATCTAAAGGAAGGTAGGAGACATGAGCTCTTCCCCACTTACCTGACCTAAAAGAGGGTCTTGAACAAACATAGTCCAAGCAGGATGCAGGTGCCTTGGACTCAGCAAACTGTGGTTTCTTGCTTGGTGGAACTGTTCCTTTTTCTGTAAATACTAAATAGTGAAGGGCAGGCTTATGTCTCATCTGTAGAGAATTTCCCCAGGGAGTGGCAGCCCAAGTTCAAACCTCTGTGTCAATTGTTAGATAATTACTTAGACAAAACAGAACTGCTCCAGGAAGATAAATCTAAGCACTTCCTTGAAGAACAGAAAATCAGAGAGGAGAGAATATACAGAAAACAGCAGGAAACTGGAGTTTAAGCCTGCAGCAAAGCAGTTCTGCAGGGATTTAAGGTGAGCGTGCCGAAGCCAAGCCAGGTGTTATCACTGAGCAGGCAGGCTGTCCTCCTGCCCCTCCTGCAGGGCCCTCGGACACGCTGCTGCTAGCTCGGGGACAGGGAGACCCAGCGCCTGCAGCGGGGCAACAGGAACACACACCAGGACTAACTGGGTGTCCAGGACACCTGTCACAGCTGGACAAAAGAGTGGACAAGACAGCCACATTCCTGAATCCAGTCCTTACAAGCAGATTTCAGTAAAAGCCAGTAGGACTGAGTTTTTAATGACACTGACCTACAAAGACACAAGAAGCTCCCCCTGATGTCCTTTAGTTTAAGGTAACTGGTTTTCTTAGAGAATTCAGGCTTTAACTACTATTCCAGCTAGAGCCAGGATGGCTTTGTCAAGACTTTTAAAGCTAGTTTGGTTTTATTTTTTTAGCAGTGTTGTATGATTATTAATTAAAAAATGTCCCTTCTCAAATGTTAATTTTGGGAAGGAGTGACAAAACAAAAATCATAAAATTCTTTCCAGGATCAATGATAACAAGTAAATTGCATTTAGTTATAGTAATTATTAAAGCTTTGGATTCTTACGCTCTAAGACTAGAACAGCATAGGCTGCTACAATTTCTCACAGAAAATATAGATTTTTTTTTTCTATCACTTTATATTTTAGCTAGATCATCAAAGTGTTGGCTGTTATTTGAAGTTGTCTTAAAACTTCCTAAATTCTATGTTCCCATCTCTTTTCTTTGAAGTCACCATTATCAAGTTTAGCTGTCATAACTATATGACCTACTATAAGTCTTTAAGCATCAAGGAATGATTAAACATGTCTTTCAGTTGGTAATTTTGGTTTAAAGATTACTAAAACACAATGTCCGCAACACTTACTGTAAAATATTGGAACTGAATTAATGAAAGGAGGTGGGGTTTTTATCCACCCAAAAATGGCAGAACAATATTTTGTGTAGGCTAAGATTACCCCCTGTATGACATAGGTAAACTAAACCTAATGAACTGTGGGCTAACATTTGAAAATCCAGTTAAGAAGTTTTTTCCTGTCAGAAGATTGCTCATAGTTAATTATATCATTATCTCTTTTTTTCTTTTTTCTTTTTTTTTTGCTATTGTACGTATAATGGAATTATTTCTATGTATTTGACAAACATTTTGCTGTATTAGAGTCAATGCATCATGTTGAGAGATTAATATGTTAAAAGAGGTGGTTATTCACTCAGATGAGTTCACTTCAGATGAAAAGTCTGAGGCAAGTAATGCTATACTTATGGGAGGAACAGTTTCTCATAATAATCCTTCATACCAAATATTTTTGTATTAGTTATGTGCTACTGGGTTTTGAAAAAGATTTGCAAGCAATGGTTACAGTTTTCACAGATTTATGATTGCTCAATAAGATGAAGAATGGCGTATGAATTTTTTTTCTCTGTTTTGTACTATGTACATTGTACAGTATTTAGCAATCCAAGAGTACTTTAACTGAGTTATCTACCATTTATAACATAAATGTAGGTCATTGATTTTCAAATCCTCTGTCAAGAGAGGCAATTGGTTTTTGTTACTCCATGTCCCTTTACAGCAGGTTGATCTGTAGGGTTGACCATGGTCTTCATGTGAATCCACATCTTCAGATTAGCTGCAAGACATTTGCTTTCATGCAGACAAGCTTTACCCTTTTTCGTCTTACTTTTCCTACAATTTTTCTTATTTTACCTTTTTAAAAAAATTTTGCCTGTGAAACAAAGCCACAAACTGTTGAGTATTGTAGCCATATGCCATAGTTTACATATACATAGCATAGATATATACACTGCAATTAAATTTTTTTTTAAAAAAATTCCTAAGGTAAGGCTAGAACCATACTGTACCACACATCCTGTGGATTGTTAACTTTATTGTAATGGGAGATACATTAAAAATGGAGGCAGAATTGGTTGGACTACTTTTCATATTAGCTTGGCTGCCCAGGGCTGGGTGAGTCTGAAGTACTGAGGTCTCAGGTAGTAAGCTGGCTGGGGAAAGTGCACTACGACATCCCACAGCTGCTCTTGACAAAAGTGAGAGTTAACTCTGCCTCTGAAATCTCAACACATATGAGATCACAGAAATGGAAAGAGTTGAGGAAATGTAGTAGGTTCTACCATAAAAGCTGAAATGAAACAAGAAAGCTTACATAAAAGTAGAAACTACAGGAAGATAAAATCTGTATGCCCTAGTAACTATTTCTACTTTGATATAATATGTTTTCCAGGTTACTTTGAGGTCTTCATAGGTCTAGATAATGCAAAGTAGAGAGACTATGAAATTGGCTAGCATGGGACTGGACCTGGTTACAGAAAGAATGTCTCCAACATTTTCATCGTGTTTCCCTAAATTTTACCTTTATAAAAGTATACCTTTTTTTAAAATTAATTTTAGCCATTAGATTTTTTAGAGAAAAAACCCTCATAATTCTGTATTTATTAATATTCAGCACTGAGTTTTGAAACATGCAGAATCCCAGGGCTCACATACAAAATGACTGAACTTCTAAGTCTGCATGATCTACTTACAATAATTGTCCCTATAAACTTAAACATTTTATCCCAAAAAAGCCCAGCTTGCCTAACTATTTATGGTAATTCTGAGTTCGTATCAGGGGCTGATTTTTGCATATCAATTTTACATTGATTTCAAAATCAGATATTTGGTATTTATTGTACACAGAAAATAGCATTTGTTTCAGGAAAAACATAAAAACAACATTTAGAACTCATGATACACTTTAAAAAGTCAGTACAACAGTGCTGAAATAATTCAGTGACCTAGCAACTAAACAGAGTGCCAAAAAAATATCCAAAGTCAATGTCATAGAAAGACCATAACTTAAAACCAATCAAACTAACCACTGGTTATTCTTTTAACCTCTTTAGCAGCTCTAAAATCAGATTTCTTTTTCTTTTCATAACTTTCCTGTTCATAACAAAACAAAGAACACAAGAGGCTCCTAAACAGATTAATGAGTCAGTGTCTCTCTGTCATTCTCAAGATCAAATCAAGTTTCAGACTTTAATATCCCTAGCAATCTTGAAGTAAATCTTCACTTGTCTCAAAATAGAAATTGTGATAGAAGTTTCTGTCAAAGCCGCATCCATACAAGCAGGCACAGGTTTCTCAATAGACCTGGCACGTGATTCACAGTACATGAACGGGTACATGATTTATGCCTGTAACTCATTTGAAGTTTGGCTTTTCAGTCCTTACATCAGAAATCTATAAAAAGAAATGTAAATAAACTTAGTAATATACAATTTCATGGCATACTTAAGCATTTAGCTTTAGGTTTTAGCTTGAGGTTAATCTCAATGAAGCTTATAGATATGGGTGTAGATATTTTACGTAAATCATGAGAGTTTTCAATCACTGAAGACAGGAAAAGGCATCTTATGAGGGTGCATATTGTTTTCATTACCCTCCGGGAGTATCTCTTTCTCTCTCTTGTTTACAAGGGGAGCAAAGATAACTAAAATTTATGAACTAACTTTAGGATGATTAAAATGGTGTGAAATGGATCCAGCCCTTAGGGTCTGATAGCCTCCTACATTAAGGATCAGTAGGCTTACATTGCATTAAATCCCAAGAAGTACAATAAGAGCTGTCTCACATCATCTTCTTTTCTATTTACCAACCAGAACTTTGGCCTTTCTGAATTACTGAGCGTTGAACTTAGGAAAATACAATGAAGAAATTAAAGCTGCCAAGGCAGTAGAAGAAAATAAAATGGACAGACAGTCAATTGAAATCTAGATTGTTCTAATTTTATTTCAGTGCTCTGAAGAAAAAAAATCAAGAATGCAGGGATCAGAGACCAGTGGAGGCAAGAATTCTTTATTTGTTCATTTGGTTTTTAATCTGCATACTATCATGATTTTACTATAACATGGAAACAGCTAAATTTAAGTTTGATGTGAAAACAAATTTCAGTGCAGGACTTCCTATTTCAAATCGTTTAAATCCATCAAGAAGGGTTTATTTCGTGGCACAGGTAATTTTAAGATTTTTCTTCCAGTCCTGTAAAATGCAGAGTTATTACTGATATTGACTATCTTTGTTTTGTATTGCAATGTAAAAGTTTTTCTAAGAATGGAAAGAAAAATCTTTGTCATAATCCTTTTTGTAGCTTCCCACCTCAAGGAGTTTGGTTTCCTGATTTTTGAACAAATTTTGTTTAGCTCATAAGTCATATTTCTTATGGTCAGTAAAGCACAGGACATGAACTGCTGCGACACTGGCTGTCCGGCTAGCTGTATTAACCAGTGCCGGCACCCGCCCGGATGCGGGGTGCTCCAGGCGCGGGAGGGTCGGCGAAGTCCCAGTTCAGGTTCACCAGACCCACCGGTGGTACGGGCGTGCTGGAAAGAAGGAGGGAGGGAGGCGGAGGGGCTTCTCGGGGTAGAAGGTTTATTCGGGTGTCATGGTCACGCAGAGAAGCCCTGAAGGGCTTTTTTATGCTTTTACCAAGGTGTTTTATGCTTTTACCAAGGGGGAGGAGAGAATACAGAACATCCAATGGTGCAGGGATGTGGGGTTTGAATTCTCGCGGGCAAGGGTACAAACCAATAGAGAGCGTTGTGGGAGGGGAGGAATACCATGGGAGAAGAGAAATCTCTCTTGAGGGAGGAGCCAAACACAGGGAAACAGGGGTGAGATGGCAGTGGCTGCTTATGGGGGTATGCTGGCCATGGAAGTGGCCATAACGCACCGCAACAATGAACCAATATGTTAGTGTTGCCTCAAGATTTCTAGATGGAAAATAGCAAAACTACTTCAGTGCTACACAAGCAAATAACTAATCTGACGTGCAGTTCAAGGCCAGCTAACTTGATACCTCTTCATGGTGCAGAAACACACCATGGCTGCTTACCATCATGGTTCCAAGCTGTGTTCAACTACCTTCTTGTCTAGCATTCATCCAAGCACACCTAAAATGGCAGTGCTTTTTAAGATATGCAAGTGCATTTAGAAAAGCTAAAAAAGTTAACTTGCATCCTGAGCTAGGCATCTGCATGGGATTGAAATCCATATCCTGGTAACCATCACATGGATGTATAAAAGTCTATGATCCTTTTTGAGCAGGGATAATTGAATCACTCTTTCCTTATAAAGTGTTGGAGCACAAAAAGAATTGAGACAGTCTGTAAGCTTATGACTAATGCCCTGAATTTGGTCATCCAAGGAATAAGGCTTGGACTCCCAGGTTTGAGGACTTTCTCATTCTTTTTATCTGGCCTGGCACAGCAGAATAGAGTGTTTCTAAAGCTGAAAAAAGAGTGAATTACAAGAATGTCTGTCTTTTGAGACATTATCATGTATCTTCTCTTGTCAAGTACAGTGAAATTCAAACCAAATATACTTCTTCCTGGACAATACATGTTTCCCCCTCTCAAAGACTGGTGTTAGCTGATTGTTATTTTGATAAACATGTAAAATTAATAATTTTGGCACATTAAAAGGCTTTTTAGAGACTGACGGGGTGATATAATCATAGTTGTAATATTAAATTTCTCTGAAGTAAATGGTTCATGTCTTCCACTTAGTCTGTGCAGAAAATTTATGTCAGTTTAAGTGAACAGCTCATTTGTAGCTGAAAGTAAAGTAAAGCTGAAATAAATGGCTAGTAAATTGTTATAGTCACTTACACAAAGTAAGACAGACTCTTCTAAATGGAAAATATTTAGTTCCAATAATATACAGAAGGTTCAGCACCATAAGGTTAACTGTTTTACCAGGGGCTGAAACAGTCAAGCCAACTCTGCTTCCTTGTAAACTGGATTATTGGTGGAGTGATTGAGATGCATGATAAAAATGTAGATTTGAGCATTTTCCAGCATTCATTATTTCTGGTTAAAGAGTTTTTCTTGATGTCGTGCTGAGTTTTGCACAACCTTAGCAGAAGAATACAGGCAAAACTATTCCTCTGCTTATGTAAACATGGATTTAAAATGGATCTGAAGATCACTTGCAGTGAAATCTATCTGATGTCCGAAGTACAGACGTGTGCTTCTAACTAAGTGCTGTTGTGAAAACTCTGATGTAAAAGCTACACAACAGCAGCAGTCCTAGGTATTCATAAACATACATCTCTGTGGGCAAATAAAGGTGTTAAATAGTTCTGTAAGAAATGAGTAGCCAGGTATATTGTCCAATACTAATCTGCTATTAGTTCTTTTCTTTTTTTTTTTCCTTTTTTGTCTCCCACAGGTTATCAAATTTATTCCCTGTTCTATCTTACTGCTACAATAATTAATCAAGTGTAAGTTCTTGGAAAATATGGTCCTATCAAACTCTGTAGCAAAACTCTGTTGATGTTTGTGGATCAGAATTTTGTGCTGAGACACATGCAGAGCCAGGTTTTAGCATGTGAAAGGAATACAGAGTTGGACTGTAGAACAAAACCATCTGCTGAATGTTTACATGTTCTCCCACACCCTGGAATCTAACAATACGGTGTGAATCAAATAAATGATAACTGAAGTTAACAAACATTTATTTTACTAGTACCACAAAAAATACCTTAAAACCTGTAACTTTCTTATTAGTAAAAGCACTTAGCTGTAAATGGTGCACACATGTCTAACATTTAGTGATCTAAACTAACACTTTAGTGATCTGAAAAGCAGAAAATATATAAAACTGCACTCTCATTTAAAACATATTAGTGCTTTTTTATGGGCATCATTTCTGAATGTGAACCAATGTATCTCTTTCAGATTGAAGTTACATCTTGAAGAAAGGCATTTTCCTTTAATGAATTAGTTAATAATATTGTGAAATTATACATGCAGTGCTGCTGTTTTCAATTTCTATAACTATTTTTATACATATAATTACAGAAAGCCTATATGGTTAACTAACCATGAACTGGATATGCTTCTTCGAACTGAACAATCAGTATTTTATGAGTAGTTGGCTTGTGGAGACACATTATCTTGACAGCCCCAAAGTCTAGCTGGCCTAAAAAGCTCATGATCTGAGTGCTGTGGTGAGTCAAAGTTTTTCCAGCCTCAGACCTACCAGGGCTTCAGCTGCTTCACTTTCAGACTGCCTCCAACTGCTCACCAAAGCCAGCAGGGGTGTGCAGGCATCCCACCAGGCTCTGGATAAGCCTGCCACCACAATCACAACCTAATTATTGACACTGCCAATCTGGTCTTTCAGAAGGTCTCAAGATGGCCCTCAAAATGCACTGGAATCAGTGAGAGCACCCAGGTGTGACTTTTTCTGAGGTGTTCCAAAATACAGCTGGGTATTTTTCTGTGTCATTTCTACTTTTTTCCTTTATCAGGATGTAGGTGTTTGCAGGCAATCAAGAAAATATTTTAGGTATTTAAAAAGTGCATGGTGTCTCACCAAAATTTAAAGCTGTCAATATATGAAAGCAGAGCTGAAAATGTGATTAGCATTTACAGAATAATCTGAGTCTGGCCTGTTTTAAAGGAAAGAAAAAATGAAGTTGCTATTCCCATGTCTCTTAAATTTAATACTTTTGCAAAGTGTACAGAAAAGAGCTGTGAATGAAACCAGTTTAAAAAATAAAGTTTATTCTTCCATGTTTGTTTTAAAAATACTAATTTTTATAAACAACAAAATTTCCAGTGATAACCTGTTTGTTTTCCAAAGCATGTACACATTTCCTTAATGAGTACCAAAGATGGAAGTATTCAGGAATAGAACAGATTTTAAATTGGGCTATTAATCAGAAATCAAAACTTAAAGGAACTACGGAGTGGCTGAAGGTTAAATTCAAGCAACCTTATCTCTGATAAAGTGATTAAATCTCTGAAAAACTTTTAAATCTCTTTGAAAATTTAGAGTTGGATAAACGTCAAGTTACATAAAAAACCCTTACTGCTTATTTTAGGACAATGCATACATATTGAGTTCAGTTAAAAATGCCATTCTACTCTTGAATTTCTGACTTCTCGCACTAATGAGGTTTATCATCACAAGGAGTGCTTGGCATAAAATGAATTCATTGTAGTTTATTACCAAAACTGCAAAACAACAAAAAAAATATTTTCAGCTTTTCTGAAATTTTTATATAACAATAATTGGAAATTTCATTTTGAGTAAGGTTCGTACCATCTTTAACTACTTTTGTTTGTCATAAAAAGATCCCAAGGAATTCCAATAAAATATTTTGGTTAATAATATATAATTAAAAGATATTTACAGTCAACAGGTATTACAAAATCAATTGATTAAACTTAATCAATAGATTATGGATTTGAAAGATTTTACTCAACTTTACTCACAACCTACCTGAGGGACAATTAAAAAAGTACAGTTCCTTGTTTACAGATGGAGATATGAAATACAAAATTGAATGGTCTTACTCCAAGTTTGATGATATGCCAGTTGATGTCATCTGAGGTGCATCAGTTGATCATGTTCAAATTTTCAGAATACAGAAAAAATCCAAACAATCCAACAAAACCAAGATTAAAAACCCACAAAACAAACAAACAAAACCAAACAAAAAAACCCCAGCCTTAACATTAATATTTTGGATTTTTTTTTTTTTCCCAATGGAAGTGGGAGGAAAGATCAGCATACCAACATCTGAGAAAATGGAAATTTACTTCCTCTCTTACCCATTATAAAAAGTTCCAGGTCAGAATCTTGAGCAAAGCAGAAACACCTGCTCCTTTCAAGTGTGGTAGCTTGGAAAAAAGTGCATTGTTCAAAGGCACTCCCCTCCCCTTAAATGTCATCTTAATTAATTTAGCCAGTGAACAAAAAGATTTTATGCTTGGTGGCCAAGGCTTTGTTTTGTAGTGAGAGCAATGCAAACAAGGGTCAGACCTCCTGCCCCGGTTGTGGTGCTGTGCAAACCTCCTCCAGCCTCTTCAGGCTGAAGCAGCAACAGCCTTTAATGGCACATATTTGTGCCCTTCTTGGAATTATTCGCTTGTCATTTCAAAAAACGCACACAGGAAACTCATTAAGATTTCTTCTATTTGTCTCAGTAGTTACTGACTCTATTCTTCTTTATGATGATGTAAATCGCTTTTTTGAAGGGATATATATTAGTGTAAAAGAGCTTAAACAAGAAAATAAGAGTTGTTCCATTTCTGGAAGATGAACAATATCATGTCTCTCTAAATGAGTAGGAAGGCTTTTTTTGTATTTATCCAAACTTCTGTAAGTCTCTTCTTTCTATATTATTGTAAATGTAAAAATAAAAGGAAAAAAAAAAAAGGCAATACAGTACTAATCTAAAGAAACTGATGCAGACCTTCCCATCCAAAGGAGGAGCTGTCTGCAAACAATCCTTTTCTTCAAGGGGTTATGGTTTAAGCCCTTTGGACATGAGACAGCCCTATTAGAGACATGTTCAAGATCCTTTTCTGTCCTAAATATTTAAATCATGTATGTGCAAAAGACTACATCATGTAAACAATGCAGCTGAACCAATACCCATGCTATATAGATTTTTTTATTCAAGCTTTATGTACAGTTGCAATGTTTTGGGATAGGTGAACAGCTGGAAAAGCAGCAGGTTGTCACAGACACGTGAGGAAAGAACAATTGCATGGGTTTTTTATTACATACAGGGTTCAGCTCAGATGCAATGCTAGATGAGACATCTGAACTTTAGGACCAGTAAGACAGAATGAGTGTCAGGACTGAGGACTGGCCCCTTTGGGCACGGGCTGTGAAATGTTACTGTCCATTTCATCAGCAACTCCTCACTATTTTCAGTAACCTCGTCTGGGCTATTCATGTGAATAATGTGAGAGGCTATCACCCTAACGTGATTAGTTTGCACCTTCAAGGTAATTAGCTCCTTATGTTCCTTTGCTAGAGGCAATCTGTGTTATATTCCAGGCAGATACACAGTTGTCTTCCCTTCTGTCCATATACCCTTCTAGGTTACTCGGGAAGGTAAATTGTGCTCTAGAATTATTGCTCCTCTGCTCTGTAGAGAAATAGGTTAATGAAAGTATACTTTTTGGGGGGAACAAGAGGTATCTGAAGTACAAGTAAGAAGAGCTGTGAGTCTCTTTGCTGACGGTAGTATTTTTGAGATTTTGGTTGGTTGGTTGGTTTTTGTTTGGTTGGTTTTTTGAGGTCTACTTCTCATTTAAATTGGCTAAGAAACAGTATAAAATTATAGGTTGGTAGATATTAGAACTCAGTTTATAGACCTAAGGATTTAGAAAGTTAGGACATTGCTTCTACTTGGGTTTTGACTTTGATAAAAAATTCTAGAATTCACTTACATAGCTGCATGTTTATTCTACTGTACTCGAAAGAGTTTTTCACTTTATATCCTTCAGGTATGGAATGTTCTAATGTAGTGCTGAGGCTATTTAAAATAGTTATGCTGTGGTTGCTGTGGCGAAGAAGTAGAAAACTCTTGTTACAATAAAAATTGCTGGAGAAGGGTCACTTCATTTTGCTCTCAGGAGTAAGCAATGTGGGTAGGTCACCTATAGATGCATAAAGGAAGCTTTACAGCTATTATAACAGTCATTGGGTTACAATGTCTCAGAAATTACATTAAGAAGCAAATGAGGGAGTGTCTTCTAAAATGCTGTGATTTAATAAGATATCTCAAAGTGAGGTCATTCACATTGGGAATGATAATACCAGTAAATTAAAGGGAAGGTCACTTTTATGTAATGTTAATCATACCAATTCTTCAAATATGACTGTTACGGTAAGGCATTTTATGAATCTTAGGATTCTATGACCTTTATTTGTGTTAGCATTAAAACTAAAAATCCATTAATATGTGAGAGCAGAAAAGAGTCATCTTCTATCCTCTTATTTGAGGGTTTGGGGAGTTTACCACATGTTGTATACCATACACTCACTGTAAAACATGTCTTACATGTAAAATGTCTTACAGGATATTTTTTTTCATGAGATTGCCTTTTATAGTACAGTCAGATTAAAAAATGGGATTTCTAGATTTGGTTTTGGAGTAAAAATATTTTTAAGGAAAAATATTCAATTCCCTGCCTGATTGTTATCCCATGTTATGCCAAGAGGGCATAATATGTCCATTCCTATAAACTGTTTCTAAAAGACTTTAAATCCTTGCAGTAGTTTTTCTGTGGGGTTTTATTATGGACCAGTTATAAAAACAGCATGAAAGCATAACTGTTTCATAAGGAATGATTGGGGAGCTTTTTTTCCCCTCAAGATTACTTTGTTGACGTGACTACATAAGCACAGATGTTCTTCAAAATGCTGTAATAACATGGGAAAGACAAAAGCAATTTTAAACTATCCTTTTCATACAAATTTCCTAGAATTTTTTTAATATATCTCTGTGGATTTTTCACAGAAAACAGAAAGTCCAGAACACCATCAAATGTTTTGACAATAGACTTTTAAATGGGAAGTCTTCTACGAAAATTACTCAAAACAAACATCTAAACATTGGTAAAGATCAAGTCTAAATTACTGCACGTTTTTCACTGTTTTTCAAAAATACAAAAATATCTTTTTTTTTATCTTGAGTGAAAAAATAGTGTATCTCCATGGTGCGGATCTTTTTCTTTTCCTCCTGAACTCTTAATGACAGTCACTGTTGTGGTACCCTGCAGAGTGTTAGGCAGTGTATGAAAAACGTGACCAGTTATTAGTGGTGCCATTGAAACAGAAGTGCTGCTAGAGTCAAGGGGTTTCCAACATTTTATGCTATCTGGAAATCTGACCCTCAATTTTAGTCCTTAGGGAATTCAAACTCTCAAACTAAAAAGACTGCAACAGATGAGAGGGATAAATATCCCTACATCATAGAGGAAATTAAGGATTATAATAAGTCATCATAGTTTACCACATGGCTTATTTAACAGTCCTGCAAGCTCATGGGAAAAAGCCATGATGGATTTTAAGATGTTTTTCCAAGGATACATTTTTCTTATCATGGCAAGACATACTGTTTAAATTGGCTTAAATGATTTTTCCTTAGATGTATGCAGTTCTATTTTTTTAGTTTGTCCTCTATTTTTTCTTGTAGTCTCACTCAATTCCTTGTCCTCCTGTTTCTTCCTGTGCCCACCATTGTCTCTTTCCTCATGGTACCTGAGATGAACTGGAAGGGTGAGTCAGGGTAGGGAGCGTGCCAAGGCTCTGCATTCACAGCCAGGAGAGCCGAGTGCTTCTTGAATACCGTACAAAGAGCTGGCTGTGTCTCACCTCTGATATAAGCTATTGTTACACTTCATTTTCCTCTTCTTTACATGAGAAAAGATGCGTCAATAGTTTATTACATTATTTAGTCATTAGGCATCATTCCAGATGACCATGTCTTTTTTTTTTTCCCCTCAAAAGTAATCAGCACAACCTTCTGCTGTAAATGGAGGGTATAAATTGGTGATTATAGCTATTTTCCCTCACAGCAGAACAAATAATAAGGCATAAGTCTTTTCTACCCCTGTCCCCTTATTAGAGCAATAACGAGATAAGCCTTCAGGCTTCTGAGGTTATAAATCATCTAAATAGGAAACAAGACCCATGTTTTTCCTAATTTATCATATTGTCATCATATTGTCATTTTTTATAGATTTTCTCACATCTAAACTCTCCTAGCACTATATCTTGTTCATCTTCTTAAGGCAGCTCTCTCAATTGCTGTTATGCATCTTACATTTCTGCATTTACTCATGGCCATTCTCACATCTACTTCCCCAGCTTTGTCACTCCCACTACCCCCTCTCACCTCCTGCCTACTGCTCCAGTGTTTCCTTTCTGCCAGTCCCACCTCCATATTCTAGTTGAATAATATCTTAGAATACTTTCAGATACTAAAATTGTTGTGCTGGGATGCATTTCTCAGCAAAATTCAGCCTTTCTTATCTTACCTAACATTTAAGCTAGTATTGCATTCTTAATAATTTATGCAGATTACCTGTCATAGTCTGAGTTACTCATCTCTGTTCTTTGTAGCTTTGTTTTCTTCTAGAGATCATTTTTCTTTTCTTTTTCTCTAGGGTAAAATTTACTTAAATCATTTATTTAAAATCTGATTGTGTGAACATCTGAAGATTTAAATACAGAAGGTTTCAAGATGATTGCTTGATTTTATTTCAGGTTACTGATAAACTGAGCTCCTCCATTCCTTACTGGAATGTTTCCAGAAAGATACTAAATGATTGTCTTGTGAATGCAAAAATCTTCTATTTTTGATTCTTGAAACAAACTATGCCAGGTCATCATTCAATTTTTACAATGATGAAAATTTCTGACTGAAAACTGATATGTGATAGAGTTAAATAATTTCATAAATGAGCTCAAATTTTAAAAAAAAAACCATGAAAGCTAGGATCCTGAGTAAATTGATGGGTGTTATATTTGTCAAGTTTTTTCACTAAGGAATATTAGGAGTATCTTGAAATTTTCAACTTTTTTAGCAGTGATGATCATTTCTAGATGCAAGATGAAAACCTGAAAAACAAGTAAAATTAAAGATCTCTCTTTCTCTATAAAAATAAACAGCACAATCCTTTATGTCAAAAACTTGCTTCCTAAATATGAGATATAATTAATTACACTTTTTAAAACATTTTACAAATCATAATTCTTATACTATGTCATCTAAAGCTTTAAATTTTCTACCTATCTAGAAACATTAAAAATCACTGAAAGTAGCTTAGTATCAAAATACCATTTTAAAAATTCAAATATGTTCTCCATCGTGTGCTGTACATTGAGAGCAAATGTTTTCAGGTTTTAGTGTTTGTTCTAATGTAAGAAAAAAATGCATAAATGCTGCAGAACTAGGACAAATATGGGTCTATAAATAGCAATCAGTCTCAGTGAAGCACAGCAACTTAATCTCCATTTGCAGCTATTCTGAGCACAAAGTTAGGTTGAAGGACATGAAACTTGTTTTGGTTCCCACTGTCTTCCCATCCCTGTTGTCACTCCAAGCATTGCCCTGTTCTCCACTCGTCTTGTACTTCTCTAATCTCTCAAATTTCTCTCTCTATATTTTTCTCATCCTTGACATCTCAGATTCTTACTTTCCTTCCTCTGATGCTCAACAGAGTTCTCCTTGAATTTTCATCCTTCTCATCTACTGAGAACCAGATCTGTTATCCTTAGGCTTCTTGAAAGAAGCACAGAGAAAACACTTTTTTAAAGGGTAGGAGTATCTTTATACTTGCTGGATCTTTCCGAATAAAATTAAGTAGGTTTAGCTGGAAGAAGAGCTGTTACTTTTTCCTAATCCTGCTAAATCAGGTAGAGCTTCTTTATGACATACAGGAACAAAACAGACAGGAGTATAATTGAATATAGGACAGAGATTATAGGAATGTAATATATATATAATAGAACATAGGAGCATAAATCAAACTATGATTGGGAGCCGTTAGGTAGGCTTGCCACCCTTGATCAATATAGCTCTCATATGAAGCTTCAGTCTATTACAGTCTTCTGGGCTTGAGTCACATCATTTGTCAGAAAAACAGTAGCAAAGAGTGGAAAGAAAAGGGGCCTCCTCAGAGTTGCTTTTTGTGTCACTCCAAACCCTTTTCTTGAAAGGTAGCAGAGCTTATTCTCAAAATAGAATTGGCAAGAGTTCTCAGCTTAGACCTCATAAACATTCTGATATCTCTCAGAGCTTAATACCCCCTAGAATATGATTTAAGTCTTCTCTCTGAGGCAATTGGGCTTAGGATGTATGAACCAGTCTCTGGGGGATTTAGGATGATGCATTATTATTTTCCACAGTCACCTACACAGCACCCTGAGGTAAGATGCTGATATGTCTAATGTCAGACAGGCAAGCAGTGTCAGAGCTAAGATTCATCTTTTTTTTTTGTTTCCCAGACGTATTTCTGATCCCTTCAGGCGCATAAGGCTGTCAGTCTCAAAGACTGTTACTCAAAGTGGCCAGAACTCCACCAGTCACTGAGCAAGAAATTTCTGTATGCATTCTGTCAGAAGCAGATAAGGAGCCAAGCAGCATTAATGGGATCAGTGGTAGCCCACAGCTCTGTGGTGCTGGTTTCTGCCTGGGATGGCATAGAAAGGGAGTGGGAGTGGGTTTCTCAGCATTCTGTAAATTGTCTGGGTACAATGTCTATGCTGCATCTTGAACTGATGTTTTCTTCTGATGTTTTCAAGTCTAAGCACACTGAATAGTTTGGTGTGCAAGTGGGCATGACTAGACTGACTGTCTGCAGATTGTCCTTCAGACAGAGCCTGGGCAGTCCACAGAGCATGCAAGGATTTGAGGAACCCCTGCACTCATCTCTCCAGTGAAGGACAGACAAACTAACACTGCGGAAAACCAACTGTCTTTGTTCAAGGGAGTAAACTTGTACTTAGTTCCTCTTACATGCATCTAGAGCAGCAGCTGCCCACCTTATCTGTATCATAGAAAAGTCCTGGAGTACAAGATCAGCCTGCTTTGTTATATTGGAGTCCATGCTACTGCACAGAGGGAACTAAAATGATTATAAGAACAGGAAGGCATTATCCTTCCCAAGACACCACTACTTAATCTGATACTCTCTGTATTGTTGTTTCATGGTTTGCTGTGGATTTTTACTGCACCTCCTTTAGGATTCAGGGCTGCCGGGTGGCCAGTGGTAGGAGAGAGCAGACCTGCAGGAAGCAACAGCACCCAGAATTAGAAAGCTTCCAGGGAATAAAGACTTCATAGAGACAATTGCAGGGGTGGACAGTGAGGAAAAAAGAACTCATCAGCTACAAGGTTTATAAAAGTGAAGTGTTGGGGAGACAGTGTCCCAGAACAAGCTGACTGATTGAGATCTGAAGGGAAGTCATTAATTTATAACAGGGGATAAGCCTAGTTCTTGCATTTTCTTCATGTAGGATCCTTGTTAGACACTGCTTTGCCCTAATCAAAGTAAGTTTCTTGTACCCACTACCTCTCACAGCCCTTTACCCAGAACCCTTTGTAAGGAGAAGGAATGTGCTGAGAATGGGTGCACGAAATGCACCTGACCAATGTAAATGTTAATGTTGCCATGTTCTCAGTTTAACAGCATAGTCAAGAATTTTCAAAGCCTTAAGTAATGCTTTGTTAGTAGTAGAATTCATCAGGTTTTTTCTTCTGTATGTATGTTCTTCAGCTTCTCGTGGTTTTCCTGTAAGGAAACAGGCTCTAATTTGTATGCTGCATCTGAAGCATGACCTTGGTGTGTCTTGTGTATTGATTAAGACAGAAGAGATACCTGAGTGTTTCATCTCTAGCAGATAATTTCAGTATTATGTCCACTTTAAACAGCTTTAATTTGGTTTTTATATAAATATCGCACCACCAAATAGGGTTTTTTTATCTCTCAGTGCAATTTAGCCACGTAAGACAGTTTGCAATTAGCTCATGGGCTGTTCTGGAGCTCTAAAGGCACAGCTGGCATACGCAAACAACCTTTCTTTCTATCTCTGCCTTCTCCTGTTCTGTCTGCCAGAAAAGTTGGCTGTGCACACAGACCTCATGTTCACTTTGCTGCCCTTTCCTCCCCTTCCCTCTCACGACCTGCTGGTCTGTGAAGGGGGAGCTGGGGTTTTGCCTTCTTTGTTGTATGCCATGTAGCAGTGGCAGATGAAAAAATTTACTGTAGATGAAGATACAAAAGCCCATGAGCTCTTCTCCTTGAAACCTTTTTCTATGGCTCTTTTTCTTTCTAAAGTTTAGAAGTCTATAGTAACCCAAGAAATGACTGCACCTTGTGGATACAATCAAACCTTTGCTAAATAACCTTCAGTTATTTCCCCCATGTATTTCCTTTTAAGTATTATTTTTGCTGTTGTTAAAAAATACTGTGCTACACTGTCAATGACAGGATTTATTTCTGTTTAACTGGTCAACCTGAGTTTTGGAAGGAAAGGGTTATAACTTATCAGAAACATCACTCTGATGTACAAAAGTTGTCTTTGCCCTTCTTAGAGGCATTAATAGAGTGATTCTGGTGTGGGCACAGTTTCCCTCTAAACGACATGGAGGTACACAATAAGTGACATCTGCAGTAAGGGAGCAGCATCAGAACTGCTGTCCTTGATGTGCTTATGTTTCCTAAAGCAGAGATAACTGAAAAAAGGCTATTGTTTTGGTGCATTATAAACCTGTGAAAGAGAAGGTTGAGAGAAGGAAGGGGGGAAACCTGCTTTTAAATGCCATTGTCCCCCAAATGTCCCCAATGTACAAGGACATCCTAAAAGAACACTAATCCTGTGACTAGTCTTCAAGATTTTAGTGGGACCACTGATGCTCAAAATTAAACATGCCCTTAGGAGCATGTCTTCATGGAGTAATGCTAAGAAGCAGCATCTCCCATTGGCTGCTGACAGTCATCTCGTTCTCACCCTGTGTGCCTCCTGATCATGCAGAAAAATGCTTTCTGTGAAGCAATGATGTAATTCAGTCTCATAAAAAAAACAGCCCTTGAGAAAACAGCCACAACGATTTTACATCCCACAAAAGTGATATATAACAACCTCATCAGTCAACATTTTAACTTTAATTTACATCATCCTTTTGCAGCAACAGTGAGGATTTTAAGCTTTAAAATAAACTAAAAAGATGCTATATCACATCATTAAAGCTATCACTAAATCATTGCTAAAATATTGTTTTTATTTTGTCTTGAAAATCCATAATGTAAAAAGGAATGAACAGTAGGTTAATAAAGAGAATAATTAAGCTCCCACAAAGAGAAGGGAGGGTTATGTAAGGGAGCCCTGTGCAGCCCCTGAAATGTCTGTGCATCTAAGATATCAATCTGTCACAGGCAGTATAGGCTGACCTTGTTCACTGGGTAAAGCTGAAATGGAAAATTGAACTGCAGCTTTGGGATCATAGGGGCAGCCAAAGGTCATCTGCCACTCAGGAGCTGCCAATGCATATTCCCTGCTGACTCCTCTAATCCACGGCTAGCTGCTTTCAGTCACCTAGATAGGATCTTTACACTGCAGCAACGGCCTCCTTCAGGGGAGCATCTTCCTGAGTAGTTTTCTGCAAAATACTGTTTCTTTTGGGCACATCTTAAGTGTTGCTTAAAATAATGAAAGGAAATAAAGTGTTTTGAACATTAAACATGTTTTTCTAGTTCATAAGGATCATGTATATCTGACTGTGCCCTATTCTGAGTTCCTGCCAAGGAGTAAATACACCATTAAAAGCAGACTTGAGGAAAAAAGACAAAGGATAAGGGCTTGAACTTCAGGTTTTCTTTAAGAGCCTGTACTGATCTCATCACTGCTCACAGAGCAGTATGGCATCAAAGCATCTAGCAGTGTTTTTCACAAAACTACAAGACAGTCCAGATGTTGAAGTCTGATTTTACTTTTATCAGGATAAATTAATTTCTAAGAATTTTCCAATAACAGTCTTATTTCTTCATTAAACAGGATTCTATCAAATCAATGCAAAAGAATAAAACTGTGAAGTCATATCTGCTCTAAGTGTAGGCTATCTGTTGATGTAGACAAAACACAGATTTTATTTATACAACCATGCCATTAAAGAAAGTAGAAATACGTGGTATCCAGCATTAGACACGTGTTGCCAGAGTTCCTTCCTCTGAGCACTGCAGCCTGTTAGAGGTTTATCCCCTTGTGCGTCAGAAGGACTTGCATCTTCATAAACTGAAACCACATGCGCACATACACATACACACTTTTTTTTATCTCTTCCTATTAGTACCTCTTAGATTCTTTGAAGTAAAAGGTCTGATCTTTTATTATATCAACTATGCATGTATCTCCTATATTTAGCAACCTGAAAAAATCTCTTTGCACAGGTGCATCCTAAACATTCTGGCTTCTAACTATTGTTATCTATCCTAGTTTTCTTCTAAATTGTATGGCATTGTGTTTCCTAGAGGCATTTGAATGTTGTCTGTTTCTTATTTTGTTCTTATTTCAAGTTAATTTCAGGTGTTTCTTTGATATTATAAATGTGTTGATGCTTCCTACATATCCTGATTAGAATAATTTGTTTTTCATATTCCAGCATCTCTAGAGCCCTGCACTTCATGTAATCCTTTACATGTGTCTATTGCAAATGGAATACTACTATAAAATCAAAATAATAACTATGAATATTTGCATTAGGAGCTATTCACCTATGAATTGAACTTTAATTATTCACATCTCCCCAGCATATTGAAGGAAAATGGGGACACTTCTGTACTTCTTGTAAAAACTTCTAAGCTCTTTGAAGTCTTTTGAAAGATATTTTTAGGTGAGGGCTTAGTTTCTGTCAGTCACAGGTATAAAAGGAAAGTGACTGTGCATGTGTTGTGTGTATGCATGTGCATCTGTAAACAAACTTATTTAAGAGTTCTTGATTTCCCAGGAATATTGATTACTGAGATACTGATTATCAATTAGGATTGTCTGTCATACAGAGAATATTCATTACTTCACAAAGATGCACAGAGCTTCATGGGGTTTGACTCAAAATATCTGAAACTGGTTTGCATAACTTCATGAATTAACATAAATAACTCAGGACTGTCGTTTAATTATGGTACAGGTATGATTTTAGAGTACACATCACTCAAAATGGAAATTGTTTAGCATAGTAATAGTTCTCCAGAAGAAGGAAAAAAAGCAGTTCAATAAGTATTTCTGTTCTGGGGAAAAAGCCAAATGCTCTAGTGACAACTCAGGATAAGGAAAAGCATTTTCTGCTTCAGTTGTAACTGGACGTTAAACAGAAGCTACTGAAGTTAAACAATGTCAAGTTACCATTTCTAGTTACCTTGCATCTAAGAGCCTTGAAATCAAGGATCTCTTTGGATTATTGCTAATGATTTGTTATTTTCCTTGGAACAACTAGAGAAATTCTGTAAGCATGGAAGATAATTGTTGTTATAGCATTATCTAAGGAGATTAAATAAGCCAGCCTGGGAAATATAAACTTACAGGGAAAGCAATACAACAATAAATGGACCTCAGTTAAGAAAGTATTAACCAAGGTTGGTATAACAAAAGACAATCAGAAAGAGAAAATTATCCCCTTCAAACACAGTTTCATTTTAATAAGAAGAAAATTTCTTTTGATAAATATTGTTCATATTTTATATTGAAAATATATAAGGCAAAGATTTAGCATTGTTATTTATTTTTATATGAAAAACGGGAAAATAAAAATGTATCAATAAATCAAAAGGGCTAAGTACTAGCTAGATAACACATCCCAAACAAAAATGTAGAAGGAATCTTCTGCTATTCTGAAGAGGTCTCCTTTTAGTTAGTATATAGTGAATAAATATAGATACAAAAATACATATGTAAAAAAAAATTTCAGTTGACACAGAAATTAGAGTACTGATAAATGCTGAAATAAGTAGTACATTTTATAGAAAGTAAAGTGGCAAAATCCAAATAAGTTTCTCAGACTTTACGCACGGACCTATATCAATCCGTAGGTAAAATCCTTCCATTGCTCCAGTCTGTAGTGTTGATAAAATTCCCCACTGATCCTGTACCCATTTGAAAACGACATGAAGAATATTGATACAGAAAGAGTACAGAGAAATTTCATGAAGTGTTTAAGCAAGTGAAAAGCAAAATGTGTGTTAAAAGACTGAGGAAGCTCCATGTATTCTCTTTATAAAATAAAAACCTAAAGTAAAATTGTCCATGACAGTACTGAGGTTGTGGGTTAACAATCATTTGTTCTGAACGACATTTGGACAAGAACTAACCTCAGGGAAGCCCTGAAATCTGTATTATGTAAGCAATAATGATTGCTGAGATCGTTTTGGGTTTATGAACTAGGAATTTATGAAAACCTGTGTCTTGGCCAAGATACCATCACAGAAAACAATTTCTAAAACTAATACCTGAAAAAACCTAGAAGATGATACTGAACACCAGGTAAGGGTGAATGGTTCATTTTGTTGGACATTATTAAGGAAAGAAAAATATATTCCATGTATTTTAATTCATTGATGCTGAAATCTCATGTTTTAAGAAATCCTGCATTTCTTAAATATTTTATTTTCTGCTTCCTATACTAACAAGAAAAAAAAAATCTGATTTAATATTTTAAAATTTTTTTTCCTGAGAAATAGGAGATGCAGAATGGAGATCCTCTTCTCAGGGTGGATGGTGAGACATTAACTCAGTCCAGAGGGTGACACTTTGCTTGAAGTATTCAAATTGTCATTTCTTATAAACATCAACAATACACAACACAGAAACCAGATACAACCTTTGCCTTAGGTTAAACCTCTATCAAACCCTTCAACTGGGATGTTCTTCTCTCTGTGTACTGGTATAAATTAAACATTCTTAGAACTTTATATAAATGGATCTCAGAATATTTTACAAAAATATTCTCCTGACATTAGAGAGATATGTATGTCAGCTCATTTTACATGAGGGTATACCAAACGTGAGAGAAATTAACTAATTTTATTGGTATCTTGAAGAAAGGCAATGACAAATATGGGACTAAATAGCAGTGCCTGTGATAGTGGTGTGAACTGCTGCTGCTGACTGAAAATCCTGTGTATCTGACCAGCACAACAAGGAAACTATGGCTCATCCTCCTCACAGATCCTGTAGTTTCCTTGATTTTCTTCTGGTTAGTCAGAATTACAAGTCATTTGTTTCTTAACTCAGTCCAAAACTGCACACCCCATTTATGGACCTGTGCCTTATTGCATTTATTATTTTCTCTTTCAAGAGGATTCAGGCCAATTCAAAGGTTACACTCTTTTTAGATAAATTTTCCAAAACAAATGCTTTTATATATGGCCTCTGATTTAGTTAAAGATGTCCTTTGGCAACAGTCCCTAAATATTGAATTGAAAGCCACTTTAAAATTTATAATCTCAATTGACCCAAATAATAGCGTCCTGTCCTGAAATTCTGGACTAATGTTGAAATAAATTGGCTTTAAATTAGCATCACAAGCTCATTTGTAGTTTCTGTGTCTCCCATTTAGACTGCATTCTTGCCTTGAAAATATATTGAAAGACTTGGTAAGGTTGGTTTGTTAAGCAACTGAAACTGCTGAACATCAGAACGCAATAATTAACTTAAAGTAAATGTTTCAAAGTTTTAAAGGAAATAATTTTAAGTAGAGTAAGTCATACAGTGGAATTAAAAATATTTTTAAAAGATAAAAATATATTTATAAATATATATAAATNAGTAGTATGGGCTGTAGAATTAAAAATTGAAAATGGTCACTAATTTGATGGGGAAAGAGAAGGACTGTAATGATACTGTCAGAATAAGAAGAAGGTGGGCATCCTTTTTTATAATTGTTTTACTTTAAAAATCTCATTTTCAGTTCATAATTGAAGTATCCATTGCAACATTAATAATGATGTCGAGACACAGCATAGAAGCTAAAAACTCTGGGCAATTTTGTCTGGCCAGTAAAACTCTTTTGTATTTATTTTCCTGACAGTTGTAATGACAGATGCCTAGTATCAGATGTAGCTGGATCTTCTCTTACCGTACCTGCCAGCAGGAAGTGAGCTGTTCCAAAATTTACTAACAGCAGTATGATCAACATGACATCATAAAGAAACTTCGGAGAATATTAGAATAATATGTCACCTGTCAGACCAGGAACCATCATTTGTGCAATGGCTCTAAGCAGAATATGGCATTTTTCTAACTGAGAATACAGCAGGGCGCTTTGTTCCTCCAAGGATTGCTCATGTAACAGTGCAATCTTCTGATTTAAACCCTCACAAGCATGGCTGGAACAGCTTGTGGAATAAAGCACGTTGATTAAATAATTCAAAGCACTGTAGAGGGAAATGATGTGTAATCCCTGTTCTTGTAATAACTCTGCTTGAGATCAGGCAAGGTGGAGCACGGCAGCAGGCAGAAGTGCTCAGTCTATTAAGGCCCAGTGCTGGGAGGTGCAGAGCTGCTCTTGGAGCTCTCACTGGAGTTGCAGTGCGTGAGCAAGTCCCTGGAACAAGCTTTCACTTGCCAAATATAGACATGGAGCATTTTTGTTCAGGACATTTATATTAGTCTTCTCTGCATTCTATACATAGCTGCTGTTCCTTTTTATGGCTTGTTCTCTGAGGGGGGTATTCACACCATCTAACTTCTGGCATCTAACTTGGGGACCTAAATTAAGATTGTGGGCTTCACACTTAGTGTTGCTTCAACAGGCAATTCAGAGCTAGTCAGCCCTAAATATCTGCTATTTCAAAAAGGTGACAAGCAACTAGAGTAAATTGTAGTAGACAGTCTTTATTATTGTAGCAGAGATTGTATCAAAATACCATACTTCGATGAACATACATATTTTATTCAAGGTATAAAATAACAAATAGCAGGTGTCGAATACTGGAGACAGCTCACTTTGCTAAAGGTAGATTGATGGAAACGTATACATGTAAATACATGTTTATATGTGGTATGTCTGTGATAATTAAGGTTTTACGCACTCACTGCTTAATATCCAAACACAAATTTTATTTCAGAAAATTAAGTTTAAATCAGTTGGTAATACTGACATTCTTTGTAGTTGTTTTGCTGTGTTTTTTAAGGCTGCTCATCTTCTTTTTAAATGTTCTCTTATGTGTTTGGCTTTAAAAGTGTGTTGTGCACACCTTTTAACAAAAAAGCCTTCACTGAGGTCAATGAGAGCTGCCGAAGTGCAGTGTCTCTGAAAATTGGTCCACCTTTATGCGAACCTTTAGGTTATGGGGTTTCTCATTACGAGTGTACATGCAGATCTACAGTTTATAATAAGCAGTGATAGTGAGCTCATGGCATGCGTGACAGAATTAGGACACGGGGTTGTCCTCAACAGCAGACAAACAGAGCCCTGGGGTCTACCTACTTCTGTCTGCCAGGTGACAAGTGGCAGCAGGGGGCTGGGGAGGCTCTGGGGAACAGCAGTGGGGACATGAGGGATGACAGGGAATTCAGAGGCCGAATGGGAAAGGTAATGCACAAGAAGTTAAACAAACAAGCAAACCAACCAAACAAAAGTCCAACCCAAAAAAAGCAAACACTCCTACCCCCACCCCCAATTTTTTGTAAATCCTATAAGCTGGGAATATAAAGCATAATATATAAATATTAAGGTCAAAAGTTGTTCGTACGCTAATTTCAGCCTTCTTACATGAACAGAAGAGGGTCAAATACAGGTAAACTGTAGTTACTAAGGAAAATTCCTGGTCAGACTGGAAGAGATCTGGTGAATTTAAGTAGTCTGGATCCCATCCTTACTACTGAGATTTTTAAATGTAGAAATGAGAAACACTATGAGGTACTATTCTCAGACAGAGTCACAGCTGGTTGAGGTCAGAAGGGACCTCTGGAAGTCACTTGGTGCAAGCCACTTTTTAAAGAAAGGCCAGTTGTCCAGAACCATGTCCAGATGGCTTTCTAATTTCTCTGTGGATAAAGACCCCACTATTTCTCTGGGCAAACTCTTCTGGTGCTTGCTCACCCTCACAGATGGAAAAGTCTTTGCTGATGTTCAAAGGGAGCTTCCTTTGTTTTAGTTTGTGCCCATTGCCTTTTTCCCTGTCACTGGGCACCACTGGAAAGAGCCTGGCTCCATCTTCTTTACTTCCTTTCTTAGGATATTTGTACATATTTATGAAACCTCCACCAAGACTTCCTTTGTCCAGGCTAAACAGCTCCAGGTCCCTCAGCCTTTCCTCATATGAGAGGTGCTGCAGTCATCCTTGTGGTCCTTTAGAGGACTTTCTTTAGTAAGTCTCTTGTCTTGGGAAGCTCAGAAGTGGACACAGCACTACAGGTGTGGCCCTGCCAGTGCTGAGTAGCTGTTCACAAGAATACTGTGGAGATAGGAATCTGAAAGATTATGAAGATATCCAGTACCCAAATGACTGGAAAACAAAATAGATCACCCAAATAAACACAGAAAGAATCTGAGCTAAAGCCGTAAGTTCAATCTTAATTATGTTATTACATAAGACTTTCAGAAGAGAATAACATTCCTTTAAGGCAGCGTTTCTTTTGTCTCAGATTTCTCAAGTTTAAAAAGTAGAGTTTAAAAAATCCTATGATGTGGAATAACACTGGCACACCTATGATTTATTCAGGAGGTTTTGAAGGTGTTCAAGAACGTGGGAAAGAGGTCATTAGGATTTCTTGTTACTCTTAAGAATGCCAAAAGAGGAATCCTGCCTCAGTATGGATCTCTGTTGCATCTATTCCCTTATGCTAAAAACCCTAAAACCACTGCCCCTCCTTTATGTTCCTGTCTCTGACTGCTTTATCTGCTCAGACCAGCTATGTATTTTCCCTCTCAAGCTATTCCTCTTGGTGCAAGCAATCACATGCAGCACCCATTGCAGTGTTTCCACATATCTGCTCTCCACCTTACATCCCAAGGAACTGCTTGACCTCCCATCTCTAGCCAACACTTCTTACAAAAAGACCTCTCAAACAACCTCTCCCTCTTACTCTTCGCTCCATGTTCCTTCCCTCTTGTTCTTTCAATAACAGTCATTCTGAAACAAACATGCAGCATGAAAACTGTTAACCAGTATTTTGGCTTCAAATTTTGTTAAAACTCACTAGAATCTTAGAAAACTCAGTATTATCATTGTACCAAAAACATGTATTTCTGCATGTAGCCATAAAAACTTCGTGTTTAAAATTTATACTGTGATATGATAAAATTTTAAATATTCAGAGTATCTGGACAAACGTAGGTCACAAATGCAGAGAACAACTTAAAATCATCTAAATTTCATCAGAAAGTTACAAAAATGATTTGCTGTTTTATGGATATATTTTCTAGAGCGGATCATTACATATATGTTAAATAGCAAATGGAAATAGAATATGCAGTATTTTTTCACTGTAAAATTTTAAAATTCAGGAAACAACTTCATGGGAAGTATTATTTGATACAAGGAATAAAAGTTGCATTCAGTCTTAATTGGTTATTTTTCAGGCTCTGTAGATATTGACTTTGGATTCAAAGAGGGCCCATGCATTTGTTTTCTGTCTTTTTTCATTTTTTAGTCACTGATGTTCATTTGGGTACTTTTGTCTTCTAAAATGCAAGAGGTTTTGTCACATCTGGCTACCCTAAAAAAGAGCATCCCTAAATGAGAAAAAGAAAAGTAAAAGTCATAATGTGATTTAATACCAGTTTAATTATTTCAGATCTATTCAGGCATGTAAGGGCAGGAACTACTATAAAGTGCTAAAATATCTGTCTCAGTCATTGCACAATACTGCCTTACACAAATCTTCATTATTTGCAATATACTTAAATAAGGATTGATCAAATACTTGGTCGTTCATAGATCTATGTGGTCATCTGACTTTCAAAATTTGAATGAAATGGAGTTCTGTCCTTGCTACTAACAGAGGGGATTTCATTTGTGGACTTGTGGATGAAAGTGGCTCACTGAATCATCACAGATGATGTGATATCAAATATAGGAGGGAAAAAGGTCTGCCTAGAAATTTCTGAATCCAGAGTCTTATGATTAAGGTACAATATGCTTGCAATGGGAAAATGTATCTTCCTTTTTACACTGCATGTTATTTTTGGTAGACTGGGGCAAGGAGGGTCCATATCAGTAATTTAATGGAATTGACAAAGTAAATACTCTTTTTTTCTTTGGTTCCTTAATGCAACATTCTGTTTTCTGTACTAGCAGCATAGTGGTCTAGTGATCACTGACAGAATAATGATAGTGAAGTGTTCATCTCTACATTTACATATGTTAAGAATTTTTATGGCCCAAATTTTTCTCAGTGATGTTTATTTCTAGGGAGAAGCTTCCCACTCAGTAGCTATTATGTAAATCTTCCTGGTTAATCACCACCTGACATTTTGCCTTGATTGATGGGCTGATGCCTTTGCTCAGCTGATGTCTATAACTTGCCTTCTCAGTGTCACTGTGTTTGGACAAGTTTTACCATGAACAAAGACACTGCAGGAAGGATGTACACATTGGAAGAGCATAAAACAGTTCTTTTTGGCTATGACATGCAACAGAAAATGTGGACAAAAAATAAAGGAAAGGGAAAAAAAGAAAGGAGAATAAGTATTAATATGCTTACAATCCCCTGTAAGTCATGCAGCATGTCTGTGCTGGCCAGACAGCCTCCATTACTAATCCTCAGTGCTGCTGATATGCCATCTTTATGCCTTCTCATGTCAGTGTTTTTGTCTTGGAATCATAGAGATGCCAACTATCCCTGACTCAAAAAACTTACCTCTGCCTGTCATCTTACCCTTCTCTTTTAGCTTAGTACTTTTTCACAGCTCTTTCTCACAATTTAGCATCTTTCTCAGAAGTTTGAGGCAAGATTATACAACCACGTTATGTTGAAAGCAGTCCTTGATGAGAGGAACCCTAGGAGAGAGGTTATGTACCAGTGACATTGGGAAATGGACACTATTTAGTGAGGAAAGCTTCTGTGATTTTAAGTATGATGGATGAAGTGCTATACATCCTGGACATGCAATAGTCAGGCTTATGTGAAATTAAAATGGCCAAAGCCTCACCTTTGCAGTGACTAAATTTTAGAGTGAAGCTCCAAAGAAAGGGAGGAATAAAAGTGTCTCTCAGCTTCCCCTCAAAACGTTTCCCTCAGTGCACCATGTATTTCAGAACCCTCCATTTTTCTACAAATTCACCTCAAAGAATTTAACTATCACACATGTGAGCCTCCCCTTCCTCGGAGATTAGAAGACCATCTGCTCAGGTTTAGACAACACAGTAGTTAAAATGCTGGCATCCTTCCTGCTCTAGCACTTTGATGGCTGTTGCAATCAAAGGAGGCGAATAAGAGATAACACCTCCACGTGTGTGAGGTGAGGGAGGAATGCTGAACACCAACATCATGGTAATGAGTAGGAGAACGTGTAGATGGAGAAAGGAAAGACTCAGTTTCTGTAGCAGAATATCAAGTCAGAAGCAAATGAAAATAGTCTGTCCAAAACTGAAAGAAAAGGAATTCAAATTCCATCAAGAAAATGAGAAAGTGGAAAAATGGTATAGGTCAAAAAGAAGTGGACTGAGTGTTGTAACTGTGCCAAGGATCCTTCTGAGAGGGTCCGGAGGGATGAGAGGTGTTCACCTAGAAGAACTGAAATGTCCAGAGAGGTTTCTAGGATTCTGCCTAGAAACTAAATGAAAATTTAAAAAGTAAGAAGAAAAATGTCCTAGTATAAAATATTTGTGCTAAACCATCATTATCATGCCAGAAGAGTAGGTTCTTTACATGCAATATAATTCAAGATAAAGATAGATAGGCTAAGATACGTATTTAGAAGCACACAGAGATAGGTATCAGAGATTTAAATCATCGGTGAATATACAG
This sequence comes from Daphoenositta chrysoptera, assembly GCA_013397915.1. Classification (NCBI taxonomy): domain Eukaryota; kingdom Metazoa; phylum Chordata; class Aves; order Passeriformes; genus Daphoenositta; species Daphoenositta chrysoptera. The sequence continues at coordinate 722,529 of VZRO01007410.1, forward strand.
CAGGTAAAATTCACATCAGGCAGGCTGGATGCCATCTGTCTCAGTTAGGTTTCCATGAGATGATTGGAAATAGATGTCGACAGCATCCTGGTTAAAACTATCAATTTGCGTATTCAAGAAAAAGTGTTTCTCTGCTATTATAATCACCATTACAGCTTACATTTTTTGCATGTAGGCAGTAGGAATACATTGGTATATCCTTAAGAAGCTTTGTGGCACAACAATAAAGGATTCTGCTTTCTTCTTGAAACTGATTTATTAAGTTTCAAATCCTTCCTAAGGCAATTTCTTTTTTCTGAATAGAGTGTGTTAATCTACTAGTCTCAAGCTCTGTTTCTATCTCTGTGCACTAAACCTAATATTGAGGCTATCATTCTCCTTTAGTTCCAGGATAAACAAAAATTTAAAATAAAGAGGGTTTTTTTTAAGATAAACTCCTCAATTTCCTTTATTCAGGAAAAAAAAAGAAAAGATAAATACTGGAAAGCACTTTAGTGGACTAATACCACAAATTTTTTATTAAATTCATTAAGCATTTAGACAAAACATTTTATTATTCCTAGCTTTGTGTAGTCAAAAAATATAAACTCAAAAAGCCTGTGATGCTGTAATAGGTTCCTCTCCAGAAAAATCTTTCCCATTAACAAACAGTGTTTTGTCTGATCTATGAATTAGGTGATATGGTGTGATACATTAATTAAATCATTAAATACTGCATTATTTTTGTGGTAACTTTTGCTTTCATCCTGTGTTGTGTATTTTTATATAAATTGTGTACACAATTTTAAATAGAATAAAGCAAATTAAAATTAAGAAAGGGTTGTTTATGATGCCTGTGTATTTTTACATCAAATATCAACCAATTCACAAGCCACACATACTTCATTTTCTTGGTTTTCTGCCAACAAGAAAAGTTACTAGAGCTTTTAGTTTACTCTTTTAGTTAAGCAACAATATATTACAGGATACTTTCTGCAATACAGTAAACTCAAAACTCCCCACTGATTGCAATTGTAAGACAGAAGCTGTGGATAGTTTGATGTAAAATTTCATGTTTTCATTTAAAAAGGAAAAAAGAAAATTCTACAAACCATTGCTACCAGGATAGCAGTGTATATTGAAAAAACTGTTTCATGTTACTTTTCATGTCTTTTTACTGTTAATCTGATACTGTTGTTTATTCTGATAACCATAAATAGACACTCTTTCCTAAAGATGGCACGTCTTACAAATTCTGGCTGACCACCCAGTAATTTATTTGTGGCTATTCTATTTGTATATGAGAGTATATTTTATATGTATGTAGTTATTTATACATTATGTATTCGTCAGGTGTTGTGGGAAATGTCCTTGTCATTGGCAGAGGGGTTGGGACTAGGTGATCTTTAAGGTCCCTTCCAAAGCTTAATGTTCCATGATTCTGTGATTCTATGTAAGAATAATATTTAGTGGTGTACTTGGATTCCATGTTACAGTCGTAAGATGAACTCTCCAAAACCATGGAAAAGTCAAGGTCTTCTCCAGTTATAGTCCAAACCTTTTTTGATCTAGCAAGCAAACTTTAAAAAAGCAAAATCTGTGCTGTGGTGTAATTCCTGAAATGATAGATAGAAGTCCAGTTTAATTCCTGTTAGGACTATAGTGTCATGTTCAGAATAGAGGCTCAGTATTCTCCATGAGCTTTTGAATGTTACCACTGTACTCATATCAAGAACTTGTGGGCTCTTGACTGTCTTGGAAGGTACAAAATGAAAATAAAATGACTAAAATTAAAGTGTATGTGTGTATGTGTGTATATATATATATGTATGTATACACACACACACACACATATATATTTATTTTAAGTCTAAAATTTACCAACTAAATTCAGAGCACTTATAACATGAAAATGCACAGAAATTATGGCATAGAAGGTGATTCCTGTAATAGTACAATAGTATGAAATGGGACTATAAGACAAAGGAGAATGTTAGCACATCACAGTATTCAGTAAATTTATAAAATTAGAAATGAACACACATCTAAGTGGAAGAAAATTAAAACTACATGTCTTGATTGACTACAAGATAAATATAAATCCAAATGGTTAACAATAAACATTATCTTTAATGGGAAAAAATTAAAAAGTAGCTTTAAATTTTATCCCATTTAATACAGTTTAATACCCAGAAAAATAAATAACAGCTCCTAATAAGAAAACAGTCTTAGCAAGTGATAAACATGGAAGTTTTAGAAAACATATTTACATTTTATTTTGTGTGATCAAGGTCTTATTTGATAAGGTCTGGAAGATAACTGCTGTAAAAAGAAAACTTTTTTTTTTTATTTTCTCGTGGAACCTTTAATGCTGACTTTTTATAGAATCATAGGAAGGCTTGGGTTGGAAAGGACCTTAAAGATCATTTAGTTCCTACTCCACCCAACACCACCACCATCAGGGGCAGGGATGACTCCCACTAGACCAGGTTGCTCGGGGCCTCATCCACTCTGACCTTGAACCCTTCAATGGATGGAGCAACTACAACTCCTCTTCTTCTTGTCCAGCTTCTCATCCACAAAAACCCCAAAGTCCTTCTCTGCAGGGCTGCTCTCAACAAGTTCTTCTCCCAGTCTGTGCTCATGTCTGGGATTGACATGAGTATGTCACTTGTCATCAGGTTCTTGTAGGCCCACTTCTCAAGTGTTTCTCAAGAAACATCCATGTTTCTCTGGATGGCATCCCATCCTTCTGTTCTGACAACTGCACCGCTCAGCTTCTTGTCATGTGCAAACTTGCTGATGTTGCACTCAACCTCAATGTCTATGTGATTGATAAAGATATTAAAGAGCACCATTCCCAAGAAAGACCCTGAGGGACACCACTCATCACTGGCCTCCATCTGGATATAGAGCAATTGACCACAAATCTCCGGCTGCATCCACCCAGCACATTCCTTATCCACTGAGTAGTCCACCCTTCACATCCATGTCTCTCCAGTCTGGAGATAAGGATGTCATGTGGGACCATGTTGAAGGCTGAAGTCCAGGGAGATGACATCAGTCTTACTTTGTCAGTTGACTTTTAACCACTTCACACTGATTTTTCTTCAGGGTTCTGGGAAAGTTAGAACAGAAAATGGTAGGACAGACTCTCTAAACATGATTATTGGTTTCCAGCTGCAGTACATTACCACTCTTTGACAGGTGATTTCTTGATGTCACATAAATATTAATGTTTACTCTGTTATGGAATTACTATTTACTTTGGATAGTATGGATCGTAAAACTGGCCATACATGTGAGCATGGACAAGGCCATCCTATGTTTCCTTCATTCTTTCTCCTCAGACTGAGTGAAATTAGTGTTGGGCTATTTCTTCACACTAAAGAAGATTCAAGTTTCTGTCATCTTTTGTAAATCTGAGGGTATATTAGATTGCTAGGATTTGGTGTGGAGATGTCAGTTGAAATACGAGTAGCATCTTGATGGTGCACAGTTTTACATCGTTGTGTTGTATTAAATACTCTACTGACATCAGTCAGGACACTGATGAAAGAAAATTGCTTTTTCATGTCTGAAGGAGACAAAAAGTGAGGAGATAATGATGGCATGTGGGTATTTTGGCAGTCTTCCTAATCCAGAACGTTTGCCAGAGATTTGGACAATAAAAAACCCCATAAATTATGCTTTCTTGCATTTTCAGGTGTTTTGAGAAAATCTATTGGAAACTTTCCCAAATAAAAAAGATAAAGTCTGAAGTTCTTCTTGTGAAATACCATGCTCTTTGCATATCTTTTCAGATATGAAACTTTGTAGCATTGCCCATGCTTTTGCTATCTTTAGACAAGACTAGTTAAATATTTTATTGTGGGTTAGACTGAAGAGATATTTGGTAAAGAACCCAGTAACAACTTGCTGTTAGGAATATTAGACAGAAAACTCCACAATCCACATACTGAATGACAATGTTGCCTTTGGTGACTAAAGAACTAAGTAATCTCTCCTACTTGGAAGAAAACTTTCTTCTTTCTACAGTTGCTCTCTCAAATTTAATTTCTTGTTCCTTTCTGCATTTCAGGATACAGAAAAGTTCCACAGTTAAGGGAATTCTTCCCTAATATGTAAGTAATTGGCTATTACAGTGGTTTTCTTTAAATCCCTTTTAATAAAACAAACATACAGTGAAACAATCATACAGTGAAAATATTTCTTCCATAGAAACAGGGTCAATAGTTTTTAATTGCAAAATAGTATAATAAAGAATAGGGAAAGAGGCTCTGAACTATATGAAGGTCTTGTTTTTTCACAGCTCTTAGGATTCATCTGAGATTTTTTTCGTTGTTGTCATGGTTTAAACCCAGACAGCAATTCCAGGAATTCATCAAAGGAATTGTCAATTGTGATCCAGTAAGATGTGTTTGTATGAAATGATCAGTGGAGCCTAGCTACTTCATTAGGGCCTGTCCATACATACAGCAATAACCTAGGGAGGAGTCAGTATTAAATGCAGAAAGCCCACATAAGACACATACAGATAGAAATTGTGTGAACACTAATATTCTTTCTCCTGAATGAATATATCCTACACTAGACAATCCCATGATGATATCTGCTCTAAATTCATGCTATTTCTTCAAACTAAACACAAGCAAAAGTAAACTAAAAATATTTAGGCACCTCTAGACTCATAACTGAAGAAGTAAATGGCCCCATTCCTTGAATACTGAACCACACAACTCTGACCTAGTTCATTACTAGAAAAAAAATAGTTTAAGTTAAATCCTGACAAACTAAAGCTGTTAAGCAATTTCATCCTGCTTCATACTACAGTTCAATTGTACCATAAAATCATAGTCACCCCTTGCCAAGTCATTTCATCCTATCATAACTGCTCAGCACGGGAGAACAGCAATTTCCAGCAATGGGCTGTCATCTGCTGCACTCCACCAAGCACACTCTGTTGTACCATGTCCCTGGCTGGCTGCCAGACTGCTTCAGCACTCCACAACACTCCATGTCCAGCTCATAACTCAGCCTGCTAGTATCAGGGCACCATAATGGACATCATTGTGTAAAGAAGGATTTAGCACAGCTGTAACATGATGCAGTTGACACTCTCATTGTGATACATTACCTTATAAAACCAGGAACATCCACAAGAGGAGAAATAGAATTGGCTGGTCAGATGAAAGTGCAGCCCTATTGTCCTTCAAACCTCTGTATCATATTAAGATATCAGATTTCAAACTGGGTTTTGGAAGCTGAAAAATGTAATGCAACATTTCATATGTATAAACACCACAAGATTCCTAGACCACAGTCTGTCTTGTCTTATACCAGTGTAATACTATTGAATTTACTCTGTGTGGTTAATGCCCAGCAGGTGTGCTTATTTCAGCAAAATGTTCTGTGTCAGGTTATGCGGCCCTCCACATGGGCTACAATGTCACACTGCACAGACAAAATCCACGATGCACTGGATGTCTGTGTTGGTTCTCAATTTAATCTGATGATCTAAATGAACTCAAAATAGGAGGCCCACAAGAAAGTAAACAAAACCCAACAAAACCCACAGGTTTTTTAATTCTGCTGTGTGTAAAGAATGAAAATGGAGAGTTATCAGGTGAAGAAAGCTGAAGACCACATGAGCAAGTTTATGGGCAATGTGGCTTAACTAAGCAATTGTCACCCAGACAACTGGATGAGTTTCACAGCCTAATATATCCAGAATCATCACTAGCAGATGAGCAGCTCCAGCCTCCCTTTGGCATGGGGCTGGGTTCTACACTCTGCCCAATCTATGACACTGGTTGACATCTGAAGGACGAGACTAGGTTTTTACTTTTGTCATCAGTGGAGGAGGGTAGGATTTTCAACCTTTCTAAGAGTAAGGCTGGAACCTCTATGAGGTAGGTTGTTTCAAGGGGATGTCTGTTTCATACATACCATTGTATCTGGGCATCCACAGATGGAAGTAGAGATAGAGGAGTGATCCTCCAAAAGGGCAGGAAAAGGTGAAAAATGTTAGGATGAATGCAGCTCTGCATTCAGATTAAAAGGATTAAGAGGAACCTGGTGTAGGCTGTGATGTTCTTAGCTGGAATCAAAGATGAGGAAAAAAATGGGGCATACCTCTCTTCTTAAGGAAGGACTTTTCACACATAGTTTTATTATGTCTTTTGAAAGTGTGAGCCTCAGTGGATTGAATGAACATGAGAAGGAAGAGGACATTCTGCACATTTGCCTTAGGACCCTCAGCGAATCTCTACTCGGAGCAGAGATGGCAGCCTCCTGTCATTCTTCTCACACATTAAGGACAATTCTTACCTTTCTTTGACATTTGGTCTCCGATGATCTTCAGCTGCTCCAGATTCAGGGTGTGACTAAAAGCTGGAATCTTATTTGGATGGGCAGCAGCATATTCAAGTACTACCCCCATAGACAGGTATATATTTTAAAGCTTAGAGAGCACTCAGGACCCAGGTAGTCTATACAAGAGGAAAAAGCATTTTTATTAACTCAACAGGTGTTCATTTAAAGCAAATGAGTTTTGGCTCCCGGAAACCTCAAAATTATGATTCAAAGAGGTATTTAAAAAGGATACTTAACTCAAAGCCTAGGCTTACATCCCATTGGTGAACAGTCTAAGAGAGTCTTTAATAATCCAATAAATTATGTTATAAAATTCTGTCCTTTACCTAACATATACATTGAATTAGGGCACAAACTGGGTGTCCCAGAATGGTAAAAATATCTGCTTTAATATTGCACTCTTCTACTAATGCAGTCCCTTCTAAATTTATGATGTGACTATCCTTTCTTGCACGATCTGTCAATTTGTGAGGTTTTTAGGAAGTTTATCAATACTCTGAATAAAGAAAATGTACAACTGAAAATTCTAGATTGTGTCTTAAAATAGTGGTTATAAAAGTACCAAAATCATCTTTCTTCCTTCTGACTTTTCCCAATATTCTCTACATTTTTTACATTTAGAAAGCATAATCTCCCCTTTCAAAAGTCAAGTATGAATTTGTAGGAGTTTAGACCTCATGCCTTTTTCATGTACAAACTGAAAGTTAGACTGAATGGTGTAATTATAGCTGTCTTTGTATATTTTGTAAGCAGTTAAAAATTGGGCTAAGAAAAATGATGATCAGTGTTGAAATCTAAAGGAATTAGGAAATAATCATCCAGGAAATGATTAGAGGTGATACATACTTAGCCAGATCCTGCAGTATAAGTCTTTGGATTTGCAGTTGTTAAAAAAAATAGTAAAAAAAGGTAATAAACTGTGTCTCTTTTGTTGTTGCTGCTCACATTTTCAAACAGTATTTAAACAGCTAAAATAACAAGACATTACATCCCCTCAATGGTCCAGGTAATTACTCTTCTTTATGTGGTCAGAGTTACTTATGTTAAAGTAACTGCTATAACTGCTTTTTCCAGGCAGGATCAGGAAAGACAGGAAAGAGAAAATGTGTTTGCAAAGGATGGCTGAAAAGGGTTGTTTATAAATAAAAGCATTGTATTAGATCCTGACATTTCACCATACTGGCCCTGGGATATGGAAATCTAAAGCTGCAAGGAAAATAATTCCTCAGTTCTGTCAGGTGACAAGGAAGTCATGCTGATAGATGAGAAGTTGATGGTTACCACTAAACAAATGATTGTGGAAAAATCATGAACACTGCAGTTCCTTTAGGTATTTGCTGTCAAGCTGAAGAGATCTTGATAGCAAGAGTCATTGAACATACAGTTCAATTCCCTTCTTTGGTAAGGGCAGAGGCACCTTTGTGCAAGGGAAATCTTTGTCAAGGACAAGTAGGAACAGAAAGAGAAAACTTTAAAAAAAAAAAAAAAAGAAACAAAAAAAAAATTGAGTACAGATTTGATTAACCATAGTTTATCCTTTCCTAGATGTGATATCTGATGGAGTAACAATTTATGATAATCCCTGTCATACTCATGCAGTGTTTATATATCAGAACATAGGAGATACTGTGAGATAAAATTGTTCATCCTTAATAAAAATGGAGATATCATTTGATTGTCAGACATATAAATTCATATTAAGTGTTATGTTAGGTTATGAATATTAGGAAAATTTAAATAGCTACAGCTCTTGCTTCTTTCATGCAGTTGATTTGACTTTAATCTCCAGGAAATTCAGTTTGTAATACTGAATATGCATTTTTGTAGAAAGTGTATGACAGCAGCATCTGAAAACAGCCATTTAAGTTGTATACAGTATTAACAGGAGGGAAATCTTAGAACGCAAAAAAATACTGAAATGTTTCCTTAATTTTCTTAATGAAATGTGCACAAAAATACTATTTCAATATGAATAATAATCATTATATCCCCAGATTATTGTTTTATTTCAATAACTGGACTTGTTTAAATAGATTTTCTTCTGTGTGTGCAGTAGGGATTCCCGCCAGGAACGTGATATTTAACACAATAATAAATGAGCAGGAAAAACGAGAAGGCAAAAGAGTGATAGGGAGGTGTTTACACTTTCAACTACCCAAGGTAGTTAAAATCACAATTGAAGAATTGGGGAAGAATTTCTAAACACTGAGTGACTAGACAATAAAAACAAGGATTCAATTAAGTGATGGTAAGTGCAAAGTGATATAAACAGAACCGTCCCTAAGCATCTAAGAACAATTATATATTGATGTGATCTAAATCAACTTTTTCCACTCTGGAAAGAGTCACCAAATTTCTAAAAATATAACTCAGTGATTAGAAGTCAAAAAAATCAAAGTGACGTCATGTATTCCTGTAGATGTAATGCTACATATATAGGTAGAATTTGAGAAGAAATACATAATATACCTGTAGTACATCTTTATTATGAATACTGCAAGTACCTATTTATCTCCAAAAGATTGTCACTTTAAAATTGACATCATTTAACTTGAAATCATTATAAGAGTCCATAAAAGATATCATTAACTTAGCCTGATATTTTGAGCTGGACACAGAAAAGTCTTGGAGAAGTTCTGGGAACTTCAATTTAGAGGGCAGTACAAAACTACCTGGGAGGTCAACAAGTTTTATCAGAGACAAGGAAAATATTTTGAATAGGCAAAGAGAATATATTGTGGCTGTTCATCTTGGAAAAGGGACACAGTATCTATCTTGAAAATTGTGAATGGCATGATGATGAGGTAGAAAGATTTCTCTAAGTTTCTAGCAACAGAGGAACTAGGGGAAAATGGTTAAAACATCAACAACAGATCTGTATTGATCAAAGAAAAAGTTGTTTTCATCCAGTATGTGTGATTAGGAGATTGTTCATATACATAAGTTGAAACAATAATTAAATTCATGAAGAATATGTCTTAGGTTGGATGTTAATGCTTTAGATGCAATTTGTGACTCAGTCTCTTGCTGCTTACTGCAGGAATCTGAAAGGATACACCAGAAGGAACGCAATGTTCATAACCTCTTCTTACTGTGTATCTGTTCTTTTACTTACGCCTGTGTCCTTGGCAGTTATCAGAGATGGGCTAATGGGCTAAGAAGGACTTCATGACAATTCATATGCTCATCTTAGATCAGGTCTCCTTAGAGTGGCTTGTTTCAAAGAATTTGAAAGGTGCAGCTGTTAATTTATGTTTAATACTCTAGGTTTCCAAATTCTAGCATAGCAGAAGAATATACACAGACAGTAAATTAAGGAATTTTTTTTATAATTGCAACACATGCCTTGCTGCAGGGCTGTTAAAGATGAAAAGTTTTCAATTTACTCTTACAGAAGAAGAAAACTTCTTGATTTTCCAAAGCACATATTTTGGATGCCATGTAAATATTTAGACATAGCACAAAAAGCTGCATTTTAATGCAGTTTGAGTTGAGTATAGGATACTTATGTTCTTACGTGGAAATGATTGCTTCTTAAACTTGTCTCTCTCTATTCAGTGCAAATGTGCCTTGTTTTATCAGAACAAATTTTTGCCTTCTTACCTCTATAATTTTGAAACCCTACTTTTCAACTATGTCTGCTTTAGCAGAGGACATGTGTTCTCTCAGTAAAGTGCTTACATTCTAATTAGTCAAATTCCATTCAATCCTTTGCTAATTCAGAATATTAGAGCCTTAGCCATCTCAGCTGATCAGCCTCTAATTACCAGGATGTTTGTGCTTTTTGCCTTCTGACAATTGGCAGCAATGCTTTTTGTCAACCATCATGCTTGTTAGGAGGACTTTAGTTGCATTTCCACTGCAAACACAAACGTTAGGCAAGTGTAAGGAGTTGGTACTCCACAGTTGTATTGATAACCTTCACATATTTGCATGCTGGGCATCCTGCCCTTGGTGCAGCCAGAAGTCTGGCAACCAAGGTTCCCTAGCCCTTGCTCTACTCCCCAGGCAGATAAGCGAATGGGCAATCATATTGGGCCAGGAACTGTTGACACTTTGTTTCCAAACCAAACCATTATTGGAATACCATACTTTGACAGAAAATGGTGTTTGTGAGCATTTGTTCCAATGCAGGGAAATGCCATTCCCAAGTGAGTTAAATCAAGTCCTGTTGTCCTCAAGGTGAACAAAAACTGGGCACTCTTCATGGACAAGATAATAGCCTTTCTTCATTAAGCTGGTTTTAACCTTCCATCTTCACCTCAGCTTGCACGTCTTCTGCACACACTTACACAGCTGTGAATTCTTGACTATAATAATGATCTATTATGCCCTGAAGAGAGGTTACCATTATACTTTATATTTACCTCTGTCCTGTCTCCCTCCTGGAAATTACCCAGCTGTCAAAGAGGAAAAAGTATTCCACAATCTGCAATTTTTTTCTCCTGAAGTCACTTCAACATCTGTCTACTTTATCTTCATTCTGTGTCTAGCTCAGGCAGTTAGGGTGGTGGAGATGTTTTGAAGGGGATTTTCATTTTCAAGCATAGAGAAGATTGATAAGTATTTCCTCTTTCATCATAGCTCCTTAACACACATTCCCACCACCCCTGTACCCCACCTCTCCCGCTCCCCAGCCCAGCCCCAGGATATTCAATTACTTTCTCCCACCGATTTCATAATGACTCCTAAGACGGATAGAATGCATCTCACCAGTTTTGGTATCCATAACATGCATGTTTACATCTAGCTTAGACATTACTTGTGGTCAAGAGAAAACAGTACTCAGTAATGGATTTCCTTGCCAGGCGCTCTGTCCTGGGTTAGTCACAGCTGCACCTCTGGGTAACATTCCTCTCACCACCTACAGGGAGTTTAGATGGCTTGCTCTGTTGTAGATCTTCCACATGGTGAATGTATACACTTAGGTGGGAAGGATCTCACCCTTCCCATCTAAATTATTTAATTCTTTTGAGTCTGGGAAGCAGAAAGAAATCATTTAACTGAACACTTAGTTTTACAGATGCAGTATGGGATCTTTTGCCTGCAATAGACATACATATGATCTCTTATAACATGCCTGAAATGGGGAAACTTCCTTTATGCTGCTAACATGAAAGTTTTCATTGTTACAAAATTGAATTTGTTCACTGGTGGATTTATTTGCTTAAGGTCCCACACCTTTAATCAGTGTTACGATTTTGATGATGCTGGAAGAGTACAAATTTTTCTCAGTAGAATTCCCCAGAACAGACAGAGACATTCAACATTTAGGGCCTGTGTTTTCCATATAATTTTTGTACAACGAGTGTTCATGCTATTTTTACCGAAAATGAGGATAAAGACACAAAGATTGTTGCATTTCCCTGGTCTTAAAATTAAAAGCCAGACACAGTTGAGAGAAAAAGGGGTTTTTACCTTGATAACCTTCAGGATCCTTAAGGTGCACGACTTTGACAAGGTGGAATGCGCTGAAATGCACACACATGATAGATTGCATAAACAATTTATAGACCTTGCAAATTAGCATATCTATCAAAGATTCCTCAATGAGAGGCTTGAATGAACCCCCCATTCCGAGGAATCTGACCCCTGGATGGGCCTATCTTAGTTTGCAGGATGTTCTAGAGAGGACCTTGGTTTCTCAGGATAGCGTTGGGCTTTCTGGCCTCCAGCTGGAGGCCTCCAGGATGTTTGGTCTCCTGGCTTCNAATGCATGTCTGTACTGAAACCATTTCGATTGGGCTGTGTTCAGTTGTCACCAAAATTCCAGAAAGGCTTTCAAAATTAATGAGCTTCGCTGAAATAATAAATAGATAATTTAGTTAATGGAAAACATGCAGAGAAAGAAAATGAAGGGTCTTAGTTCATTAATGTTATACTTTGATCATAGAAATTCAAAGAAATTTGATAGTGGGGAGTATTTCAGTCCAGAAAAAAAAAAATTATAACAGATTACAATCTGAGAAGTGAAGACTCAAAAATTTAAATGCCAAATAAGACTGCCTGAGGTTTGAATTTTTTGTTTGTTTGCCTTTTATCTCCTTTTAGAATGTGAGTTATGGGGGCTGCTTAGAAGTTCACCTGAAAACTTGCAAAAGCTAAATCAAGACAGCTCCTAAGAGGTCTTTTTATTCTCACTGTGCTGGTGAAGGCACAAAGCCACAGGAGATCTAACTTCAATCAAGACTTTTAGGTACCAAATTTTAAATGTGGCCACGAGTTGAGTTCATAGGGACCCAGTCTGGTTATTATTTTAACTTGGTGTTTTCTAGATGATTTTTCATAGACATTTTTTCAAATACTCCAGAAACTAACTTTAGAATTACTTAGCAAAGTGCATAGTTTATGTAATAAAATTTGAAATATTGAAATGAGATTCTAATTTTTTAAAATGCATTTCCACCATGGCTACTGTAAGTACTAGTAATAATAACAAGACACAACCTAGATTAGTTGTGTCATTATATTAGGCAGGATGTAGGACTAAATGTTCACAGTTTTCTCTTTGCCTGAAATTCTTTAAACACATGAACATGAAGCAATATTTCTTTATTATAGCATATTACCATGTGATAGGAAAAGAAAAAAACCCTATTGTAAAAATCAGATTAAATCAGAAATTAGAGCTTACTTCCTGGGTGGCTTTTCAATTGTATAGTTCCAGTGGTTAATATCAAGGTGCACAGTTAGAAAATCAGCACAGAATTTAATTCTGAATAAGTTGATATTTTAAATATTTTTAAAGATCTTTAGTGTTCTTTGTTTGGCTCAGAAATCTTATATTGCTAACAAATAATCATGCTATTAAGTCAATTATCATAATGATATTGTAACAAAGAAGATTGCACTATTGTAGCATTGTTGACACTGCTCTTGATTCTTTACTAGCTGCTGATTCTTCCTTTGTTGCTGATTCAGTTTCTACTACTTCTGCTGGTATCACAGAGAAAAAGCTTAACTTTAGTGTCCGAGAGTCGCAAATAGTGTAATACTTGACATCCGAAGTGGAATTCTACAAAAAACACCGATTTCACTTTCTCTGTCACTGTACTTGAATACAACAAGCTGAACATGATCACATTAATACTCAGTAAAGAAACTAGAAAAAACCCCTAGGAAAATAGGCTGCAAAAAGTGTTTTGAATCCCCTTAGGAAGAGAAGGAACCCACATGTCCCTTAAAGGTTGCTTTAATACAGAAAAGATCACAGGGTTCTTAATAAGTATGAAGAACTCTCAGCCGGAAGTTGACCTTCTGTAAAGGTATCACCTTGGAGATAAAGATGTCACAGTCAGCGAAACAGTGACTCTGAAATTTGCCCTTAACTGCAACCTCCCTTACCAACACGAAACTTCAGGGAGAGGTCTTTTGAAATAGTGTTTAAAATAAGAATTCATCGTGGCAGTCATAGACAAATGTATTCTTCTATGAGTAAAGCAAAAAGTAGCAAAACAGAAATGAAGATCCCATTTCACTATTGAAATTCCATTTGCTTTGTTACATGCCCAGTAATGTTGTACAGGCATCATATTCTCCAAATCTCTCCAAAATGAGGTAGCAGTCAAGCACTGACTTTCTTGGGTCATCATGACTCACCACTGCACAGATCCCTCCCTCCTGTAAACCTTAACAGTTAAGGGATACTTCCCACCATTTCCCACCCATTACTCATGGATAGAGTGGCCACACCCCACCCGCACTCTCTCAACCACAACTACACACTTGGCATAGAAATCAATATATGTTTTGCCCCTATCTTCTAATAGTGAGAGAAATAAAAGAAGTTCTCCCTGTCCTGGAGCAAGTTTTCTCACTTCACATGCTAATGATTTAGCATGCAGAGTTCATTCCCTTGGATCTTTCAGAGGGCCTTGAGGGTCTTTGCTACTCTTGATCCCTAGACTGATCCTCAGTCCACAGTTCATGCCTCTTGATACCACGCCTGCACTATTCTTTATGTTGGGAGGTTACCATGACCAGAATGCAAAGTGGGCCCCAAAAAGGTCCTATCCTACCTCTGTACAGCCAGATCCTGTTTTAACTTGACCACTTGTATAGCTACCAGTGTTTGAAACACAGCAGCTCATTAACTACTAACTGGCAAAATGTTGTATCTTCAGATTCTGCTTAATAGTAATAATTTGCTGTTTATCCTCTCTTTTAACTTTTAACAAATGCAATTTCTAATCGTATATTGTTCTTTCTTAACATTTGATATTGATTTTAGACTCTGGTACCTGAGAAACGGGCTAGAGATTTTATAGTACAGATAAATAGCACAACATATCTGTTACAGACCCAGATGCTCAGGTTTGTTGCCAGATCTCAAATGTGAAGCAGTTACACCTCAGCAAAGGAATGGGAGTTTGTTATTGCACAAAGGTTCAGTAACTGCGTTCTGTAACTGCATCAGGCAAGGTGAATAATGGTAATGAATTAGCTTTTTAAGATTATTAGGTACATTATTGTGTGTTACTGAATACTTTTATGCAAGAATTTCTTCACCTGGCATGAACATGCCCATAGCTAGATGTGGTGGATTACCCAACATTGGACACTTTCAAGATTCAGCTTTACAGACTGCTGGGCTATTGTCTAGGCAATGCTTTTGCCAAGAAAGGTTGAACCAGATGATTCTTGAGGTCCCTTCCAACCTGATATTCTATGGTTCTATGATTCAATATTTTAAAAATATTGACATGATTTAAGTTCCACTAATTACTTAAGTGAAGGGAAAAGGGAACAAAAGAATATGATCCGTATATTTGGGATGAAAAAATTAGCTTTACATGTCATAAGATATGGCATTATTTGAATTATTTTGATTTTAGACTACAACAATTCTGCAATCCTTTTCCAAAGACAGTCATGGCACTTTGACCCAGCTGCAGATCACACAAGATTCAGAACTCGATCTGTACAAAATCTGACGTATTGTATTCTACCTTCTGTAATTATATGTGTACAAATTTTAAGAGACAATAGATCACTTTGTTTAAAGAATACTTTACCAATTTATTTGGCTTTGAATGATTCTGCACTTCACTCTGTAAATCCTTTAGATGTTGAGCAGGTGTAGAGCATAGAAATAAATGAATCTTTCAGTTGTGGAGCTCAGTGTATCATCTCCGTCATACCACTGTTATAAAGAAGACGTGGTTATTAATCTTCAAATAATTTATCAGATGTGTGTTACACACTAAAATACATTTAACTGCTGTATAATCACATTGTGGTTTCATTATTGCACCAGCAGGAGATGTTTTATTTCAGTTCTGTTAACAGCTCCTGTAAAATCAGACATCATAATTTCTCTCTTTTTTAAGTACATGATTTGTAAAAGAAAAAGAGCCCAATACAACTCTTCTGAAAGATAATGGCAGTCATTCACTCAGGATGTCTCATTAACTGTCTGATGTGAGGAATGGACCTCACCACTTCAGGCATTATTTACACAGGATTTAATTTATATATGGAACACAGTTCAAAAGAGTACTTTATGGATTTAAAATAAAATAAATTAAATAAAGCAGCACTAGATATTATATAAATAGCCAAAGAATAAAATAAAATGGTACAAAAATAAGGTGAACCCCTTACAAATAAGTGCACAGCATACAAAAATATCTTATTTAATTAATGTGTCTGTGGCAAAGGTTTAATATTTAATTATGTTTATAAATCATAGCTCAATATCTAAATTCAATTCTATTTCAGAACTTTTTTTGCTGCTATTGGAATTTCACAAGTGCAATTTTGTATATTGATCTCCATAAACATACATAGCTGTAGCTCTTTTGGGTTTTTTTACTTACTGTATTCTATTTTAAAATTATTTATGAAACTGGATGATAGAACAAAAAGCAGGCAGACAACAGTATGAAAGAGCTTGGGAAATGTTAGAAAACTAAATTCTGTTCCCATGTACTGCAGAGGTCATTGTCTTTCCATTCACCCTAAGATGCTTCGGGTTAGACATTTATTCAGACAAAATCAATTTGTTGAGTACTGCAACTGTCCAGAGACTCCTGGTAACTACCTGACTTCATGTGAGTTCTGAGTTATATGTAAGTTTTTAACATATCCCTAAAATTATTTTCCAAGTGATAAAATGACAAATAGAAAGAAGGAGAAGCAGACTAATAAAAATAGCTGTGCAATACTTTTTAATTATTATTCCAGATCAGAAAATAGACTTCTTTACCAGTTTTGCTCTGCTTTTTCATCTCAAAACCAGCTAAATTCTCTCTTTCTACTTAGTACTGTTGAAGGATCAATACAGCATGCCAGTACTTCACAACCTTTTATCAATCTACCTGCCATACTCCTGAAAAAAGACATCTTTATTTTCCTGTGACACTCTGATTTGAGATGAGATAAAGGTATTTGATCTTAGCAGATGGACAAATAAGTGCAATTTTTCTTGACTGGAATAAAAAAATGACATATTAAAAGTGTGGAAAAGTGTTGCTCTAGGGTTTTGGGGGGGGGCTTAATTTTTAAGAAGCAGAAGACACCAAAGACAAGGAAAGAGGAGAGAAGAGGAGAAATATTTTGACATGAAATAATGATAATATTTAGAATATCAACAACATTACCTAGAAGTCTATCAAAATTTCTATCCTATTCACAGAATTCATAGAAAGTTTTTTAAAAGTCTGAAAACATTTTAATGAAACATATGAGACCATTTTCAGACAATTGTATCGAAAATCTGTAAAAGAAATATTACAAGATTTTGTCTGGATGTTAAAAAGAGAATAATTCCAGTCTGGGCGAGTTTAAAATATAAGACATATACTTCCTCCTTCCTATGCCTGTGAACTAGGCTTAAAGAGGGCTAAGACAGATCTCAGCCATTTGGTACCTCCAGCCCTGAGGTCACCCCCTGCAGAAAGATATAAAATGCAAAGATTTCATTGCAAGACAAAATGCAGAAAAGCCAGCTGCCAGGGTACTCATCTGGGAGCAGCAAGCCACAGGTTCTTGTTCCTGATGGGTGAAAAGGGAGATGAAAGGTCCTAATATTTTTTCTTTCAGGAATATTTGTGAAAAATGTACCTTTTGACAACTCCTGGGTAACCATGGCCTTGTGGTGCAAATACCTATCTTATTTTAACCTGTTCAAACAAAACCCAGTAGAATTGTTTCTTAAAGCCATGTTTTATTAGAAAATAAACTGCAATGAGGTAAGTGAAATATGGGAAAGTTTGGTAAGTAAGTCTGAAATAAAATGTTTATGAAAGCTTCCTCCTCTTTAAACCTATTTAAACACCAGCCTCACCCACTGACTGCTTGGACAGAAAATCTTTCACACCACCTCCTTAGAAGCCCAGAGAGACTTTCCTCTTGGGTCACCAGAGACTCATGGGGGAACCTGTGCTGTGGGCAATGTGTGCCAGCGAGCACTCCCGAAGCTTCTCATAAGTTACCTCCAGGGAAGGAACAACTCTTTGCATGTTTTAGTGTCTTCTTCCTAACCTAGGATAAAGAAAATGCATAGCTGCCTCCTCCTTGCTGATGGTTCTTTTAGAAAACACTGAGCGTGTTACACGGGCAGTAAGCAGGGAGGAAACTAATATAACAGATCTCATCTACCTCATTTGCAAGTCCCACCTGACTAGAAATATTCCTGAGATATTAAATGCAGAAAACTTTTTGGACCTGAGATAGTATAGGCTTCCCCATGCTTATTAAATGTAAGTTGTACCACTTGGATCATTGCAAAGAGAAGCTTATGAAATTCCATGAACCTCCCACAATGTGTGATTCGATCACAATGTCCAGGAGAGAGACTCTGTCCCAGCACAGAACAAATTAGGCAGACCACAGCACATTCTTGGTTTGTCGTATGTGCTCACTGACTCCTTCAACTGAAATTGATCAAACTTGTCCACATTCCACTTTGATTTCTGTTTTCAAGTGACACTCAGAATTAAGGCTATGGTTATCTTCTTTGAGTTTAAATTTATTGTAACAGAGAAGAAAGATACACAACTCCCACTCCTACAATGAAAGTCTGCAGTTATATAATCTAAAAAGCAAAAGGTGAAATTATATTCTTTAAAGATAATGGAAATTTTACCATTTGTGCCATAGCCAGAATGTTAATCAGCAATGACTCAAGAAGAAAGTCACACAAACATTCATGTGTTGGACCACAGCAGAGATGAGTATCATAGGGGTCTTTTTTCCCTCTAAGTTTGCATAGGCCACCTCTTCTTTCAGCTGTAATTGAAATGCTTTTGTAGCAGCAGCTGCAGCAATTAGTGAGGTGGAGGAATAAGCTGTAGAAAAGTATTTAATAAATTTCAAGTGTTTGCTGATGGCTTTGCTCTCCACAGAATGGCCTGTTTTTTCTCAGTAAAAGGAGTCTGGATCACAGGGCTGTAAACATCCCTTTCAATTTTTTAACAGCCTTCTAGGCTTTTCGTTTCAATTCAGAGCCTGAACATCAGTAAGCAAGCATGGTTTGGAAGCCCCTTACATTAATTGGATAGGTGTTTGATCACTGGTGGCAACCACACTGCTTTACAACAGTGATCTTTCCCTGCCTGCAATGATAGCAGACAGCAGGATTTTCAGAACAGTTTATATTTCTTCATCCACAAAAAGAATTTTATACGTACCCAGTTTACTTATTTGTATCTAAATGTAGACATTTTGGGTGTCTGTTCCTATGTCCCAAAGTCAGATGGTTGCAAATGGAATATTAGTAACCATGTAACAATTGTTTTTGATGTAAAAACTATAAATCTCATTTTTTACTTACAGGCACCACAGATCAACCAGCACACTTCTTCCAGTACTGCATTCATCTTTCTCTGGTTTTTTCTACCACCTAAATTTCTGTCAAATCTCTAATATGTTCTGTGCTTTCAACCATGTAGAAGTCAAATGGATCTTCACACTTTACCACTTATTAGCCTTCCACTCTGAGGTTTATTTAAAATTTTCACCTCATGTGTTCAGCAATACTTTCCCAAATGGAATCAGAGATCTTAGATGAAGTATGCTTGTTGGCCAGTCATCTGACACAATTAGCTCTAATTAGCAGATCTGTTTACTCATAAGTATACTTTTCAGGTAGATCATAACTCACATGACTGGCAGCGCATATCAGTAAGTCTCTTAAATCTTTTACCTTTATACTCAGTGTCAGAATAGTTCACTAACACTTAAGAACAAATCACTCTCTTCTACTTCATCTTAATGCTGATTACAGCATTATGTCCTAAAGTTTAAGAGCAAACTCAGACTAGAGTTCCTGTTTCCCTGTTCCCCTATTTTTGATTCACTACATTAACATTCAAGACCTACCATAAGAATAAGAAGCTTAAACCTTATCATATCCTTCATATAATTTTATTTTAAATATCATGAACAGTTTTCCTTAATGGGTTTTGGATAATTAATCGGTATATTCTAGGCAGAATAATAAGATCAAGAATAACCAGATTCATGTACAGCAATCAGTAATAGTGAATGCACAATTAATTGCTCAACACTTCATTACAAATTGATATTTTCTCCCAGTACAGGTTTGTCCATTGTGGGATTTAGTGCTCTGGGAAATCCAGGAGTTTAGATGTACCCGAAATAAAGCAATCACTCTTCAAATGGAAATACTACTTTTTAAAAACTATGATTATTAAGTTATATAAATAATTGAAATCTTATTTTCCTAAATATTATGATACGGGTAAAGTATCTGACATTTTTCCATCCTGTCACTGTGTAGGCACTTCCTAATAAAGACTTCACGAACACCAGCCCAACCAAATTTCTTATGTGAAAGACACGACAACGACATACTTAGTCTTGTATTATGTACACTCTTACCTTACAGTATATGAGCAAGAAAGAAATAGTTAACAAAGGACTAAATGATGCTTTGACTTTGAAATTCAGACCAATATCCTTTTGGGATTTGTGTCAGCCCTGTGTTTGCTGCAGGTTTGAAGCCGCGCTGTGGTTCCTTTCTCCTCCATTGGTCGCTTGATCTCTGTAGCACAGGCACAGGGCACTGCAGTCAGTGTGTGCAGCTGCTGAACCATGGAAATCTTCTATTCTTGGCTGTGACTTGCAGCCCTGCAACCACTCTTTTCACACGAGCTGGATCTTCAAATGCCCTCTTAAGTTCCCAGCTCAATCAAAGTTTTTGGGAATAGACAGCTGTTAAATACAGCAGATGTATGGGTAGAGGTGAGACATTCTCTGTTTTTCTGACTGGAACTAGAATAGACTTCTTAAAAATATAGTTCTAGCCAGATGTTCCGTAATTTACCTTTTAATTTCATTGACGTGTAGTCTGGAGAGAGCGATATATATTGACATTTAACATCTAGTTACTTCTTTATTGATGGCAAGGCCAGTTGGCAAATATTATTCCCTTAAGAAATGCTAAGCAAATACTGCAAAATGTATTCATGAGCATTTATTTGAACTAAAAAAAAAAAACAACCCAAAAAAACTTGGCTGTATCTGTGGCCCCAGTGGATTCACTTTCTGAAAATATTCTAGCAAACAATTTTAAGAGGAGGCATGTTCACTCAACGGCCCAGCTGAGCAGCTCATGCATATTCAAGAAAATATTTAAGCATATGCTTAACTTTGAACTTCAAATTGTATTGAGTCTCAGAAGGATTCAAGCATGTGCTTAAAATTCTTCTTGTGATTACTTACGTCAAGAAGTTTGCCAAACTGTGTCCTGAGGTAAGACCATATGAACTGACAGCTATCCAAAATCAGCTGATGCATGGTAATTTGCACAATCAGATCACTTGTGGCCCTGATAAAATCTTTGCATTAGTGTAAATTTGTCTCTTGAGGCTCTTTAGGGCAACTATTGCTTAAAAACTTGATATCAAGCTCTTAACATGCTTTACCTTAATCCACTTCTGAAGCGTATGGTTATTCCTTTTAAATGAGGGATAAGAACATCTCATGGTTTTATAAGTAGACAGGCAATAGCTATGTCAAATTATATTTCAAAGCAGAAAAGTCCATGGATCTGGATTTTTTCCCATTTAGCTCCATTGAGACACAGTGGAGCCTAGACAGTATAGTCATCTAGGGGTTCCTATTTCTTTCCTTTGGATAGAAACATAAAATACATAGAAGATAAGTTTTTCATTTAGTGCAAATAAGGTGAATCTGCTCCTTAGTATTATAACAGGAATTAAGAAGGTTCTTTGGTTAGGGATAATACTATGGTATCCATTATTCTTGGCATTGAAAATATATTCCTTGACCTTTAGCAGACACTTAAAATCCCAATAAAAGTTCTTGATACTTTCAAATGGAGTTCATCTCTTCATTAATTGATAAAGTGTATCATTTATTCCAAAACTATATGCTTCAAAGTAGTCAATTTAATTATTTTTTATAATGACCATCAAACTTCATTTTTTTTTATTCTGCAGAAGGTGTTACCTAAGATATTATCCAATTTGTCTGTCTCTGATGGTTTGAAATCTGCAATTCCCCATTTTTATATTATCTACCCTAGTATACTCTTCTGTCTTGACTTTGATAGTTTTCTGCACTACGAGGATGTCACCATTGGTTTATAACTCTTTAAAATTGCTAGACAACTCAATTAATCTTCAGCTGTTGTAATAAACACTTGATAATGATCTTTCCTAAATTGCTCAATTTGTAGTTCCACTCCCTCTCTTTTGAATTTCCTACTTTTGATGATCTGTTTTCCCTCAGTGGACTTTACAGAAAGCAGAGAAGAAGAGAACATTTCTAATAGGAATGCAGGCAATAGATGTCAAAAAAAAAAAGACACAAAAAATTGATCACTCAGGTTAGTTAAAATCTCCAAGTGTTCTGGAAATAATGAAATAATGGTGATAATAATTTTTTTAAGTTGTTCATGTACATTACAATTGTTTTTTCTACTGCAAAAATTAAATCATTAGTCAAATGCAAATCTTTAGCCAAAACTACAGTGTTTTCAAGATTTAATTTAAATAGTTTCAATGTTTCCCAGAAAAGACAGAATAAGACCCTCATGCAAACCCTGAAGTTTAGAAGTCCATTCTCCCTATTTAAAAATACAATTTGCAAAAATGAACTCAAAGGAAACCTGAAAATCTGGTTGTTCATTAGAGTGTTTTCTTTACCTGCATGAACTAATGGCAAGTCCTTTAGCAGTTTCATTTAGTGGTATTTTCACTTCTTTCTCCCATAGTCATTTGAAAATAGGAAATGGTAGATCATGTTGACAAGTTGTCGATTACAGTTAAATGTTGCTAGCAAATGCCATTAAGTGCCCTAATTAAAACTACCACAGCTCTTTTAAAAGTTAACAATATGTGTCCTTAAGAGTATGCTAATATTTCTTAGAGCAGAAAGAAAAAATAAAAGAAAGTATGAATCTGTATTTTAAGGACTCACTCTCACGACACGTGTATGCATGAAATTCCTTAAGGAAAAAAAATTTGAAACTGTAAGTAATTTGGAATAGATAAATCATACTTCACCATGAATTGTAGCTTCTTCCTTTAAACTGTTATGGACAATATGGTGTACAAGTGGTCTGTTTGTGCCCTGTGTTGTATGTACAGCCAAAAGATGTGGAAAAAGAGTCACTGTCTTAGACTGGCATGGGAAACAGTGTTCTGCATGAGGGGTCCACAGACTTCAGGGATTCTGTCTAACATGTTCCTGAACAAATATCACCAATTTTATTGGAACAATCTATAAGCTGTCAAGGCAGAGAGATGACTTAGTGAAGAGAGTCATTTTCATTTCCCTACATAAACCCAAATTCAGCAGTAGTCTTTGTTCTGGAGAAAGGGAGGAAAATGAATGTTTAACTCACTACAAGTAATTCCTCAAATAGGACACATTAAGCCAAAATCTTAGTTGTAATGACACTGAAATATATACATCATGACAGCACTGACATACATTCTTAACTCAAAATGGGATTTTTTTCTTACAGAAACAGAAGTTCTAAGTCCATCAAGCATCAAAAAAATGGGTAGGGGTTCTTCCAGGAGGAAAACACATTGGAAAGGATTGTAAATTGGCTTACATTACCTATGTACAGTGAAATATTTCTGAGGTTGATTTTGTGTGGGAAATATGACCCTTACTGGAATGGTGAATCAAGGTATAATTGAAGTATTTGATTAGTCATTTTTCTTATTTAAATGTTTACTTCTTTGTTTACATGGAATTCTGGAAACACAACATCCCACATACACTAACAAGAGATGTAAGATAAACAACAAGTTGGATAAGATTTCACTGATGGAAAGTGACAACACTCTTAGGTATTCATGGTACAGATGGCACCTGAAAAAAAAAAATGGAAGGAGTAGCTTCCAGGTCCTGCTGAACTGATAAATCTTCACTATCATGGGGTCCGGCCTTAATCTAATGCATACCCCAGTAGCAGATATCCATGCTTCTCTGGAAGGACTTTTGCACTAAGATATTTGCAAAACAATATTGCAGTCATGTAATTCAACTGAGTGTGATTACTGAATGTAATTCAACTCTTAGTTTGGTTAACACTTAGGCATCTTTTCCCGTTCAGCTTTGTTATATGGAACAAATCTTAGGGAGACTTATAAGGAAATTTTCTGGAGATTCTGTCAGAGTGGGGGAGTTCTCTTTTGGGTAGAAGACAGAAAGGGAAAAGGACTAGAGAGATTGTATTTATTTGTTGCACAGACTTGAAGAATAAACACCTAACTTCTTTTGAGTTTTTCTCCCAGCTTGGGTTCATGTTGTTTTTATTTTGGTAATTAGTTCCTGGCTTCAGTCAATATGTATTGCCTTCTATTTGTGCAATTGGTGTAATTACATAATTAGTGTAAATAGATGCAATCGTCATTAGAATGTTTCGGATTCCATGAAACTTTGCAGAAATCATGTAACATACACTCAGTGATAGCTAAAATACTACAATGATAGTTTCAAACTTTTTTCTTAAAATTGCATTTTATTTCTTTTACATCATAGCTCAAAACCATGCCTGTATAGCAGGTTGCAACATGAGAGCAAGCTAAGTGCACTTCTTGCCACATAATATCCATCATATTCTAGAAGCATTACATGAGAAGACTTCTCCCAACTGCCTCTAAAAAAGGCAAAAACAGCTGCACAGAAATTCTTGCACAGAAATTCTTACACAGAAATATAGAGACATTAAAATTCACATTCACTTCCACATGTTTAGTTTTTCACAACTCCCAACGTAGTATTATATTACAATCTGCCTCTTAATGAAACAGAAGAATTGAAGGATGGATATATGGATGGACAGATGGATGGATAGATAGACAGATAGATGTGTAAAAGCACAGGACATTGGAAAGTAGGACTAAATGTCTTCATTTGCCTAATGGGAGCCCTACAACTATAGTCCCTTTATGCTTAACAAATTTTTAATGTTTCTGATTGCATGAAAAGGAGAAGCCACAGTTATTCTGTGCTACAACAGGAGACCTGGAAAAATCAAGGCTGTGTCATGGGTTACAGTTAAGTTGATTGACAATTTCTCAATCCAATTATGCTTTTCAAATTAGCATATTTAAACCTGCTGGAGGCGCGGGAACTTCCTCTTTGAATCCAGCTCTCCTGCAGTGAGGGCGGGGGAATGGTTCCAGGCCCGGCCCTCAGGAGATGGGCCGAGCCTCCCCTCCTCCGGCTCCAGGGCACAAGTGCCTGGAATGCTGCGGGAGACCCTCCCTCAAAGCTGCAGGCAGCTGGGGAGCACCCGTGAGCTGCACGGCCAAGACCACTGGAGCGGCTTCCAGGACCCGGGAGGGGCTTCCCTTCCCCCACTCCACGTGGCCCCACGCAAACCCGGCGGGAGCCAATTTCCAGCTTTCTCAGACTGAGGAAAACATCAAATAGCTGGCAGCATAAAAGGAAAAGGGCTTTTCCTCCAATGTACAGCCCGACAAGAGTAAGCTGTTCAACATGGCATTAAGGTCAGAAAGAGAAAGAGAAAGTGAGTTATGCGGGACTAAGCGAAAGATGGCGGCGGAGAGAGGAGGGTAGAGTCGCGTGCAGCGCGGAGCTTAAATTTGCTTTCTGCAGACCATGGTAAAAACTGTAATATCATAAACTGTTCTTTTCTCTTTAATCCATTTAAAAGACATGGGGGGATTGAGAATACTGTGGGCAGCCTATGGGGAAAAAGAAAGGTGATCCACACCAGGCCACCTAGGAGCTGTGTATCGGTGTGCCAGGTTTAAGTCAGTTTGAAACAGTCATCCCAAGACAAGTTGTGTAAGAGACTTTTAGAGATTTTTTGTGAAGAAGAGACTTGTTGATTTCAGGTTGGAATTTACTTATCCTTAAAATGAGAACACCCCATGTTTGGCCCATGATTGCAGTATGAAAAGACTGTAAAATTTGCATGGGAGAGATTAGTATGTTTTCATTGCAATCAACTGCTTCCAGGCAGGCAGGACCTTTGAAAGTAGCAGTTTGGAAACCACGCTGAAGCAAAGAGGAGACCTTTTTTTCCCTTGGTTTGAAGAGACATGTTAAGAACTGTAATACTGACCAAAAATTTCATCTTTGTTATCCTTTATGCGAGCTGAGTGCTGGGGTGAGGTGCTGGAAAAAGAGGGGAATGTTTTTTTCTTTATTTTCCTAGTGTTTCTTTCTTTCCTCTTAATCCTAGTAATAATAAACTATCTTTATACTCTTTAAAGTTTTTGAGCCTGCTTTGCATTTCTCCTAATTCATATCTCACAAAGGCAAATAAGTGAACTAAACCACTACAGGCTGTCAGAACATCCTGAATCCTAAGGAATTCTGCCTGAAAGCTAAGAGTTTCATAAGCTGCTGTGCTAAGGACATCAGCTGAACCCCAGAGACAAGCAGCATTTTATTCATTTGCAGACATCTCTAAGAATAATATTTTAGTGATAAATTCAAGAACCAGGCCAAGGACCTTAGAGTAAAAAAATCTACAAATCCATAAAAGGGTTCAAGACTTTTATTTGCCATCTCACTAGTCAGCTTTGCTGTGTGATAAAGGCTGAAATGATAGCAAAACTTAGGGTCATTATTTGTGGACCACAAGGATATGATACTGTTGTGAAAATCTGTGGATACTTTGAGGAGTTTCCTTCCATTTTCTGCTTATTATAAGTCTAATATTTGGCAGTCTGTTAGGAACAATCAAATTTTTCCAAGGAATTGTGCATCCAGGCATCTTAGGGGGAACTGAAATCTGAAAATCTTTTCCAAATTGTGACCGCTGAACATTAACATCTGACTTAACGAGATGTTGCACTGTATCTATTAGATGGTGATTTTTATATAAGAAGCATCCAATGACATATCCTCTGTTATACACACGAGAAATTCCATTCACATATCAAGGAAATTGATACTTAGCATGCATATAAGCATTATGTAATGTTCACTTTACCTAAGAATTCTCATCTGTAAGGACAGAGGAAAGGAAGAAAAACATTTATTTTATTGCTATACCTGAATTGCTATTCTAAACCTTGAAACATTTTAACAGATACAAGATCTATAAATCAGTGGGAGTTTGTCTCCTCATTCACTATTTAAGTGTTAAATAGATGAGTAAAGTGGAAGTCCTTTAACATTTATATTTGTGTTTCCTTTTAAATGTTTCTGAGATTGTCTTTCTTCTGATTGAATATGATTCCTAGATAAGTCACTTTTCAAGAATAGCATAATTAAGGGTAAGGTTCCATTACAAGTTGCAAGATTATTTAGATACTGTGGGGAGAAAAAGAATAGCATACCTCCTGTAGATCATAGTTTAATTTCTGAACATTCTGTAATATTTACCTTTTCATAATTTTGTTAGTATCATATCTTGAGTATTTTGAGATGTGCAACTCTTTCAATTTATCCTAGATAGCAATTAATTCCACCATGGAGGAATTATATTTTTATTATATGAAGATCCTCAAACCTGCAACACATACACATGCAACACTGGAGATAAAAAAATGACAGTGTTTTTTACCCTTTTATGTGTGCTTTACATTTCAAAAATGTTGGGGTTAACTCAACGTTTATGTTGGGATGCTGTGTAACACTAGCTAGGGTTGTCTCTATGGCAGTGAGGCTCAACCAGTGCTCCCTGCTCATCTCAGTTCCTCTGAAAGACTGGGGATGGTAACAAATTTAGGAAGAGACTATTTCTGGCACATTCATCTTTACTTATGGCTTAAATAGTCCAATTGTTTCATATTTAGCTTTAATGGGTTGTTTCAATGCAATTGCTATTAAGTAGCTAATAGAGGGAATACCCTGTAGACATTTGCAAGCACGCTAAGCATTTGAACAAGTGGGGTTGCACTTTACATCTCAGGCAATATTTTAACAGTACCTCTAAAGAGAGGTGATTTATGGTCACCCTCTTTTCTCATATACAACAGGTGTATAACTCCCACTCATTTCTAAGTTAAGCTACAGAGAAAAGTAAAGGATAATTTTCAGTGGCAGAGGTCAGTACATTAAAAATTCATGTCTTTTTTCTTCATATAGCTCAGAAGGAAATATCTTCATCAGTTTTTTCTTTCTTGGATTTATTCATTTTAGCTTTTATTTGCTGCAGACACCAGCTAGCCTTGTCACCCATTCCTTCCCTGGTCTGTGGCTTTACTCTTTGACCTCTAAGGTCCAGGAATGACACAGAGACTCCTTCAGTCTTCCAAACACTGTCAAATTCTCCAATCACCATCTGAACAGGGCAAAACAGCCCACCTCTGTCGTGACTTTGGACTTTCATTAAATACTGAAATGCAAAATACAGGAAATACCTTTTTCGTTAATGTTTGCTATGATACCAAGAAACCAACTGGCTACCACTGCCTTGAAAAAAATGATGGCATACATAATTATTGGTATGTTTTAACTTTCAAGTGCTTCAGAACCATAAAAGTTTTATTTAGAATCAGCCTAAGCTAAGTATTATCTTATTGTTGCAATTCAGCCTCTCCTTCTCCACCTTTCCCTTAACACGTGTACTTGAGGCCTGATCCTGCTCTGAGGTTCTTTACGAGTACAGAGGGAGTCCTTCTGTGTCTGTCTGTCCTCAATCAGTCATCACTGTGTTCCTGTGCCCAGGAATCAGTCATTGTCCAAAAACAACTTACAGGTGCAGGTCTAGTTTTCTATTTTCTCTGCTCAGCAGTACAGGGCTTTACAAACAAGATTTTTAAAGGCACTGTGACATCTATCTCCCACTGATTTTTATGAGAGCAAAATGTCTAAATACCTTGAAAAATCTTGTTATAAATGACTGGCAAAATCCAATTTTCCAAAGTGACTTAAGCAGACTTAGGAACCTGGGAACTCAGACACACAATTAGGTTACTACCGTTCAACATGTAACCAGTCATCAGCTTAGCTTGAACTTCAATCATTTCAGGCTAGGCTAAACAACAATAACTGATATTTGCCACTGGCTAAGACTGAGTGCACAAAAATTTAAAATTGCTCAGCTAATTCAGTATATCTTGTTAAATCATGGTAATATGACAACGTTTCTGGATGAAAAATCAGTGGATTATGGAATTTTGATAGAATAGTGAGTTTCTGTGGCAATATATTTTATGCTGCATCAGCTTTTTGACATTAACAGTCCCTGTCTTTGCTCCAACCCTTTGGCACAAGGTGGCAGGGTATCCCCTTCACTATGTCGTGACTTACAATCATATGAGGAGGCTGTGTTTGCACCAAGAGTTACAGCTTCTGTAACTCATCCGAAAATGTATTTTGTGTTATAACATTAAACTCCATAATTAATTTGTGCAAGTATATCACAGATATCTAAAGCTATTTCCATACCAAATAACAACTAATGTATGTATAAACTAGCTTTACATTAACTGCAGTAGCAACAATGAAACTGTGGCAACATAATATTTGCATAATATGTGAAGCAACTACATCAATATTTACCCAGCTTCTCAAACAGACGAATTTCATTTTGTAGTCTGTACAGTCAAAACACTTCCCAAGACAGAAAGTTAAAAATTCATGTACAAATGCCAGAATTGGCCACACCAAAGATCCATGGAGTGTGACATCTTACATTCATCCATGACTTGGAGCAGTGTCAGAGTACGGTCACTATGCTTTAGTATCTTCCATGAGATGCCTTTCAAAATAGCAGCAGTCTGAATGTCACAGACTTTTAGTTCCAGATTTTCATTGTCTTTGTAACATATTTCTTGCTGGAATTCACCTGGTCAGTTTTTGATCCAGCATCACCTTCTGCATGCACACAGTCATGCAGCAGTGGATTCAAAGGCATTCTGTCTGAAAAGAAATTCTGATTTTGTTTATTTTGACCTGTCAAAAAACTGTATTTGAGATTCTTCAGCTCTTTACCTTTAACAGTTTGGTTGTAACTCCTTCCTCAAGGTCGCAGAGGAAAACTGTGGTAGAGAAAGGTCTGAATCTATTTTCTTGATTTCTGTCTTGTGACACAGACACAGAACCTGCCTTCTCTTGTATATATCAATTTAAACTATTTGGAATTCAGATGAGTTTGCCTTACTGCATTCCTAATTTGAATCAAGCTGGCTGGCAGTGAATACCTCATTGCTACTGCAGTATAGATAAGATATAATGCTATGAAGGAAATATTGCAGTGAAGGCACTTTAATGTTCCAGAACACCTCTCATGTACCAGGATCACAGGTGTTCCTGTTCAGCTTATATATATGCTTTATGCATTTGTTTTTATTTTGTGCTATCTCAAAGTAAATGCCTTAAGTATGTGGGCTTTATTTCCAGACTATTAACTGGTTGCTATTTCTCCAGACAATAACCATGTTATATTGATTACCAGTAATATCTTTCAGCTATGCTGCAAAAATCTCTTGTGAAATATTGGTAAATGTTTTGTTGTCATAGGGAAATATGAGGATTATTACATTCCTGTGTTTTGCACCAACATTCATCTAAATCTACCTTAGTTCCCCTAAGTGAAGGAAATGGTTCTTCTTTTGATTTTTTTTTTTTAGAACTTGTGATGATTTTTAACCCTTTCATGTTAACGGCTAAAGGTAAAAAATATTTTTTCTCTCCAGTCAGTCACTTGCCCCCTTAAAAATAATTTGCAAGTTCACTCCTTTTCTGTTTTCTGTCATCTTTTGCTCTGAGTGACTCTTATTGTCAACTTTAGCATCATTTCAAGGAGCCAACAGCTCCTTCCCCAGTACAGGATGTTGGGCATTAAACTCTATTCAAGTAACAATTGGTTTTTCCAACTATTCCTACTTACTTATGTCTCTTTATGTCACTGTAGAGGTGCTCTTGATTGATAAACTGAGGTGACCTGTGAATTCAGAAATGTGCACAACGTGTTAGAAGGAAAATTGTTCTTCTATACATTGCATAATTTCATAATCAGTGTCTTTTTATTGTTCCTTGTTTTTCATCAGCTGAAATAATTCTCATTCGTGGACAATTTCTATTGTAAAGCAGTTTTACATAAAGCCATTTCTTAGCAATTGGTCTATGATGATGTTGCTGCATAAATAATTTCTGCATATGTTTTATTGGCTTTTTTCTCTTGACTTTTAAGGAAGAAAAACAACTGCAATCAATGAAAGATTTTTGTTCTCTTTTGCTTCCAGTATTTTTTTCATCTAAAAACCCACAATTCTAATATAGAAACATAAAGGCAAAATGCTGTGTAAAGACTGTATCTTGTGCTCAAAAGAAGATAAGGAAAATCTTAAAAGGCACACAAGAATTTGCCGTAAATATCCTAAAGTTTTGTCCATTGCTAATATTAGACAACGGGAGCCGGACCTGTTCAGTCTTAGGAAGAGACAATGAGAGGGGACCTCATCAATGTCTGTAAATACCTGAAGGAAGGCTGTTCAGAGGATGGAGCTGGTCTCTGCTTGGTGGTGCCAAGCAAGGACGACAAGGCAAAGGACAGAAACATGGGAGGCATGGGAAGTTACACGTGAACATGAGATAGAACTTCTTTACTGTGCTGGTGACTGAGCGCTGGAACAGATTGCACAGAGAAGCTGTGGAGTCTCCCTCACTGGAGATATTCCAGAACTCTCTGGGCACAATCCTGTGCCGTGTGCTCTGAGACGACCCAGCTTGAGCAGGGAAGATGGACCAGAAGATCCACTGGGGTCCCTTCCAACCTTGCCCATTCTGTGATTCTGTAACACTTCTAATTATGTCCTAGACTCTGAAGCAGCAGCTGTAAATGTAAGGTCATTTGAACATATTTCCCTCCTTCATGTAGTCAGAAATGATGCACAGATACTTCTGTTAACCAGGTACACACATTTCTCCCAAAAATTATTTTTAAATGTTAAAATATCATTCCAGAGCATTGTGCAAATTTTCAGTAATTCCTGGCAATATTCTAAATGAGCATTTGTGATTTATTTCTGTGTAGAGGGAGCATTAGTAATACTAGATATTATCAGCAAACATCAGACTATTCATTACAAATGCTTTTTATACCTTTTTTGTTAAAGAGATAGGCTTGCTTACTTTGACAATTTTTCAAGCTGAATCTACTTTTTTTTTCCATTCATCCATCTCTGAGTTTTGGCATCTGCTGTCTTTCCATGAAGGCTTCAAGAAATGAGATGACCTTGCCAAAGATCAAGAGGTGTGTCTGGAAGAATTACATTATCTTGGAAGATGGATTTATGTGATTACTGTGTAAAAGAGTACTTGTTCTGTAGTGATTGATGACAACACTGTCAGTATTGACTGATCATTAGAAATATTTATATGGCAGATGTTTTAAGGTAGTGGAAGATATGAAGGAAAGATTAAATGCATATCAAGAAGACAACAGTTTCTATGTCTATGAAATCAGCTTATAGTTGTTTGCAACACCTTTAATTAGTTCCTTCTCGTTTGTCTTGTTTCACAGACACAAATGTACTATAAATGCCTCCAAAATGGCTTGTAGGCCCCACAAAATTTATACTGCAGATGATGTCATTTACGTATTTTGAAAGCAGTTAAGTTTAATATTTGCAATTATAAATCCCTCCTTATAAATATGTTTTTAGGTAGGGAGCATATTCATAAAGATGTAATAGAAAGATACATATACTATTGCTTATTGTTTTCTCAAAGTTTGTATCATGAGCAGACTGTAAAAGAATATACATATTTTGTTATTTGTATCACAAAAAGACTTTAAAAGAATATACATATTTTGTTATTTGTGACCCTGGCATACTTTTAGGCATTGGAGTTTTCTACTGCATTATTTACCATGCTGTGTTGATACATTAATGACTAAGTAACCTTCAGTAAATGATATGCTAGTATTTTGACTATTTATAGTCATTAAAATAGATGGTCATTAAGGTGGTAATTTAAATACAAGGAGACCTGGCATTATTCTCAGTTTTACCACATCACATATCTCAATTAAAGAGAGCAATTCAGTAGTGCTGCTCTTAATTTACTTAGGTGCAAGTGAAAGCAAAATCACTTGGCCAGCCTGCTGGTGCATGTAGTAACTGAAGACATGCATGCACACTCAAACCCTCCCTATATATATATTTAAGTGAAAGTTAATATATAGTATGAATAGAATGATAACAGCTTGTCAGAGTACATTTAGTATATTTAGTTTATGAGCAGCTAAATGGGAGCATGTTTAGTTGATGTAGGTTTCCTTTTCTTCTTTTTCTGTTGCATTACGAAAAATTTTGCTTATGCTTAAGTAAATTTTTGAATTTTTTTGAGCAATGAAGCAGGTTTTTCAGCAAGATTGTGTAGTTTCTATCCAAAAACTGTCTGGCCATAATCCTGGGCAGCTGACTGTAGTGGCCCAGTGTGAGCAGAAGGGTTGAACCATCCAAGCCCAACTATTCTGTGGTTCTGTGCTTCTGTGACACCAGTCTCTGAACTGTATCCATGTAAAATACACTGTCACAGTTCTGATAATAGGTTGCATGTAGCAAAAGATATGGAACAGTTAAGTACTCATTCAGATGTACTGATTTCATGCTTTTGATGTAGTGAAGTAAAGAATGAGCCACGTTTTTCAGGTTTTGAATTAGCATATTTGCATATACCAGTAGTCACCAG
The DNA here is from genome assembly GCA_013397915.1 of Daphoenositta chrysoptera. Taxonomy (NCBI): domain Eukaryota; kingdom Metazoa; phylum Chordata; class Aves; order Passeriformes; genus Daphoenositta; species Daphoenositta chrysoptera. The sequence continues at coordinate 755,961 of VZRO01007410.1, forward strand.
AACAGGTATTTTAGCCCATCAGAGGAAAAGTGCTAAAGCTACTTGTAGTATTTAATTAAATTTATCACTCCTTTCCTTCATCTTACATTTTATGGGTGTTAATTATTAGTTCCTTTTAATTATACTTCATGGCCTTTGTCCTGGAGACTATCCAAAGAGTAGATCATTATGGTATGCAATTTGGTGAAACAGTTTCCAGGCATTATGCCATCCTCAAGACCATGTGAAACAATCGTTATTAAAATTAGAAAAATATTAGTGTGCTTATTTAGATTATAAATAATGGAGGAGAAATGGCTGACATTATTCCATAGAGTGCTATTAATTTGGTTTGGCTTTTACTGTAATTCCTAACCACTTCAAAATTAAGAGCATTGAGAACAGCAGTGTGTCAGTTCTGTTGCTTGATTTGCTGACAGAAAGCACAATGGTTTCTTATCTTTCTCAACCTATTTTAAGTTCATATGTAGGTGTAAAAAAAATCTCACCCCACTGCTTTGGAGGCAGCTGATAGGCAGGATTTGTCCTCAGAACAACATTACTTCTCAGCTGAGTGATTTAAACAGTTGAGGTGAAATAAAACTAGCAGAGGGTCTCACACAGGCCAGTGGCATCAGTGAGGGAGTAGTGGTAAAGCCAGACCAATTCTTGAGCTGCTGGACTGTGCTGAAATGCTTGGATAGCCACGGTGACTTGTGCACAGCTACCATGACTACGTTCTAACATTTGCTGTTGGTGGCAGCTTGCAGGTGCTATCAAATTTGTACAAGTGCAATAAATGTCTGTGTAGATAAACCCAGATATAACATAACTATAAGTTAATTTAAGCCTTTTGGGAACCCTTTATAATTTTACAACTATGTTTTTGTAAGTATTTTTAAATCTTATTACTTGAAAAATCAGTCATGTAGAGAATGAGAAAAACTGACTCAGAGACTGATCCCACAAAGACTTGCTGAATGAATAATTTTAGTTTCCTGAGTTGTCCCATTGCTAGCTTTGTGCAAATCTGTTCTGTAATGGGGAATGATTTAATAATTTTAATGTTGTTTTTGCTCATGTCAAAACTCATTCAACATAACCACTAGTTGAAACAAAACTATTCTTTTCTTGTGCAGTACGCCACTATACCACATCATAATCAATGTATTAAAATAAGACAATTTGGCCTGCTTGTAGCGTGGAAACATATTTTAGTATGAACACCAAAGATCTTGTTTCTAATTAATTAAATCCCATTCCAACAAACTATAAAGTTATTAACCTAAACCAAGCACTTCTGGTTCTCTCTGCATGTCTGTGACTTACATACTTTAACAGTCTTTTTCTTCTTCTTGCTCACTAACCTTAGCTGAGATTTAAAAATGTCTAGCCTTGCTCTTTTATGTTCTGAAAACAATCTTAGCAAAATATATGCTATTTTTTCCTTCAAAAACAAAAGCAAAAATTATCTTTGTAACATGCCTTTAATATAGCAATCTTGAGCCAGAATTTAGCCAGCAATGTTCTTTGTGATTTGCCATTTTGTTACTTATGATGGCTTTTTAACAAATTTGTGATTTTATTTATTACACAATTATTATTTTAAAAGTTAAAACTGCTTGGCTTGTCCCTTTAGAGCTTCTGTATTTTTTCACAGAATCTTCCCTCGGTGCTCCACTTTTTTAACCCATTTTTAGAAAAATTCTCAGATTTAAGAGCTGACTTTATTCTCAAGGATTTCATCTGTTGAAGTTTATATGGATTTAACAAAGCAGTTAAGCATGGTCTTAAACCATTCTTACTGAACTAAATACATATGGAGTGTCTCTGTTTGCTTTTCTCTTTTAAAAAATCCAAACCAGCATTTTACAATAACTAGCCCATGAGAAAAGCAGCTCAGGGATAGTTTCTCAGTTACTGTTATTCTGTCCTTTGTGTTTTAGTGATCTAGACATGGATCTTATAGGTTTCTCTCTCTTTTGATTGTGACAACACCTCATGGTTTTGCTTTATTTGGTTTTTTTGACTATACTATTTCCTGCTTCTGTTTTTGAATCTTCATATATAATTTTCAGGACAGTTTTCTGGGCAATTTTTAGCAGTAGTTAAAAAGTTATTCACATTTTTTCACTCAGTTCAGTGGCAACCCATAAAGATCTCTTTGCACCCAATAAATTCCACAGTAAATATAATGTGGATTTAGATCCATGCTATTGAGTAGCATCTTTCTAAACTGAAAACCATCTAATCAGATTTAGTGGTTTAGTGGTTTCAATATTACATAGAAGAGCTCCTACAAACTCAGGTCATTGTCCTAAGGGTTCATGGTAGTTTAAAGTAATAGTTTTTGCTTAATTATAATGATCCTTTCATGAACAGAATCTCATTTGTGTTAGTAGTCAAACGATTTTAATTTGGAAAGTTCATTGCAAATAAGTTGTGTTCTCTTGATTTGGGTAATTATACTCACTTAGTACGTTAATGGCAAGGACTGCTCAGGCTTTTTAAAAACCTTCCAGCTCTCTGTAGAACAGTTATTGAAAGGAGTGGAGAGTATGCAGTTCTCTTTGATCACTTTAATGAACCTCTGTGTTTTTATTGTCTATTCACTTATATGCAAAGTGTAGTGCAACTCTATATTAGCTACTAATTAGAGTTTTATTCAAGAAAAAATAACATAAAAGCAATCTATGTCATTAATGTTTTGAAATTAATGTTTTGAACAGTATTGTTTTTAATGATTTTCAAACAGCAAAACAAATCTTTTTTAATTACTTTTTTAAATGCATATGCCTTATTGCAGAGCTTTTGCTCTTTGTTGTTTTTATGTTTATAAGCACTGAAGTTTTGTCAAAAAGGCAAGTTTGACCACAGCCATTGTCACAACCTCTGCCAGCCCATAGGCAGCAACAGAAAGGTGAAAACACTGTGAGAACAACATGAAATTTTTATATCTTTGCTGGTCTTAGTTGCAAAATTTACATTTGCACTTCTGTCAGCAAATGTAACAGCATTGTAATAAACCTCTCAGGCAATGAATGGGCAGTGGCTACAATTAAGGACCACAGCTATTGAATGATGTTACACTTAGATGGATCATATTTAGATAATCCTTTACTACTTTTCTTCTGTATATTCATGGGATATAAAATTGTAATATGCATGAGTTAAAATTTTCTCATTGTAATTCTGTTCCCAGTACAGGTCCTTTATTTCCAGAAGCGATTCAAGAGAGACCATAGGGAAGGAGATGGTATCCTTACCAGCTAAACTGTTCCTGGTGAAGTTCAATGTGTGAAAAATAGCAAAATAATATTACTAAGGCTTCTGACACAACCAGATATTCAGGAGGTGAGGAAAATAACTGAAAATCTATCTTCAGTCAAAAGAATGAAGAGACGGAGTCATAGTTAAAAAACACATATAGAAGACAAAAGTATGTGAAATAGCTTCCTAGGCAGGGACATTTTTCCCAGAAGTACCTCATCTCTTTGGAAACCTGTTTGGAAACTTTAAGAAATAGGAAGAAAGGCCATAGGAATTGTCTTCATAGATTAGAAAAAAGTATGGAGGCAACCTAAATATCACCCAAGCTTTAGCAAGGATAAAGCATGGGAAAGAGGACATATTTTTTAGATGATTAACAAAGCTTACTTTAAAGCTTATATTGGGCTTCAATTATAAATAAATGTATATTTCTATATATTTTAAAACAAAATCTGAAGTTTCCCTTTTAAGTGAAGTGCTCCACTTCCTTTAAGACATTCATAGCAGAATGGGATTTTTTATGTGATTTCAAAATTAGAAGTGTCTAGTAACTAATCTTTGGTTACTTAGAAGAAGCTGATTGACAGCTGGAGGGAAAAACTTAGAGTGATACCTAATCTTAGAAAGAGGAAGGAGGTGGGAAGTTAGGATTCATTTTCCACTTAGATTTTTGACAGAAGAAAGCAGCGCAGTGGCTACTTCCCAGCTTCCTGCAGCCAGCAGTGCAGCAGATGCAGGGATGTGAGGAAGCCAAATGCTGTCAGTTGGGTGGTTGTGCCCAAACAAGGGATTTCAATAACCTAGATAAAGCATATGCATTATATAGAGATGTGATCCCTTTGTGTTGCTTATTGATATATTTCTGTTTCATGCTTATCCACTGATGACTTCAGTACTTTCACTGGCAAGTGACCTTAATAAGCTGAGGGCACAGATTTTGGTTAGATGTGTTACTCTGAGAAGCAATTGTTTCATTCTCTGCTCTAATAGTAGGAAAAATGTTGTAGTAGGAAAAATAATTCCAACTTAGTTTTGGTAAAACAAAACTTCTAATGAAGTTCTATTAATCACTATTGTTACTTTACCAAGTATCCTTTTTTTCCCTTTCCATATATGAAGCAGCTTTGCTTTACTGAAGACACCGGTTTATAAATTGATGTTGTGTCAGCAATTGTACCTAAAGGTTTTTGAAAGAGGGCATTAGAGGAGTGTTGGAAGTGACACTCTGCTCATTAACCCTGTGAGACTGCTGAATTGCAGAACAGATTGTCTGCAAGTCAAGCTCCTGCCTCACAACTTTGAATTAGGGCCAAGTGATCGTACAGTTAGAGATTCTATGTTGTCTCTTTTGGTCCCTCAATTGACTCCCCTATATGAAAACAGAAATGTTGTGGAACAATCTGATCCTTTGATCATTTCTGTTCCCATACAGAGCCCACTGTAATGAAGTTAAGATTTTCTCTGTCTCTGTTACTTATTACCTTACATAATGGCACTGGATTTGGCAGAACACTTTCCATTGTCTTATGTGTATTTTGGATCACACAAATGGAAGTCAGTGTGTTACCAGAATACTGTCTATTGATACCTTGAAAGCCTTCCTAGAATTGCGTGTACACCAAAGACAGCTTTTCTAAGGAAAATCCTTCTTTTGTTAATTGCTTTTAGTCTTATGCATGTTTATCCCCCATTCCTAAAAACATCTGTGCAATGTGGTTCTGTCCGCTCAGGGACCTGAGCAATGTCCAGTCCATACCCCTCCCAAGCTGACACATAGATGTTAAAGGGAAGATAAGAAGTTGGAAAAGGCAGGGGACAGCAGCAGCTGGAAGAGGGAATGAGTTATGTCCCAGAATCAAAGCTACACCACACTCTGGGCACAGCAGCAGTTGTGTGGGATCTGAGTGCTTTATCTTCTCTGGCACTCCCAGCTCTCACTTGCTGCTGTCCTAGATTTCCCCAGGATTCACTGTAAAGTACTCAAATGTATTCTGGGGAACCCATAATAGGAGTGCATTCTCAGCTTAGTGAAATCTGCCCTCAGGAGCCACCCCTGCTCTTAGTGCATTGTTGACAAACAAAGTCGTTGCTTTATCAGGTCTAGTATGCCAACATGGCATAATTCTGTCTAACCTTCAGAAATTAGAAAAGGTAGCAATTATACCCTTAAAAAGTCACTTTTGAATTGACTAATTAATCATTCATTGCCCATGGCACTAATAAGTCATTAGTTGTGTAGTGGCTCATTATAAGGTGCAATATGTAGAAGCGCTCATTTATGCAGCTCCTTGCTGAATGTTGATTAGGTTATTTATAGATAATGCGTGCTTGTTATGATCAATTATGACTTACACCTTTGTGAATGTGATTTTTAGTTGAAATGCAGCAAGGCAAAGACTTATTTAAAACATCTGTACAGTTAAATATTGTAAAAGAAGCTGTTAATACACTATCTCTTTCAGTACTATATCCACCAGAGAAAGGAATCTTTTGTCTTGCTACATTGAAATCTGTTCCCATTTGCTCTTTAGTTTTATTTTTCAATTGCTGTTCTGTCTACTTGAGTTATTCATGCTTCCTGAAGGAACTCTGCAATATAAGAACTAAAGTATAATACATGTTGTAAACAGACTTTAATGCATGAATGCAGTTAAGAAGCATTACTCCAGTTTTATGTGTTAATGTTCTAAAGGCTTCAAAAATACAATATGAAGTCAGTTATTGGATATATTAACCTGTTTTGAAAATGCTGTCTGAATTTAAAAGAGATTTAATTACCCCAAAGAAGGAGGAGAGAAAAAAAAGATGGTAGCAGAAATACTGTGTCAGTGTTTGCCAGTTAGAGTCACGAAAGTAATTTATTTATTTTTCCTTCTTTTTTTTTTGCTTCAGAAACATAATTTACAATTTGAAAACTTAAAACATACATTTCTCTCTAAAATGAACGTAAGTAAAATGTAAAAACCATACCAACTCTTCGTTACTTTAAAAAGCCTGCAGTAGATTTTATCCCAATGCACACACAGAAATCCCCTATCCCTACTGGATTAGATCATCTCTAAGGACAGCATTTTGCAGCTCTAGAATAGTTGCTATGGCTTCAGCCAAAATCCCAGTCCTTTTAGCTAGATGTAATGAAACACCCTGTTTGATACATCCAGCCTCTTGTGACTGAGTGACTTCCACACTCAGGCTGCCACATAGAGGAAAGAAGGGTTGGGAGGAGGGGCAGGAGGCAGAAATCTGAGGGTATTCAAGTTCTCGTTCTGGAAGAAAAAAAACAAAAGGTGCGGAAGCAGCTTTGCAAATTGGGGAAGTATCCAGAAGCCAGACAGGAGTAAAAGATACCGGTACAGAAGTGGTATGGGACACCTCTGAGCAGGAATACCAATTATGGAGAAACCAAGGACAATGTTTAATCTTGGACTACTGCTTTTCATTCAATCTTCACTGTGCTCAGATCAGAAGTGGGGTATCTTGAGAGATTTGAGCCTCATAAGAGCTGTTTGGGGCTTGCTAATAAGAATCTGTCCTACAAAGGAGGAGGCGTTAAATTTACCCTTCTTGAAAAGGGTAAAAGATAACGCATATCTGTGAAAAGAATTCACGGAAACAGCAGAGAAGCGTGCATTAGCTTTGGATGTTTGCTGTCCTAGGAGAGGTTTGCCAGGATGATATATAACTACGTAAAAAAGGGTTATGTTCTTAAATACAGCTGACAGACACTGAGGGTTATTTGTCCCTTTTCCATTAAAGTGAGGGATAGCCCCTTCAGAAATAAAAAACAGGATGAGGTTCTGCTGTTTCTTCAGAAGTGCAACATCCCACCATGGATATCCTTGAAAGATCACTCCTGAAGGGTGAAAATTACCTTAGCAAAGAACACAGTCAACCAAATAGTTCGAACAGGCTGTGTAGGTGAGCCAGACAAGTATTGTAGATGAGTAAATCCCACCCTGATAGCCATATTCTCTCTCTTCAAAGTAGGGAGGGAACAACTGCCATTTATACCATCGGCATTACTTTACGGGAAGTTCCTGTGTTCCCTGTGACTCTGCTAATGCACATTGAAGGCAGCTGTTGACAGCTTTCTTTGATAGTCACGCAGGGTGAAAGTCCTGAGCTCCTGTGAATCAATATCTTACCATTTGTTCAGAGGCATCAAAGCCCTCCATGCCATGGAGGAATTGGCTGGAAATGCTACCAAGAGCTGGCTGCAGCTGGGGTCCAGCAATGTATGAAAGATATACTTAAACTTACCCAATAAAATAAACTGCCTTAAGCATGGAAGAAACATTTAACAGCAAAGTAATCCAGCGAATGTAATCATGGCAATTAATCACAAGCTTTCGATAGATGCGTTAAAAGGGCTTCTCTGTTAGGACCTGAGTTAGTTTCTGGGTTATCCCATAGAAGGGAAGATACAGTTTTGCTTTGATAATTTTTAGTAGTCAGCCTCAAATCTCACTTGCTTGTAGAAATGCCCTTGTGACCATTTATATGTGAGTTAATAAAAGAATGAAAACTTTAGTGGTCTGTATATAAAATAACTAAATCAAAAGCACTGTTTAAAAATCAAAGGAGAAATATTTCCTACTCCAGTTAAATTAAACTCAATTGGAACCTATTCAGTCACCTTCATAACTATTTAAATGGTGATTGTGCAATACTTACATGATCAAAGTTAATGTAATATTTATGCAATCAAAGTTAATGTTAAGACATATAATGATTTTACAAGATGAGCTGTGAATATAAATGAAAAATTAACATAATTATTAAAGATCATAATATTTGCATAGAGAAAAAATATTTTTCAATGGTAATGGTTTGTCTCTTTATCTCTAAGAGGATTCCATATATTATTTATTTTATGAGAAAGCTTCCATATGTCAGCTTATGATTTGACTTTTTTGACTGAATTTTTGAAATAGCAGCAGTAAAAAGGGTGTGGGCTTATTTCAGATAGAATGATTTTTTAAGTAGACAATTCCGTCTTCAGTGGTTTCTACTCAAATCTTGAGTCCAATCCACCCGGGTCATTAAACTGAGCAGGAACAAAACAGGCTTCTTACATGTCGTCTTGCCTTTTAGATTTATATTCTATATTGATGCATTTTATGAAGTTGCCTTGTCTGAGTGAAAGAAATGGAGCCAAAAAGCCCGAGGGAGCTGCATGGAACTTCCCCAGAGCCAAGGTCCATGGTGGGTCTTCCTGTCCCTGCGCTCTGGGTGGGCTCTTGCTCAGCTCCTGGGACAGCAGCCATCAGGGAGGGCTGAGCTGCTCCTGCCAGGGACAAGCATGAAGGTCCCCTGTCACACAGCATGCAGGGAAGAGATGTCATTGTGCCCAGCTTGTCACACCTGCAGAAAAGGGGTGGGATTTTTCACGTCATTCCCTTTTCTTGCATTCACATGCCAAGGAAATATAATCAGGCTTCACTTGGTTTTGAAATACAAGCTGAGGAGAAGCCACAAATGTGAAATGTCACTGAATGAAAACTTTGAAAAGATTTTGTACTCCAAACTGGCATGTGAGATTTAGAATATCGTAGAAAGAAGAGTTTGCGTTCCTTTGTAGGAAGCTCAGAGACTGTTTATCCATTCTCAATTAATAGTGATAGAAAAGCATTTTAAATTTTCCTCATTTTTTTCTATTAATTATCGTCTACCTGTTCTATATGCCTTTTGGATCTGTCCCAAAAGCCTATTTCTTAAACATCCCAAACATCCTCCACCAGTACTAGAATAATTTAGATCTGAGTTCTCTCAAAACCTCACCAAATATCAAAGAAAGAGATGTTTGCCTGGGTTGATGTGGGCTTAGTCATTCAGTACAAAAAGGATCTCAGACCATGATTCCATCTCACAGACAGAAAAAATTGGCTGTGAATATTTTTAATCAGGATTTGTGTAGAACTGAGGTGGCTTTGTGACTAAACTATGTGACATGCTTCAAAAGTAGTGGCCATTGAAATAGACTTTGTAATTCATGTTTAGATAATGAATTCTTAACAGCTGGGTTTCCATGAGGTGGACCCATAATGTTGGCATATTTAAAGATACTTGATAATGGTAAGGGCGAGATAGGATTCTTAAATTCCGTGGAGATGGTTGATATGGTTTATACATATATATAACTATGTAGATAACATAGAGTTTACTCATCATTTGTACCAATAATACTACCAGCAAACCTTCTGCATGTGCATTTGTAATGCTACTTATGTATATTACAGTATTATACTGACAACAATTTACTGTGCTCAGACAAAAGAAATAACAAGAGGCTGTTCTATAACTGTATAATTTATGAATACCATAGTTATTTCCGGAGATTATCTTTGTCCTCATGCAAATTATTTATTTTGTGCCTACTTACAGTGTAACCTTTGAAATTAAATTGAAATTATGGAATGCCTTAAAGCCTGACTATCATGTACCAGCTGTCTCAGTCAGCTGGCTTGTCAGTCAATACAGACTGCAAATCACAACTATATTTGATCTTGATTGGAAGGCTATTTTGGGAATTGTGCCGGTGAACATTGAACAAGTTGTACTGAAGAGATCATACCCTTTGTAACTGGTGAAGACCACAGAAATAATCTCAGCTACACAAGGATGACTGGTGTTCTGGTGTTAAAAAAAAAAAAAAAAAAAAAGAAGTGTCAGCCAAAAAGCTTTCAAGGAAATTCCTGTAACCAATCTGCAACCTATTTTTTTCCAAACATTCTGTCTTCCTGCTTTCTTTTTCCTTCCTCCTCGCCCCCCCACCCCCCTTTTTTTTTGTACTGCCTTTCCCAAATGTCTTGAAGCTCTTGCTGGCCAGCCACTGTCCTAGGGTATGCCAACTGGACATTGTCTCCTTCCTTTTTGCCGAAAATCCCTGGCAGAAAAATATTTATACTTTCTTAGGGAAATAATGCATCACAGGCTGCTGCTGTTTATCACATCACTATAGGATTTTAATGTCATGCTAGAAGCTTTGAGAGTTTTAGATATTATTTCTTTCTTTTGACTAACTTACTAAGCATACACTAAGAACAATTCATGCGCAGATCTCTGTTAAGGTCTATTACCATAAAATAATTGTTTTTTCCTGGAGAAAATGTTTGGGGGAACTTCTTTTCAAATGAAAGCATAAATCATACAGGTGTTTTTTTTTTTTTTCTGTACATACATTTTCCCTAGTTAAATGGTTCAATTTATGCATCAATGGCTAAAACACCCTTTTTCTATAGCCTTGACAAGGACAGTCACCCTGTCATCCTGTATTTTGTTGCTGGGCCACTTTTTTAACCCCCATAAACATTACAAATATCTCTGTGGCTTTAGTACTGTTCAGATGCACAGAGTCACCCAGACTCATTTATCCCCCAGCTGGTTCCCTCATGCTTTCAGCAGATTTTCCAGTATGCACTTTCATGATTTCATCCATAACCTAAAGGTACATCCCATAAGTACCTGCCAACCTGCCTTGCTGTTTTCCTTCAAATCAGAAATTCTGCCTTTCCTTTGCTGCAATGCTTACACAACCCGTGACAAAACTGTTGTCACTCACACTGACTAACGCTACCTCGGTGTGCCTTTGCAGTCTCTGTCTGCCTGCACTTGCTGATGAGCTGTCTTAAATCTAAATTGCCTGCTGCTGTTCTTCTGTTTGCACAGTCCCCAGTGCAGTGCACACAGGAACCCTTCCTGTGCTGCTTCGAGGTTTTATACCTACAATGAAAAACAATAATAAAGTACCTAATACTTGGATTATCTTGCTAATAAGGGAAACAGAAGGAGGTATTATTGTAATAAGACAGTTTTCTTCTTAAATGCTATGATAGTTCTTTCTTTTCTGGGTTTGTTTGAAGAAAATCTCATTTTACCTTGAAGCAAATGAATTCTTTTTCTTCAGAAGTTTGTCTATAAATAGGATTTACCACATAAATTGTTTTACTTAAATCCTTCCATCTCCTGATTTTAATTCAAAATATAGTGTAGTGCTTTGAGGGGAATGAAATATAACATAATACATTGTCTTTGATCTGTTTTCTCTGGGAGAAAAAAAGGAGGAAAGAGTTAGAGCAGTTCTGTGGAGGTGTGTGTGTCTTCCTCGTTTCAAAAATATCATGCACTGAATTCTCTGCTCCACATGTCTCTCAGAAAGCTGCTTGTTCATGGCACTTGCCCAAGCTGCTTTCCTCATTGCTGAACTCGAAATGCTCTTGCACCTTGGCATGGTTTCAACTATGTCAGTTAAATCAGAAAGAGGGAGAGCCAGGCCAACAACAAAAACACCTTTCCTGGAGAGATATGATGTTGACCCAGAAATAACACTGAGCTGCCAGAACATCATTGCTACATTCAATTCGGTTTTAATAGAGGGAGAATGATCTAGTGGTAGCTGTGCACATTCAGTCATTGTTGTGTCTCCTGCTGTCATGGTGTGTGCTTACTAGAAGATTTAAATAAGGAAAAGGAAAAATAATGTGCAGTATATTAAATGTTCTGCTTGCTACTCTGAAAAATAGTATACTGAAACATTTAATCACTGACAAGCATCATTCTTTTATTATTAATAATCCATATGGAAAGTAGATTGCTGGCAGTAGAATTTTTTCTGACTTATTTTAACTATGCATTTTAATACGTTTGGGTATAATAATAAAAATAATGCTTTGCTTTGCAAAAATGCAAATATTGTAGCACATTAGTGTCAAGGATTTTACAGCAAAGGTTCAGAACAGATTCGAAAGGTAAAGGACATGCCTTTTTATTCAGGATTTACTTAAACAAAATTCTTCAAGTTGGTGACAAATTTCTCCTGCACTTTTTTTTTTTTTACATTATTATTTTCACATTTGTGTGAGGTGTCAACAGGCTTTTCATCATATCTATTACATATGAAAAATACACAGAAATTATTTTAAATCCTAAATGTGGTAAACATAAATGAGGTAAGAAAGAAAATTATTCAGTTAGCAAAGGTTCATTTTGTTCTTTGTACTCCAACAGTATTAGGTAGTATTTCAAAAACATTCTTCTTTGGCCAAACTTTATTTTCAGTGATATCAGCTCAATTCATATCCTTGCTGAGGATGCAAATGAAGAGGAAAAATTACAAAGTCAAAACTCAACAGAGTTTTATTGGCTATTTTGGTATTTGTATCTCCTAAAAAGCCATCAGCTCAAATTTTTATGCTAATCAAAAAGTGCATTTTCCATTTGTTAAATTATTAACCTACACTAAACTTACATTAAGTCAATTTAAATTTATGGCTTGAGTATCCATGTTGTCAGCAGTTAATGTAGAAAAAGATGAAACCATTAAGTTCATATAGAAGTCTGAGTGAAAATCATTTATGATAATACATAATGGAATATTCTTGTTCTTCTCAGTCAATGGCAAAAAGTGGAAAATGCTAAGTCCTTCCAAAAGATGGTTGTTGCTTCTTTGTTATTCACAAACTGCATGACACAGTAAAGACAGTGTCTGTGTGTTCGCATCATGTATGCATAGTGTTCATTTTAATTTACACAGCAATAAAAGGAGTTTCTTTAATTTTCTCTTAAAGCTCCATCTTTCATAGGACAGTGTGACATATCTGACTGCAATGTTCATAAATTGATAAACATGTTGCTTTGGGATTTTCATATCACCAGTTAAAATGAAATGTGTACCTGTTCTGTATGTTCGTGGCGTTTAAGTTGAACCTGAACAGTAAGAATATATTTAATAGTCTGCTTCCATCATTCTACGTCGTTATGTATTACTAAAGATCTCAGAATTTGTCAAATGCATTCATTAAACATGACACTTGCAAGGATGGAGTAGGGTTTTTCTTGTACTAGATTTCCATTGGGAACAACATATTTCATGGTGAATTTTTCTTGATGAAGTGATAGCAGTGTTGAGCTATTTTAAAATATATTTCCCATTTTTCTACAGTGCTTATAATGATTGGAGACTAATGCAAATGTCACTCCCCATAAAACCGAAGGTTTAATGAGAGGAAATTAACTGATTCAGTATTGTTAGCAATATAATTTTAAAAGACTTTAAGATGCTGGTTCAAAAAAATCTTTCATTAGGAGTCTATTTAACATATATAGCTTTAATCTTCCTACATTAGGTTTCTAAATTGTCTAAGTATACTCTCTAAAATATTTAGTATTTCACCTTCTTTAAAAAAAAAAAAAAGACAAAAAAGGACTTGTTTATATGGGTTACATCTACAGTATTTTGCTTTGCCTCTGTCAAAGTACATATGTCTACCATAAATTGTGTATAATTAAAGTGAATATTAATATAAATTTTTATAGTCTATGCATATGTTGTGCCAGGTCCAATTTGTGAATTGCAAAATATTTTCACTGAGCAGGTTTTTTCCTTTAGTATTGGAGTATTCACAGTAAGACATTATTAGTGGGGAATATGCACCAATGTAGTGAAAGTTTGCTGCTTTGTATATGTATATATATATATATTACAGAAATTACACCAAGCAGGAAGGGAGTGAATACTCAGGTGGCTTCATCATGTTTTGTATTGGTTCTGTGCAACATAATAGTATTCAGGGTATACAGCCTTTGAAAGATTGATTTTGTATGTCTGGCTGTCATACTATGTATTGCCAGTTTTGTTGTCAGACTTTATCTGAGAGGAGGAAGATAAATGAGACAAATAAGCATGAATGACGAGAGAAGAAAATTCCACAGGAGTACTTCCAGCAGATAACATATTGTCCTCAGAATCGGTGGTTTAACTACCAGACTATGTTTGTGCAAAAGCTACATCTGTTTAATGTCCCAAAAATCTCCACACTTTCTGATAAGCATACTGATTCTCCCTGGTGATCAATACACCATTGCAAAATAACAGCCTAGCAAGGGAACATGACTAATCGTACCAATTCATGGCTGTTGCAGACTGTGAATCCTTCTATAACAGCTGATAATTTGAGGTGTCTGGAGACCGAGAATGATGTTTAACAAAACACACTAACTTTTTATGGCATTTTCCTATAGTACAGGCATCTCATAATTGTACAGGAAGGAAAAAACCCTTAATTATTAATAACTAATGATAAGAACTAATCAAGTAATATATTAATTAATTTTATTCCATTTCCCATGATAATATCTCCAGCTCATTTATATTTGATTTACATGAAGTATAAATGAACCTTAAGGGCTGTATTAATTAAATAATATGAGAAACTTAAAAAATAAGAAAAAACAAAACTAAATTATGATTACAAGTACGAAGTGACTTCATCTGAAGTCTTTTCCTAATTCTCGTCATACTATTAGGTTTCTGTACATTTGGACTTAGGACACAAAAATGGCAGACACAAAAATTCAAAATTTGGATCATCTAATCCTTACCCTCCTGTGAAAGAAAGATCTGCAGAACCTTCAGTTCTGGTGCTGGACAGGTTTTAAAATTACTGAACACCTTGTTCCTAATACCCAGTGATATTTACACACTGAAAAATCCCCTTGTCTCTTCTTTAGAATGGTGCCATTAGAAGGACTGTCATGCTGTCTTCCACTTCCAAGCCCTTCTTATACATAGAATATTTGCCTAGTAATTGGGATATCTTTTCTCAAATCTTTGCTTAGCCTAGGCAAGGAGAAGACCCAAACCAGACCACCCCACATCTAAGTTAGTGTCTACCCACTGGGCTAAAAGGCAATAGAAGCTGGCACACTTCCAGTTTTCTTTCAAAATGCTGTTCATTTTATAATTAAATAGATTTTTGCCTTGCTTTAAGGATGATCCCACCCAGCAACACTTGTGAGTTATCATCTAGTCAGTATTTCCACTGGGGCTATTGCCAGACAATTTGGCACCAAAGCCATTGAAACAAGCCATGTGTAGGGCTTGTAGTCACAGAAACATGGCTGCTTGGGAGTGTTCCTAGTAGATATTTAAGTGCCAGAGCTGGAACAGTGTTTTTAATGTATGCACTTTGCACTTTGCCGTCAAAATGACACTTGGGTTCTAAGCTGCTGTGCAAATCCTAACCTTATAGTGCTAATCTTAACCTGAATCCATTTGTCCATGTCACTGTGAGTTTTTAAGGTTTAAAAAGACCTAATAAAGGAAGCAACTGAAATGTCAATATATCAAAGCCTTGTTTGTTCTCTTTAAAGCCCATTATACTGTTAAAAATCTCCCTATGACAAAAGGAATTGTCAGTCTCAATTAGTACCATTTTGCTTTCTCTTTTAAACCACCATGCCTGCTCCTTCTGGCTTTAGGTGTTTGCAAGAGAGATACGCAAAGAAAATTGCTCTGTTTAACAAATTCCCTTGTAGTGCTTTGTACAATTCATTTCTCCCTGGATTAAGACAAGACTGCTGGCAGTTGTCATCTCAGAACAAAGCACTTCCATAATATTTCTTATTGCTCTTGAAGAAGAAGTATCCACAACTAAAGTTCTTGAAGCATTCCTGGAATCAAGGTTTCTGAAAATACTTCTCAGTCTTCATCACCCTTGTTAGGTGACTTAAAATGATTCTGAAAATAAAGTGTATCAACAGTTCCACCTGAATTCAACTGCTATGAAATACAAACTATCTGTTAGAATACTGATATACTTCAAGGGGAAAAAAATCTAATTTGAATTATGGGGAGAGGGTTATATCAACCTTGTTGTGGAAACAAGTTAACATTCAGGAAAAGTACAAATAACCAGTGACTTACTAATATTTTCTAAAATTCTGTAAAGAAGTTTACATCTGAAAAAAATTTTTGCTGAGTTACTGATAGTTTTGATTGGAAGTGTGCAGCCACTTATGCCACAAGCACAATATGGTGCCATATTTCTAGAAGAAGCTTCATGAAAACATCATTTTGTAGGATTGTGTCTGTGTCTATGATATTAAAAATTACATACCTGCAGCCATTCTGTGGCCCTAAAATTTAAATGCATGGTGCAGCTCACTTTCACATAACTAGATTTTTCTTCCCTTGTAGAGTGGTGGGAAGAATGTGTGGAACAGGCCATTCCTGCACTGCTGGCTGGCACTCTGGGGGACTCCTTGCAGTGGCACAGCTGAGCCACAAACGATGGAAACAGCTGGACAACACACGTGGTCTGGGGCAGTTTCACCAGGGCCACCTCAGGGCCCTCTTTTACTCAGCAGTAGAGATGTCACGCTGAGGCAAATTTCGTCCTCAAGCTATGCAACAGTAAATCCCTTTACATTTGGAAAGCTTGATGCAAAGTATTTAAAAACTGTATTTCTCAATCCCGACACAGACATAGCAATAGAGTGTTCTAGTAGCATTAATGTCTAATAAATGGGAAGGGAAGAACACATATGGTGCTCATATTCTTTCATTTTACAGTCAAAACACCATCATAAAAAAAATTCTCATAGCCATGCATTCCTAAAACCTTATAGACTCAGGATTGCATCACCAAGCTTTGCACCAGTCATGTACATGAATTTTTCTTCAATGAAAATTGTTTGCAAAATGGAGTTATGAATCCTAAGACTTTCTTGCATTGAGGTCTCAGTGAAGAATTAGATATAGCTATGAACAATATATATTTCTAGTTTTTAATTTTAGACTGAAGTTGACTTTGCCAGTTGTCACTCAGTTAAAATAAATACTCCTAAGCCTTACAAATCTCAGAGAGCTCAACAGAGAGCTGTCATGGCTTAGTTAGGTCTATAGTGAAACAAATCTGTTTTAAGTTTTACAAATATATAAGAGGTCATTTCAGGTCCTTGCACACTTACTGTCTTCTCTAAACTAGCCTGTTAGATTGTAATCTCAGAATACTCTCTTTCTTCACATGGATTTTTTTTGTTTTTGCGAAGTGTTTAATCAAAAGAAAACAGTAATTTGATCTCTAGTAATCGAAGACAATTTTCTGAAGATGGGAGTTCTATGCAACCCTTTGTTTATTGATAATAAATAAGCACAAGAACTTCAGTGATACATAGGTTCAAGGTATTCCTGTAGCAGAAATAACAAGAAAGATGACGATTCATATTTAGGTCTATATGTTGACCCACATTTGGGTTTTGTTTTCAAATACACCTCCTCACATTGTTATGATGGATCTTCTGAGTATTATGAAATAGAACAAGCATCCAACCTGCAGCATGTAGCTGAGTGCAATTTTGAATTCAGGTAAATTCTAATGATTTTTCTACCATATAGTTACATTCAAAACAGCCTTGACCATTGACAGCTACGTGTTTGCACAGTTCCCCTCAAAGTTATTTATGGCACAAGTGTCATGACTTTTTCATACATGTCCTGTGCAGTCACTTTCGGGTGTGTCTTTTAAAATTGTTGGAATACCTGGAGAGGGTAATTGTCCTGGCATTTTTTGGAAGATGTGCAGAGGAAGGGAGAAGTCTCTGACAACTGGTCCATCTGGTCAAAGGTTAGAGACGTGCTCATTCCAGTAATGTGAGAGGTTAAATAAAGCGTATGAATTAATACCCCTGATTAGGTGGCTGGGCTGTTGTGTACAGACCATACAGAGAAAGAGTGGCCTCTAACAGCAGTATGTAACTATATACATGTTCAGTCAGGAAAAGGTGTTTTCTGCATCAAGGTGATGTGAATACCCTGGTGTGTCAAAACTTGTGAACTGCCTTCCTCATGACACAAACCAACACTTTCACACATCTTGGAGATTCCTAATCTTTTAGAATTAAGTGGTCTCTTGGGTCGCTTAAGATCAGAGGCAGGTTGGTCTTTTAACTAAATGTTTAAAGAATTTTACCCCCTGTGAATATCATAAATTTTCCAATCATTCTGATAGTATTATTTTTCTCCTGAAACAGATAATTGTTGCTAAGTGTATTAATTTTTGCTTCCTACTTTGAAGAGATGTCATAAGTGTATGAAAAAAACAAATCAACTATCTTTGTGGTAGGTTCTTATTCCTTTTCCACTGGTTTGCAGTGCTTAGATTTTTCTACATGCAAATTTTAAACAAAACACTGGAATATCTCCCAAAACTTAATTTCAGCTTGTGCTGTTGGCAATCTTCTGTGTTTCGGCTAGTTATAAGTCATATGGCACTGTTTATGTTAAGTCATATAGCTTTCTTGGAATCAGGGAACATAAAACAGGACTGCAAAAACATCAACAGGCTTGTTGTCATAATTTGTAGTTACCTCAGAAATGAATCTTAACCAGAAGTAAAGAAGGAATAAAATTCAGAATATAAAAATATATTAACTTCAGTGATGTATATGTGTTAAATCATTAATCTCAATTAGGTAAGTATTTTAAATGAGCATATTAATATCCATTCCACATGCAAAATTTGAACAACACAATATCGTGTCTAGATTATTATGGTTGTAAAACAGTACTGTTACTGGCACTACTTATCATTCAACATATTTAATTATAAATATTTCATATTTATATATTGTGATATCTTGTAATTTAATTTTGTAGATATGGCTACTCTTACCTAAAATCTTCCTTCCACTTGCGATTTCTTCCTTCAAGTAATGTAATTACTATACAACACATGAGTTTATACTCCTAAAATTAATTTGAAAAACTTTACACCTCCAAAAAACGTGCTCAGAAGTATGTTCTTAACTAGGAAATAGTGTCAGTGGAAACAAAAGTTGGCTTAGGTTAATAGTCTCCAGCTGCCACATTAATGCTGAGGCAGAGCTGAGACATTTATTTTCTAAGTTGGAAACATTGATCTTATGACAGTGCTCTATTATGATGACTTCATTCCTATTATGTCAAGAAATTGATGAAGAGGTAACCATTTTATCAGATGAATTGTGCAGCAAGAGAGTGACAGATGTTCAGTCTAATAGTATTCATTTTCTTCATCCTAAATTGACCTTATTTATCCAATCAGGTGCTAGATTAAATTTTCAAGTAAGTCAGACTATTTGCAAATGGGACTCTTAATCATAATGTTAAGTGAAAGAAAAATGATTGTGGAATAAAAGATGACAATGTTGGTCATTTCTTTCCTATTATAAACACATTTGGTCTTATTGCTGCTTTCTAAAAGGAGTGTTTTAAGGTTTAGGGTTCATTTTATGTGCAATACGTAATTTACATCTAACTTCCACAATTGCACTGAATGTATCAATTTTCTGTGCATCAATGGAGCAATCAAAAATATCAATACTGTAATTAGAGAAACCGATTATCTTAGATGAATGGTTGGTTTAGACCATTAACTTCCATAACATGACATTATGAAATTATACAGTCAACAAATAGTTTAATACTGCAAAGTGTTCCAGAGCTTACCAATATGGTACAAGTTAGAAACTGAGGTTACTCAGAAAGGCAAAATATACATATACTAATTCACTTTTCTTCTTGATTATTATTCCTTTATTTTTTGTGGAAGGAGTATTATTTTTTAATAAAGACGATTGAAGGTTTTACCCAATTGTTTGGGTTTTTTTTTTAGTTTTTCAATAGTATTCAGATTTAACTTTGAAAGTTTTCTTACAGCCATGACACTCTGGTGCCCTAAAACTAGGGGCTGCTTGTTTACAGTCCCACTGTGGTCAAAGGAGAAAGACTGGGCCCACAGTGCAAATAAAGAGAAAGCTAGTAAAAGTGTTCTCCATCTTGCTCAAGAGAAGTCTATTTCCACCTATAGGCTACTGAGAAAACCTACAGAGTCTGTCCTCTTAAATTAAGCACCTAAAATAGAATTACTTATGTTCTTCACATATTTGAATTTTGAAGTTTTTCCTCAAATGGCCACTTCACTGTAGGAACTTTAGCTCCTACAATGAAATTAGGAATTGGCAGCATTCCCAATAGCCCATACCAGGTTTTAACTTCAGAGGTGATGCTGGTCAGAAAACTTTGTAAAGCATAGCTGTTGTAATATTTTTGTCCTTTTAATCCCTTAGGGGGAAGAGTTAATCTAATACACTGAAATTTTAAAATCATATTACATTGTCAGAAGCACATTTCTATTTCCTCGAGGCATTCTTACTGAGATGTTAAATTCACTGTGAAGTTTAACATTTAGCCACTTGTACTACATGACAAACGGAGATGGAAGTCTCAGCTCCTCAGAAGAAGCATATTTGTAAAAGTATATTTAGAGTTTCTTTAGTGAGCAGACTAAAGAAAGTAATGAATTTTTTCTTCTTGGGTCACTTAAAGTTATGGATTTTATGGAGCTGTAAGAGCCTTTTTTGCTTTATTTGTATGAGGATGCCTTAAATGAATATTTATCTTTAAGGACTCTTTGAGTTGCAATTACTATAATGCAAGTTTCACTTCAAAAAATATAACGGTTTTGCTCTCTAATAAAGAGAGAAAAGGAGTGATTTAAAGAAAAAGAAAAAGATAACAAGCATAAAGCATGCAAAGTAAAAATAAGAAGCAGGAGGAAATCTCTAGAAAAAGGTTAGATAAGGGGCTTTAAACACATTGTTTTGTATGAAGAAAAATGAATATGAGTTTAAGTAATGTCATAATGCGGGGAAAAAATCAAAAACAGCACTTAGACAAATAACATTAAAGCCATAGAAAAAAATTTAAACTAGTTTAAAACTTTCTGTTTATTGCTATGCTTTTTTAGTACCATTTTAATGTGGTTAAAAGAGAACAGTATGAAACCCTCCTTCTTTAGACCTCAAGCAGAGTTAAGTTACAAAGTGCTATAAAGTCTGAATTTAAAGACTGATCACAAAGCAAATATGTTTTGTTAGAAAAAAATGACAAAGAATAAAGAAGCTGCAAGCTGGAAGTTCTCATTGCCTTAACAATTTAGGGATCCCTGCATCTTAAAGCTGAGGTGAGGTCTCCAAATCCTCTCAGCAGCAAGAATGGAGGCAGGTTCTGGAAGCACGAGGCCATGGGAAAGGCCTTTGTTGCTGAGGACTCCTGCTGTTTTCCTGCTGTTTTCCTGCTTTTTTCCTGCTGCTGACTGACTCCCTGCCTCTGAGGACAGCTCTGGGACACCGGTGACCTGCTGTCTGTCACTCCACCTTGTCCCCCTGCTGCTGCTGTAAGCTGGACTTGGCTTCACCTAACACCTTTGTCTCCAACACCGCTAATGGAGTATGGTAAAAATAGCAGCTCTGCTATCACAGTTACTGAACCTGGAATTTCTTGAAAGAGAAACAGGCACTTGCAGGTTTGCTCATAGAGCACTCTCCAGTTTTTAGCACATTCAGATTAATTTAGTATTATTTCACTAAGGTAAAGATTACACGAGCCCACTCCTGCAATCCTAACAGAAAACATATATTAACTACAGTCTGTATTTCTCAAAGTTAAAGCGAGGTGCATTTGAATATCATCTGTTTCTATTTGACATAGTAATTTGGAGTTTAGCAGTGATTTGATCACAAGAAAATTTTGCAGGTTCAACAAGAAAAGTAGTTCTTTAAAAAAAGCCCTAATAAAGCCACTGTAGATACTGAGACTGCTGTGAAAATTGGCACTGTACTATGTAATCCAGATCTCAAGAAAAAAACCACTGCTACAATAAAGGGAAAAATTAAGGTGAAAAATACTACTATGGCTTAGGTTTAAATTAATTTTTCATAGCACATGATTAGACTTGAATATCTGATCCTCTTCTATTAGGAAAATGAAGATGTGATTGATGGAAAGCGAACATTTTAATATACACCCCCCAGATCTTGGCAAGATACTTTTCTGGGTTCTCAGAATTATCTTCTGCCCCAAAGCATATTCATAAATCATTCAATGTTGATGTAAAAATGGCTGGTTTCCA
Source organism: Daphoenositta chrysoptera (assembly GCA_013397915.1). Taxonomy (NCBI): domain Eukaryota; kingdom Metazoa; phylum Chordata; class Aves; order Passeriformes; genus Daphoenositta; species Daphoenositta chrysoptera. The sequence goes on from VZRO01007410.1 coordinate 777,941, forward strand.
CAGAGGCCCTGGCTGGTGTCTGAGACCCTGGAATGATGCTGTAGAATGTTTTATTAAATAAAACTTGTTACAGATTAATCAATCTGAAAAATTTAGGTCTTCATTCTAAAAGGAACTCTGAAATGCTTGCTAACTTTACACAGACAGTGGAAATGATTATCTATTCACAGGTTTCAAGGTATTTTATCACAAGGCTTCATAAGTATGTTTATCATAAGGCTTCATCAACTTATCAATTAGAGTTCAAAGAGTTAATAGGAAATAATTTGCTGAAGATCACAGCTATAGCATAATATCTCGAAACACTGGGAGAACCATACTGTAAAGAAAAATCATAAAAACTTGAAGGAAATATTTTATTATTGTGATTGTGGTGTTTTAAATTATTTAAATAGCTTTGAGTCCTTTTATAGGAAAGAAGTACAGAATTTTGTTTGTCTATTCCTTTTCCAGAGTTTCCTAACTCCTTTTATGTTAGTATTAATAGCTCTCTCCCTAGATAGTTTGGATGAAGATCTACTGAACACTGTCCACAGGGTTTTGTACAGTGTACATTACAAAGCTCTTAGCAGCTTATCTACGGAGTTTCAGGAAAATAATCTGAATTCCACAGTTCTACCACAATATGCTCTATTAAGATCAAGAGGAATTGCATCCTAGGTTCAGGAAGAAACACTGCCGACGAAACTCCATTTTCTTATACAGTCAACACAATATCACCAATTTCAAAATGATTTTCAGAGGGATTTAAAAAAAAAACCTAAACTTGCTAATAAGTTAATAAAGTATAAGGGGAGTTGAATAAGAGAGAAACAAAGAAACACCTTCTGGAAGAAAGAGAAGTGCATTGTAAAACAATAGCAAAGGAAAAGCATAAAAAAGAGTAATAATATGAGGACCAGAGAAGAATAGGAAAATCTAAGAGATGGCAGATAACAGAAAAGAGAAGTGAAGAACAAAACTAGATCAGGAAAATGCATCGTGTCAACAATTTTTTTTTATTTCTCCAGTCATTGTATCTGCATACAGCTGTAGAAGAAGAGTAGTTCTTATTTTACTGGTAGATAATGGGAACACAGAGTAACTAAACTCTTCTCAGTTCAGTTTCCTTTATGAGCTTCATAGCATTTAGTGCAGTGTGGCTCCCTGGCTGCAGTTCTTATGTGTTAGGGCACTGATTAAAGCAATGAAATTTAGCAAATGCCCAGAGGGAATCAGCAAAAGACCCAGTGACTGAAACCTTCTTTCCCAAGCCTTCTCCAATGCTTAATCACAAATCTTTTACTCCTATTTTTTTTCCTAAGGTATTTTTCCCTACTACAACTAATGAATTTCTAAGTGCTTGACTGATTCCTACAATAAACCATGCATTCATTTTGCAAATGTGGTTGAGAATCAGTGTGGTAAAACATCATCTGGAGAAAGAGAAATTGTTCCTGATACTTTTTTTATAGCAAAAGAGGATTTTGTTACCCCACATTTCAGCTAAAAAAATCTTACCAAAATTTAGAGAATCTTTACTTGGCATTTAGTTTAAATTGAATTTTTTTTCAGTTAAAGAAATTATTTATCTGCATTCAAAAGCAAAAATAGTTATTTTAAAATATAAATAGCATTTCCAAATAATTCAGCATGGTAATAGTTGATTTTAACTGAATAACAGAAAAGAAGGGGTACTTTCAGGTCTGTAATTTTATTCTGTAATTATGTCATAAGCTATCTTTAATTTGTCTCTAATATTTTTCTATATATTTTATTTTCTCATGATTGCACCCTGTTTATAAACCACACACAACCACTAACAGTATTCCCTTTTTCTGAAATAGCTTAATTTTACAAACTGCACCATTTTCTGACATAATGTGTTAATATTATTCTTCAAATTTTCAACTGCAGGGCTGCATAATCATTTTTAAAACATCCCAGAAGTTACCAGTTAATTATTTTGAAATTAATTCTGTGTAGCAGGTACAAAACACTAGCATTTTGCTCTATGAGAAGACACTTCTAATTTTTTTATATTCATTAGCATTTCAAAACCAAGTGAATCTTTGATATCTTCTCCCCTCTTCCTCCTCTTTCCCCAGTCATTTGTTGGTATGGCACACTTGCTAAAAGGAAGCAGAGCGTTTGAGTAAGAGACTTCTTCAGAGTATGGTTGTCTCTCCTGAATGCTGTTGTCTCACCCTTCTGAAAGGCTAAATCAAGAGGCAATAAAGGGGACCCAAAATTGCAGAAGGAAGTTGCAAATGGTAGCGTGGAGTTTTTTCCCCTAGCTGGTGTGGATGTAGTTGGGTGATGGTGACAAAGAGGCTGGGATGGTAAAAGTCAGAGATGGAGGGCCAGGAACGGTTTCCACAAGACAATGCATCCAGTTATAAAACACTGTGCTACAAGAACTGGAGTCCTTGTCTCCTTAGAGAAAGAAATAATTCAGCTTAAGGGAAATTTTATAGCACTTTTTCTTTTTAACTAAAATATCAAGTTTCCTTGCTGCACTCACATTAAATTCCCATTATAGTGATCTGGCATTAAAAAAAGTGGTGTCCTAGCAGTTTTGCCTCAGAAGTGACAAATAACAAAAGACACCTTGTATGAGTGAACAGAAGCACACGATAGCAAACCCCTATGCAATATTTTCTGAAAAAATACTTCAAATATTACCATTTAAAAAGAGGGGAACTCTGACCTGTCTTTAAGTTCAAAGCCAGTTACATGCATTATTACTTTAATATCCAGATGTTTTCCGTTTTAATCAGATTTGATGATTTGATGGAATCTCTTTAGTGAAAGTCTGGAGAATTAAAATCTGACACTGAGCTGCTTAAAACCTCAGCCCAGTTACTTGCCAGAAGAGTGACTGCAAACTTACTTTTTAAGATTTTAATTTTGGTTTTTGCATAATACAAAAAGAATTTTTTAGTTTCATGTTTTGCATATTTGGGGTTTGTAGAAATTCTGAGAACTCAATTTTACAGAGTATTGCTCCACTGAAAAGATGTTGTAATTAATTTTAATAGCAAAATTTATTAAAATATTTTTTACATAAACATGTTATGACATGCATTTCTTGAGCTTCAAAAGGGAACTGTTCTTGGCTTCAGCTGATCTTGAGGACAGCAATAAAAGACAATCTCTGAAATACAATAGATGTTATAATGAAAAATTATAAATAAACATATTTTTCCCTTTCTTTATCCAATAAACTGGTATAAAAATATAGGCCTTGTATTACACCTTGAATCTAACAGTGAGCCAAAAAAAGAGAGTTAATTTTGAAGTTGAGCCTTCCTCAAGGGCAGTTCCACATGCTTGATAACAGAAGAGGTCTGCTTTTAAAGTCAGTTGAGCATACACCATTGTTTGCAACTGATTTAGGATTCTGCTTTGTGAAGGATACTACCCTTAAGTTTGACAAAGACTGCATTTACAAAGGACCAGCATAAATCTTTGATAATTGTAGGTACTTGGCTTAGTAAGAAGTATCTGATTAGTGAATGAGAGAGGAGCTACATTTAAAAATCAGGTTGTGGTAGAGACGGTTTAGTAAACAAATTTTTATTTATGGACATTCTAAATCTGTGTGGTTTTGTGCTGATTTTTTTCTGCTTATGAGATATCATATGTTCAGTAATAAGGTGTACAGTAGTATAGAATTTTCCATTCAAGAATCCTAAGTATTCAACAGATTAATTAATGTCACATCTTGATAGCACAAAACTGAAATTTCTGAACAGAAAAGCGGAAATGTAGTAAATTCTAAACATTTTATTTGATTCAACATGGGAATAGAGCTCAGAATCCTATATTGACAGAATCCTCTTGACTTTGAACAGCCCTACAAAGAGAACCATTTTCATTTTCCTTCAGCTTCCTGTACAGAAATATGGAAGTTGATTCTTGTTAAATATTTCCAGTGCTAATAAATTCTGAACAACTTTCCTGCATCTTTTTATGATTTACTTAATTTATTATCTTGAAAATTAGCCTCAAAGAAAATTGAGTTTTATTTAAGGGCTTAAACTTTGTTTAGCAAAATAAAACTCTGTGCAGCATCTCTTCTTTCCATGCTCTGTATAATAGGGCATTTCCAAAGGATTTTATATACTGTGTACAGTTCCATGCTTCAGAACTCAGGCACGAAAACAATGGATAAGGGTTTTCCTAGTGAATATCATAGGTGTGGAAATCCCTCTCACTTTTGTTCTTTATGTGTCATTAGGGCTGCTAGGAAGAGTGTCACCATTATTCAGTTCCAGTTTCAATGGCAGTGTTATTTTTCTGGTTGTGGATTCTTAAAACACTTTTTTAGCACTGAAGCATATAAGAAATGTTTGCTGCATTCTTGCTGTATGATGAGCCAGCACACACAGCTTGTCATGTAGTCATTAATGTAGTGTCTAGTACAGCACTTTCTAAATTGCAGTAATTAATTTTTCACTAAAATTCAGTTACATTACAGCTACATCACTGCTGCTGTCACAGTTACCTTCTATTGCTTCCTTTTTGTTTTCCATTTATCATGAGGACAGACAAGGATCCTTTTGCAGAATTCTGTATTGGGCCCTTTGTGATAAGGACAATTTAGCATGCTTTTCAACATTATGTAAGAACTCATTTTCAGTATTTTAGCTGCTAAGAAAAGATTTGTATATGAGACAAATGTCTTGTCTACATTATCTCTGTAAAAACTAAAAATAAAAAAAATGCAATACAATAAATAAAGAATTGCAGCATATGTTTATGACTGTTCTCCCAAAAAAACCATAACAAAACCCAAGCTGCATGCTGCTATTAGGTTTTTAAAGGACAGTTCTTGCTCTGTCCTTGCTCAAATAACAGCCTTGCATGACAGCAAAATCACAGCAGCCGGTCTGTAAGCAAGACCTTAATAATGTGTATTGTCCTGTGGTTTCTAATCTGTCATGATCCAGATTAGTTTTAAGAACATAACAAAGTAAATAACAAAAGCATTCCTAGGAATGTTTTTTTCTAATTTGTTTGCAGGCTGTTAAAATGCTTTAATTGGTTTCAGAAATCTGTTTACATAAATTAATTCAGTTTGTTATGATGCTTCTAAGAATAGACTGAATTACCTTCTAACTTTATATAGTTAAGTACAGGATGTTATATAGTGAATACCTGGAATACCTATTTTGCAGCTTATTAGGCGAAAGATTTGTATTACAGACACACACACCTTGTCTATGCACCTTAGAGAGTTGCATGTATTATAAATGATTAAAGAACAGTAAAGACATATTTTGCATTGAAATGCTGAGCAATTTGTGGCAAACTGCAAAATATAAACTGAAACCTATAATGAAAGATCTAGTCTAACTCACACTTTCTGCTACAGTCAAATTGTAGCATAATTTAAAAAGAAAACTGGTGCAATGCATTCAGTGGAATTTTTGTTAGATCTCTGCTCTGACTGGGAGGTTTTTTCTGGTATGTGACTTCCCAGACAGTGCCTTCTGTAGTGTCCCAAGTTAACAGCTTTGAAAAGAAACCCAGCAACTAAAGATTCTCACTTGTACTGCACATATGTGGTAAAAGTAGCATTGGGACTTCCCTAGGCTATAAATATAACTGGATGATGGCTAGGGATGGCAGAATGCCAGTAAATTTTGCTCCCCTAGTCTCAGAGTACTGGGTTTTGCCATGATGATAATTGAACTAGTACTAAAAAGGAACCTTTCATATTTTCAGTATCCCTAAATAGAATGTATTCACATCCAAATTAATAACACCAAGCAAAATATTTGTAAGAAAAATGCAAATCCACTTAAGATCTAAGGATATTTTTGCATTTTTTGAGGTTAGATATTTCTCTTCCAACAGAAACTGCTGCTAAGGATGCTTATTTCTAAAGCAAAAAAATGGGAAAGCTTTTGAAAACATGAAAACACAATTCTTCAAAAGCATGCTTATTTTCCCCAGCAAATATGAAAATATGAGTTGCTCTCCCTTTCTTCCAGCCAAAAGCCTGCAGCCCTTTTAACATGGTGCTGTGCACTCTGGTGCTCTTTCAGTCTGTGTGCAGGGTGGGTCGGTGTGATACGACCCTCCCAGGGGCAGACTAATTGTTTGGGTTGGAAGGGACCTTAAAGATCATCTGGTTCCAACACCCCTGTCATGAACAGGGACACCTTCCACTAGAGCAGGCTGCTCAGACCCCCATCCAACCCGGCCTTGAATGCTGCCAGGGATGGACCAGCCACAGCTTCTCTGGGCAAACTGTGCCAGGGCCTCACCACCCTCACAGCAAAGAATTGCTCACTAGTATCCAATCTAATACTACCCTCTGTCAGTTTAAAGCCATTCCCTCTTGTCCTGTCACTACTTTCCCTTGTACAAAGTCACTCTACAGCTCTCTTTTAGGCCCCATTTAGGAACTGAAAGCCCTCTCCTGGGAGCCTTCTCTTCTCCAGTCTGAACAACCCCAACTCTCTCAGCATGTCTTCTTTGGAGAGGTGCTCCAGCCCTCTGAGCATCTTCATGGCCCTGCTTTGGCCTTGATCTGACAGACACACATCCTTCTTATGCTGGGGTCCACAGAGCTGGATGCAGTTCTCCAGGTGGGCTCTTACGAGAGCAGAGTGGATGGGGAGTCTCACCTACCCTGGCCTGCTGCTCCCACTTCATTGATACAGCCCAGGAAACAGCTTGCTAGCTCAGGATATGATTTACAAGCAGGTAGAAAAGTCATTCTGAGGATGGTTTCAGATCAGCTAAGACTCTAGACCGCAGGAATGGAATGAAGGAAGAATTCCAGTGAGCTCCAGAGTCATCAGTTTCAGAACCTATTCTGCCATCTATTTCTGGAAGGCGGTTTCCAAGGGTGAGTTGAATGGAGGCAACTAATGGCATTGCAAAACAGTCAATCCCAGGTTTATCTTCCCAGGATAGATGCAGAGGAATAGCAGACTGTCAGGCTCAGAGCTCACCTGCTCCAGGATGAGAATAGCTGCAACATCCGTGCTGAGGTTTGTGCTGCTTGCGGAGGACACAGCAGTCTGCAGCTTGTTGAGCCACACACTGAGCTCAAGGCTTTAATGTATGGTTTATATATAGCTGTCAGCTTACTTTTCAAGGAAGTTATGGGGGTTATTCTTTAAAAATGGGTAGAGAAGTCTCCTGCATTGAGGGATAAGGTATGAGGAAGACACCCTGTGAGGATAAGCACTGCTAGCAGAAAAAGCCACTGTAATTTTCAACATGAAATTGAACATAGCATCTTTTTTAATAGTTTGAGCATGGGAAGTCTGGGGTATGAATGCAGGGAGGCTGGTGTGTCACCTGAAGACAGATTATATACTCTGAAGGTCCTAAGAAAGGCTGAATGGTTCCATGAGACAATTTTTGGCACGTCATGATCTTCAGATTCTTTTTACAGTCATCAAAATATTCTGAAGTATGCTGTATTTAGAGAAATGGAGGCTGTTTCAAAGGGACTAATTACCAAATATGTTGTTTTCCCTGAAGCCTGTTTCAGTTCATGATGCTCTTTGGGGACCAGGAGAACCTACATGTGAGGTTTAAATATAACTGCAGACACATTCTCCAGGTTCTTCTTTGGGGAGTGGATGAAACTGCTTCAGAGGGACAGGTGTATTCTCTTAGGACTAAACAGAGCATTTGAAGGGGAGTAAGTACTTTTGCTGTCCTCTAAGTGTATTACAGCCTTGTTTCTTTTGGGTTTGGGCTATTTTAGACAGGGAAGCTGATAAGGAAAAAGTATTTAAACATTTGTGTAAAGGCTTTATAGGAGGAGTATTCTTTGTCAGATTTTATTTTGGTCATTAAAACCAGGAATGTCAGGAAAATTAAAAGACTTGAGACATTTATCCACACCATCTTATTGTGAGTTTAAGCAGCTTTGGAATCAAGGTTACATAGATGCAAGGCAAGCAGTGGCTCCAGGACATCCTTTCATCAACTAAAATGATATCTGAAGAGATAGGGAAAAAAGAAAATATAATGTTAATGGACCCAACTTCACCATTTTCTTCAAGTTATTCTAGGTTCTTCATGGGTAATCAGTTTCCAAACTAAAGCTGAATTCCTCTATGTAAAATGTATTGGTCTAAAACATCTTAATGGAGAAAATAGGAGTGTGGTATCTAACCGAGTGAAGAAGACAGAGGAGAAATGAAATAAAATCTGTTGCTTTCAGCAAGGTATTCTTAACCAGCTCATTGCTGTGCCTCACAATCTTTATCATGCTCAAGTTTCTACGAGGCAATTAAGAAATTATTATCGAAAAGAATCATGTGCTGAAGCCATGTTATTTGGGTGTTGAGAACACAGCTTTATAATTAAATGCTGCTTGCACATTATCTATGCAGTGTCCGTCCTGCGAAGGCTAACAACCCAGAACAGATTATAGCCAAACGTTTAAATGTATAATATGAAAGTTCAAATGGATTCTGAAAAAGCAACTTGAAATCGTCTTTGGTTTTTTTTCTTGTTTCTTATTCTAATGTTGAAGACACCTACATATTATTTCATGATTTTAAGTTTTATAGGAATAAAAGTGAAATGCATCTCAAACTACAAAGTAATTTGGGTTTAATATATGTACATTTACTATAAGTACATTTACATTTTAAAATGTAAATGAATGAGCTGATTCTTTTCAATATCCAGTGACAAGAGTTTAGATTATAAGAACTTTATACAAAGCTTTAATACAAAAAAGTCTTCCTATTGTGAGGCTCTGATGTGATTTATTCTTGTTTTGAAGGCCCTAAAACAAATCCTACTTTGGACTTTTTATCTTTCGTGACTGCTCTATGTGCTGGCAGGGAACTGTGCTCATTTCAACTGGAATATTTCATACTGATTGTTCAGTTCAAAAGAAGAAAAGCCCTTACCAAAGTATTTCATTTTAAGGAATAATGCAGTAAAAATTAAATTATCTACTCACAGCTAACAGGAAACTGCTCAAACAAAAGGCAAATTTTGCTGCACTTAGGACACACAATACAATCCTAGTCTTCCTGTGATCTGTGTAAATTAGGAGAAATTTCACTGCCACTGAAGCTACACAAGTTTGCAAGTTGTTTCAAGATCAGACTTATTATGATGAACAGTAACACATTAAAGTTAATGATGACATTTCACTTGACATTTGGTGGTTTACAGTTTCTCATTCAGGCTATTCCAGATAGCCTGTATCAATGGATGTGGTAAAGGGTAAAGAAGACTCTAGGAACTCTGATACTTATAAAGGTCATCATGATTTCTCTGCATATTGAAGAACATTTGTTTAAATGAAATGCACTGTTATAGAACATCCTTTGGATATTGAGACCTACATAATTTCTGATATACTGTTTAGGTTATGCTTTCCAGTGGGATGAACATTTGAGCAATACAGTTTTCCTCCCTAAACTGAGAAGCGCTAGCTATTTTTCTGCTTATGTTTTTCTGTCTTTACATAAGCCATCCCTTTCAACGCTAAGTCTCATTAAGTCCACCCTAAAACTTGAAAAAAACCCAGTATCTCCTTATTATTATGACAGCTACATTCAAAGGCATCAAGCAGTTGAATTTTTGCTTGAACATATAGATAAAGTTTAAATCTTAACATGCATGGAGCCTGAACAAGATCTTATGTTTGGACTACATGTAAACTAGTCTGGATACAAATCAATAGTCTATATCCTCTTTCTTATTATATTTCTGGAGGTGTGACTGGCCTAAAACAAAAATGCAGGCATTTCTGCCACATGCTAGGAGCTCCTCTGGATATGTGACAGCACAAGGTTATGTAATTAAATTTCTTTTTCCATAGTTTTTGTGTGATGGAAGAGAAAGGTTTTCCTTTCTCTGGGGTAGCGTACCAAAACAACCCATCCAGTTCAAGTGTGATGAAGAATATTCCTTAACTAGTTTAGAAAGTGCCCTAGATGAGTTATTCTCAAGGCAAAGATGTAGCCTGGAGGACACAGAGTGGGTAAACCTGAATTAGTGTGCAGTGTTATTACTGAAGTAATTTTGAAGTGAAATCTACTGATAACTCTGAGAGATGAGTATGTGTCTCTCCCTCTTTTCAGAGAAGCCCACCTTGCAGATGGTAATAAAACAATCACAGCTGAGAGAGTTAGCAAGACTATGACCCTATATTTATGTAAACTCAGTTCATATTTCCAAATGAATGTATCTTATTAAGGCCTAAGTATACTTACTCAGCCACATGATGTGGAATCCCCTCTTCTGAGTAAAAATAAGGTTTTCCTTTCTCTGACATGGCTAGAATGTCAGCTTGTATTTTTTTCTTAGTTTTTCAGCTCTCTCGTTGATCTTAAATCTTTCTGTAGAAGCTGCTGACAAGAATTCAGTGGTTAGATACCCAACCTTAGCATATGACTTTGCATTGCTCAGGGCCCATATTGCTGTGTGTAAAATAAAATGTGAATTTCTCTCTTGTTAATATCATCACTAGTAGTAAAGTTCTTAATCTGTTTAAGAACAGCAAATAAAACCATGGAAAGGTTTTATTTCAAGCAAAAAGTTTGAACTAGGAAGGCTTTTGTGTATATTTTTTATTTTGTAGTTGAAGGACTTTGTCAAAAAGAAAAACAAGTGGTATCACTGGCTGAAGTGATTTTTCTAAAGCGAAATGTCAACGCTCCTGATGGTTGCTCTGTACCAAGAATAAAAAGTTTCTTCTTATCCCCAAAAGTGCTGGAAATGCATTTCCTTAACTTTTTTATGATTAAATGTTCCACTGATTGTTGCTTCTTGTTGAAGAAAGAAGCATGGCTTGATGAGTTTGATCATTCTACTTGTACAGGATGAACATCATAACCCATTCACAGAACTGTTAATATTGTTGTGCAAACATGATAATGGTTTGCCTCCTCTTCCAGGTTGCTACAATAATTTTCTCTGAATCTAAGTAAGTGTGGTGAGGATTTATTTTTCCTTTGCGTTATTCCTCCTGCAAGACAACTGCATGCCACAGTAACTGCATGAGGCCTTTGGTTTTCCTGTTGCTTTCACTTGTTCTGATAATTCCTTGAGACATGTGGAAGGAGGTGTGATGGACCTTTTCTCCAGGATGTTTTACTGAAATGAAAAGAACATTACAGTTGCAGACTATCTAAAGACTTTTAAGCTCTTCAGTCTTTAATGTCAGACTGAGTTAATTATTGGACATTACTCTCTTCAGCTGTTTATCTGCAGCATCTTTTTGCTTTCTCAACATATAGACAGATTACGGGTAATTCTTCATGTGCTTTATCACATGACACTCCAGACTGTGACAAGCAAGTCATTCAATTACTTCCAAGTGCTCTTGCTGATAATTCCAACCTGCTTTTTTGGCATGTTCCCAGACCAACAGCTGTCTTCCGGCTTTCTTTTGAAATGTCAGTTTTAAACTTTCAATTTTGTTTGCTTCTGGTTTACTTCTATATCATATCTTACTAGCATTTCATTGAATATTGCAAATTTTATTATTCCTTGCAGGTGTTTTTGTTTATTTGGGAGTTTTAGTCTAGGCAGGACCCAAACAATAGTTTTATAATACTTAATTACTTTATAGCATTAGTCGCTATCTTTTTATAATATTGTCATTGCCATTGTTTTGGCCTATATTATGCTTTGTGTACTGTTATACCTCTGAAGTTCTTTCCTCAGAATTGTTAAAGTTTGTTCTCCTGATTATATATCCCAGCAGAGAAAAATAGCTACCAAACTTGTATATATTTTTGCTATAAATCTATTTACATGGATGCTAAAACAACATAAGTATAGGATAAAGATCAAAGTAGACTTCTTGCTTGTGACTTAGGATGTGCAAAAAACTGTTGAAAATCAAATATTTTGTGTGGATATCAGAAATTAAGGCATTTTAGATCTTAGCAATGGTGCTTGCATAATATTTATTCATTAGGAATTTGATTGTTGTTACCTGCTATTGGAAGAATTACAATATGAAAATTATTTACTTCCACTACTAATAAAGACTGTATTTTGAAAAAGAGCCCAAGGCAAGAAGCCTTGAACTGTATTCTTCTGGGAAATATTGGAGAATTCTCTAGCAGTCTTGATATTAAGTCCTGAGACTTCACTTTTAGTTTTAATACAGTATACAAAATAAGTGCAACTGAAATAATTGTCAGATTAACATCTAAAACTTGAAAAATCTAAATTTTACTGCAAGTTCCTGGCATACATGTATACATGTAAATGCTATTTAGAAGGCAAAAGTAACCCACTATTCCAGCTTAAAGGAAATCCGTCACAAAAAAATTATATTTGAACATCTTTTCTAGGATTAGATAGTACATTCAAAAACTGTAAATTGCCCTTGCATGATAAGACTGCTTCACTCCATGTAATTACATAACTACACTTCAGTATTTGAAACAGTAATTCAATCTAGTGACAGGTTACATTGCACACAAATATATCTTTCAAAATAAAATAATTTTTAAAATATTAATTTCTAGAAGATCCTATTTTTTTGACAATTGACCCTAAATATCATACTTTTTTTTTTATGTCTGTTTGGGGTTTTCTAAATGTTGCTAAGGCAATGTGCCTCTTTATTTCTCTCTGGTGAAAGAAGCATTTATGGAGACTTATTATGGGTTAGGTACTGCCCTGAGCTGGTGGATTTGCTGTCTAGCTCAGTAGGGCAGACACACACATTCCTACGGCCTAAGGGTCTGGGTTCATGGCTTACAAGAAATTCCACTAGGCTTCCTCAGAAGCATAAATACCATTTTAATGTAGGTTCAGGTAGTTATTGGTCACACCTTAAACAGGATGGCTTGTGGCATTAATTTTCATTCATTTTTAGCCTTTTTTTGAGGGATGGGGTACCATATGTGCATGCAGAAGAAAAAATTGTTGTTTAGTAATCTGAAATTTTCTCAGGTTGAGAACAATTGAAAACACAGCATAGGCATAAAATGTTTAAAATATTAATTTCCCCAAATTTTCTAAGGACTTAGCACAACAAGTTCAAAATCAAGATCTTCTTGTTTCTGGGCAGGACAGTCTGCAGTCTAAAGCTTTTTCGAATTTAAAAAACTAGATTTCTTTTGTCCGAAATGATTATGTCATGTATGTTTCTGCAAATATGCAAGGAGCCTTATCTGGGACTTCTGCCGGTCTGTCTGCTGGTGACATCAGGCACTGGTGGACACTTTTTGCATAACTTCCCAGAGCAAAAATATATTTCTAATCATCTGGCCCGTTTGGGTTCTAGATGTTCACCATGAGGGAGATTGATCTCATGGGTCCCCCATTGTAGACCAATGTCCTGCTGCTATCTTCTGGCTTGAGAGGAGTTTCAAGAGGGTTTTCTGTTTCCTAGATTCCAAGCTACTGTAGAAGTAGTTGGTTAAACAGGTTCCTGGTTCCTTGTCCTAGTTTAGGTGTGTTGAAGTGGGCAAGTTTAGCATTTTCTACTACTTAATGCAGATGTCCCAGGGTCCATTGTGCTGGTTGTTGTGTGTGAAAAGACTCTGATGCTTCACACTTATCTGTGTGGGGACTTTTGAGCAAGGGAGTCTTAGGTACTCTAGTTCTAGGTACTCCAGTTCTACAGCTGATCTCTGTTCCTCATGGAAAGCCTTCTGGAAAACCACTGCCCACAGCACATTCGTGATGACTGATGGACTTACTAGTGCCTGGCTGCTGTTGACAGACACGTGAGGAAATGCCTGCCACTCCTTCACCAAGCAGTAAGGAAGCAGAACTGCCCAATTCCTGGCCAGGGTCTCCAGGGCTGCCTGGTTTGGTGCCACTTCCCCTCCTCACCCATCTGGCAGCACTAACCAGTGCAAGAATGTCACGAGTAAGGAGAGACATTTGGCAGGAGGGGAGCAGGGCTTTTTGGAAAGCAGTATGTAGTTGTGTGAGAATGATGTGAAGATGGAGAAAGAAGATCTATGGGCACCAAAAGGTGTTCTACTGAAGGGGTGTGGAGGCAGAAAAGACAATTCTGACAGAAGAAAGTAAAATATCACTGTCCAAAAACACAGCTATCCTTGGTCTCCACAAAGTTTTCCAGATCCTTCCCAGCCCCTGGTTTCTTCCAACCATACACACTCCTCCTTTCTGTCCCCTACCTGATTCAGACATCCACAATATCTCCAAATTTTGAAAAAAAAACTTCCATTAATTATATTCCTTCCATGCCTTCTCCCTCCCCAGGCTAGGCCCCTCACGCCCTTTTGCACTGTTAGAAAACCATGGTGACACCTCCAGATCACCCCCGACACCTCTCTTCTTTCCTTTGCCCAGGACACAGCTGCCCAAACTGCCTGCAAGGATAAGGACACCTGCTCTTTTGGGCAGTGGCAGCCAGTTTTTCCTATATCTGTGGGCAACACTGAGCTGCCCCAGCTCTCCCATGTATCCCATTTAACCACCCTGTCCTGCCTCCTCCTCCTGGAGAGGGCTGCCCAGTGAAAAGTCCCCCTGCATGGTTGCCAGCTGGCAGCTCCCGGGCCCACAGCACACTCTCCTGGCATTGGGGACGTCCAACAGCTCAGATAATCTCCCTTGGCCACATGGCGCCACAAGCAAGAGATGACTTGTCAGTTGTACCTAGCAAACAGCAATCACACAGCAGAGGTTGACTGTTAGGTTAAAATTTTATATTTCATGTTAACTTAACCCTCATACAAAAGACAGGATCACATAAAATGCTGTCAGACTATTTTAATTTTAAAGAGACTTTTGCCTTTTAAAAGTAGTTTGTTTAGTGATCAGGGGCATTTTGCAATGACTACATGTGTATCTGTGGTCCTCTCCTCTGTGACCCACTCTTCAACCCTTGGGTAAAAGGTGAAGATCTTATTCTGATTGATGGTATATATAATGAGAGTTTTAGAACACTGTTTCGGCACGTCATTGTAAAATCTAGCATATTCACCTTTGGCTCAGAGCTCAAATGAAGCAATAATAGATCCTGGTTAAATCCTGAGATTTCTGTCTTTGCATCCAAATTATATTTTTAGTGCTAAATATACCGTGTAAGTAATAGAAAATTAGTCTTCTTCAGAAAATAGGAACTTGAGATGATAAATGGGGAGCAGGCAGACAAATCTTAGGAGTCAAACCAGCACTTCTATGTGAAGGAAAGGTAACTGAAATTGAGAAAAGCTGGGGACTACCTCAAGCAGCAATGTCTTTTACTGCCCTTGTGACAAGCTCCCCAAATATTATCAGTGATTCTGGAAAAACACCTCTTTATATAAGCTGGATGGAGGCTTAATTTATCAGGTGAATTCTCCCCAGACTGTTTGTTTTGAGTCAGAGCTCCTCTTCTCTGGCATTAGTTCCTATCTCTTATCCCACCAAAGCATGAGCAGCTCCATCCAGCAGCTCGGAGTCCTCTGCGAATGACTCTGTGGTGGCACTGGAGGCCACCATGGTGAGGACCGTGGGATCAGGCAGCAGGAAGACTTTCTCTCTGTGGGGGTGGGATGCACTCTGTTGCAGAAGGCAAGAGGAGTCAGATCAAGAAGGGAAAAGAAAGTAGGAACCATGGAAGAAAACAAGAAAGAGTGAGGAAAGTTCATGAGCGGACATGGCACTTTAGGGTGGATGGGGAAGTGAAGGAGCAGAGGCAGGGAAAACAGTAATCAGTAAGAGGGAAAGAGGTGAATAAAGTCTGCAGGAAGAGATAGAGGTATAGCAACGTGAAAAAAGAGAGGAATCAACATAATTGGAGTGTCCAGAGCAGAAGTTCAAGGGGGAGTTCCAGTGGATGATGGTAGCACCTGCAGTTACACCCCACAGCCCTGTTATCCCACTCTTGTAGTCTGGTGTGTTGCAGCTGTTTTGTTGTTTTGTTGTTTTTTTGTTTTTTTGTTTTTTTTAAGTGAATACGGAAGAAAAAAACAAGCAGGAAAAAAGTGATCCCCCACTCTAAACACATAACTTCTCCATCCAGTCAGTGGCACATTTTGCACCCCGCAGTGTTTTTCACTCTTGCTTTCTCCCCACTCCCAAAGCACCATTTATTCCAGCCCTCCATCCCTGCAGACAGGCAGGGAGCATCACTGCATCAAGGTGGGCACAGGATCTCAGTGTGCCTCTTACTAGAAGGGCCCCAGTTTGTGTTTCATGTCAGCAGCTTGTCTGGCCACAACAGCCTGCAAGCTGACCTTGAGAGAGAGGCAGCTTCTTTGAGCTCTTCAACTGCAGACTCTTCCCAGGATTTGCCTTACTACAAATTTTTAACTGTATTTGTTGCCCTGAATGTATGGTCACATACATTCACACTTGTCCAATTCATCTAAATTAATATTTAATATTGGAATAGCTTAAAGATGTAAAAAACCCAGATAATAGCCAACACCGAAAGTGTACATTCCTGCTTGCATGAAATGGGAAAGGAATCCAATAATGAACTCCAGCCTTGGAGGAATCCGGTTTCTTTCTTAATTGTCATGTAGGATTTTTGAGGTTTGCCTTTGATGTGAAAGCTGATGGGCTGGCTCAGTAGCTTTTCCCTTCCTGATCATTTTTAGCTGACACCCACCTGAGGTGACCTGCTCAGCCTTGTGAGATAGCCAGAATAGGGAGGTATCTGCACCTGTTTCCTCCCACATAATTTTCATCAACATGGATCCCTTTTTCCCTCCTGATTCTATTCATGAATGGGTTCAAACTGCTGTTGAATGCAAGTGTAATAAGCAAATTCTCTTCTGTGCTCCTTATTTAGGGTTTTTTCCTAGTTTGAACTCTGTTGTGTTTTTCACACGGCATTTTTCATTGGTGTAATCCTCCTGCCTTAAGTGGTTTTTCTGTGAGATCACATTGCTCTCAGAACCATTACAAACACTGTAAATTGCATACCATAAAAAGTCTTCATTGTATTACACCTTCTCAAGCACACAAGATACAGACTGCTTTTAACATTTTAGAGAAATCATGCACCATCTGGGGCAAGGGTGACAGACTGCTTTGTCTGAACCTCTTCCCTCTTATTTATTCTCAGTTTTGTGCAACACTTCCCTGGTGTTTCATATACTGGGAAAACAATCATGATAAAAAATGAAATACTCAGAAGGTATGAAATGCCAAGATTAATTTTACTGTGGCAATTTTAATCTCTTCCCTTTTGCCCTGCATATTTATGAAGTTTATTAAAAATCTTTGCTAATGCACAGATTAACATTAGGTTGCTCACTGAGTACTCAAGCCCGCTCATTATGAATGAGTAGCTAAACTTAATCCTCTGAAAACCAAGTAGTGCAAAAGTCAACACCCGTGTCATGAATCTATAACATTGCCTCTTTACACAATGCTTGATGTGTATTCAAGCCTTTACCCTCATTGATGCTCAAGACCTCAGACTTCAGGGTAAGTCAAGTACTTTACCAACATAGATTTGTGCTTAGATCAAATATAACACAAAAGACTATCTACAGTTTGTCTGTAATTAAACCTAGCCATATAACACACAAAGCTGTCTACAGTCTGTCTATAGTTAAACCTACTCACACAAAGCTTATCACCCTCAGGAAACCATTATATCTTATTTTCTCTTACCCTCACGACTTTTCTCAGGAAATAGTAGAAGCAAGGTGAAGGACAACACTGATGAGTATGCCACATGCATCTTGATGTTTTCTGTGGCCAGGAGATACCATATATTTATTTCCAGACCAAACATAAAATAAATGCCAAACATCAATCAACACCAAAACTGTTTATTTCAGTTTCTGTATTATTTACTTGGCAAGCCTTTAATAGAAAGCAAAGCCTGAGTCTAGTCATAAGAATGAAATTTCTATATGAAAATCAAAGGAGGCAAAACACAAACATAATAACATGAAAGTAGGATTGCTGGAACACCGAAAAGGGAATGCCTTAGTATACAATTGCTTAAAAAAAAAAAGTTTATCGTTTTATCCTGATCATGTGTTGGCAACTCCCAATACAAATGCTATAAATTCCCTTTTCCTGTTTAGGGGTAGAGTTGAGGAACACATAGACCACAGCTGTAAGTTGCTGACATGACTGTATACTTGTGGCTTTGAGCAGGTTTGGCAAACTCTCTCACAGTGCTACGAGTTTATCGGTTCTTGTAGACTCAACAGAGGTTATTAGTTCTTGGAAAACTTTCCCACACTACCTTCTCAGTGTACATTTTTCCTCTCCCCAGCCAGCTGTGGTTATCTATCCAGACCTATAGATACATGTTGTTCTCATTTACACACACACCCCCAAAAATAACCCCACAAAAAGAGTCATTTATGAAGTAAAATTGTAGTAGAAAATTTTCTAGGTTTAAAAAGTCTTTCTTTCTTTCAGGTAAATTTATGAATATATATGTATATGAAAGTATGCAAACACAGAAAGAGAGCAAGTGTTCGTGTGTGGGCAGTGTGTTTATATGTACAGTGTGTTTTATTCAAGTTTGAGTACACAATTTAAAGAGTCTACCATATTTTGTATGGCTTTAAAAGGATCTGTTTTGGTATTCTATCCACTCTTCAGCCTCACACCAATGAATAATCAACAAGGGATTAAATTAAAATCCAAACAACATCTCCTGCATGTGCTGGAGGAAGTCAAAGCCTCATTCTGTAAGATGTGGATGTGCCCTGTGCATGAACTTGGCACACTGAAAGCCTATGAGTTGAATACTGATTTTTTTCCTGTGGCGTGCTCTATCCAACTCCTACTAATGTCAGTGGGCACCTTTTCACTGACTTCAGTAGTGTTTTCAGCAGATTTTTAATCTCTTTGATTTTAATAGGAACGTGAAGAAATCATAAACCTAATATTTGACCAGGTCTTTGATATGAAGTGTTTTGTACCCTCAAAGTTAATTTACTATTTACAGAATTTAAATTCAGAACTCAAATAAATGTTATTTGCTGATACATAAACAATTTGACTGCTCAATGGTACAAAAATGTATTCAGCAAATCTGCTCTAGTCTTTCAACAAAGTGTTTTCTGAAAGTAAAAGGCTATTTCTTAACAAGTGAAAAAAGCTTTCACAAAATAAAAGATGTGTATTTATTTATTTATTCATTATGAGTCCATTTAGAGATCTAGAAACAATTTAAATATTTTTAAGCTCTTCATTTTTTATAAAAAGTGTTATGCTAACTCAGTCTTAAGACTGCAGGAAATCTGAACACATATATCCATTCATATCTATTCACATCTATTAAGTTAAAGCTTTAATATATTTTTTGCAAGGAAAAACTATTTAGGATATAAAGAATCTGGAAAAAAAATGTTCATCTCAGTCCAAATATTAAGAAATGGGTTAATCACCAGTTCAGTTGCATGGAAGACTCTGATCCTCTTTCCAGTTGATACCACTGACATGCAGGGCAATAAAAGTTAAACAATTGCATTGTAATGATTTATTCTCAAGTTCATATTCAAAGTTTCAGCCATGTGGCTGCCATTAATGTTAATAGGGGTTACACAGCCAAAGCCAATTTAATCAAGAACATTTTCCAGACTTAGAAACCTGTCATATGACAGAACATGCATTTTTGTTTTACTAATGAGATTATAGTTTGCAGTAGAAATTCACTGTGTCTTAATGTGAGCAAAAAGAAGTAGGAGGAAGTGTACACAACAGATGCTGGGAAGATTGTTATTGCAAGGAATGAATTTTCATCACCATGCAGGTTTTGGCTGGGTAATTTTCTTCCTAGGAGCTCGTAGAGTACTGTGCTTTGGATTTACGATGAAAATAATGTTGATATCACAGGATTACAGAATTGCAGATTGGATAAGTTTGGAAGGGACCTACACACTGATGTTTTGAGTCATTGCTGAGCAGCGATTACATTAAATCAAGGAATTTTCGGCTTCTCACACCACCCCACCAGTGAGGAGGCTGGGGGTGCACAAGAAGCTGTGATGAGGACCCAAAGATGGAGACATGACCCAAACAGGCCAAAGGGATGTGGCATCATGCTCAATATAGTAATTACCAGGAAAGCTGGCCAGGGGCAGCTGCTCAGGGACTGGCTGGGCATCGGTCAAAGAGTGGTGAGCAATTCCATTGTGCTTGTTTTGATTATTCTAATTCTTTTATCATTACTATTACTCCTTCTGTCTCTGTCCTAATAAACTGACTTTTCTCAACCCACAAATTTTGCTTTTTTTTTCCCAATTCCCTCCCCCATCCCACTGCAGGGGGTGGGGAATGAACGAGCAGCTATGTAGTGTTCAGCTACCTGCTGGTTAAACCATGACAACCACTAACAGCATGTTCTCCACACTTCACCCACAAGAATGCACTTGATGGCAAACAGGGCTCTGAAGATGATGATTCAGACAAAGCTTGACACAAGTCTTCTAAGTCTTCTGAGACTGATGTGCCCAAGTTAAAATTGTGCAAGCTCTTCCACCTATTTGAGGTAGGGTGAGAAACAGTAATTCTTGCAACAGAAGCAATCTTTCTGCTTTGTTTTGTTTTGATTTGCTCTCTTGCACTGTCAAAAAGCACCTGGCTGGGGAAGACTAATACGCAGGAAGAGTGGAATTAGCTTTGTGAAGCAGTATGAGATCCCATCTCCTTCTTCCTTCTTGAACTGCTTAGATGAAGGGTGACCAGTTTTCAACTACAACCCAACAGCTCAGTGTGAACCAAGACTGCAGCAGCTGTGACTGAAAGGGAGCTTACCTGGACCAGAGCTAGGTGCATTGAAAGGGATGACTGGGTGCTGAGGAGAGCCCCAGCTGATCTTTCTCAGCACCTTCTTAGAGCTGGTGCAGACAGGACTAATGGATGTGAGACATGATGCCTCTTCACAATTATCACCTTGCACAGAAACTTGAGGTGAATTCCTAGCAATGGAACTCGTTCTGGGTGGTGCAGGAAGGGAAAGGCAGAGGAATGGAGAACATGTGTGTTTTCATCACTTAGCAAAGGCCACCCAGCAGCACAGAAAAAGAACTGTTGACAGGTCTGCCTCAGGTGGTGGAGCTGGGACTGCAGAAGTTTTTGTTCTCTGTTGCAAACAACTTAAACAACTTTGGGGGAAAGATGACACCAAAATATAGTCTTGTTTTCACTGAATTACATTTTGGAATGAAGTTTCATTTGCAAAAAATACTTCCTATCAAAGAGGTAAAAAAATGTTATCTGTACCAAACAATTATTCCTGTTTTCTTCGGTCCAAACTTCTAGGAATTTTTTTTTTTGTGTTTCACCTTACAGTAGCAATCTTCAAATATGTCTTTGTATGGATGTGGTTTCCAAATTTTTAGTGCTACAAACTCTAAAATCGTCCAAAGCAGAAGGCACATAAAATGTGTGATACCATGTTTCTAAGCTGATAATCTAACTAATCCAATTTAATCAACCAATAATATTTCCATGACATTAAAAAATTTACACTGTAGTGCCAATACCCTTTTTTCTCAAAGAAAAGATAAAATGGAATGCAATGTTCCATTAACCTATATATTAAACTATAAAATTAACTGAAAAATGAATGAATTGTCTTGTAAAGTCAGCAGGAGCTTCTTACAGCGTCAATCATGCTTTAATTCATAAATCGTTTTACTACATCCTACAGCTGGTTGAAAAAATTCACATGAATTTTAACTAATACAAAGAATTAACCTTCTAGGTTCACTGGAGAAGATTATAGATTATATATAGACTACATAAGGTTAAACATGAGCTCATTTGATAGCTCTTATCTTAAAAAAAGCAAAAGCTTAACAGCTTTTCAGACTAATTAGAAAAAAAAAACATGTCAGACAGGCTGACAGAACTTCCATGAGTGTTTCTCTGTTTTGTTCTTTTCTCCCCAACACCACACAAAAGTCTTCCAATCATTTTTTCCACAGGTTATATCCAGATTCGTAAGCAAACCCTTTTTAAATGAAGCTGTAATACATGGTTGCAACCTCAAATACTAGAAAAGGGTTGACTACACTTATAACATTAACCAGGTGGCAATCACTGAACATTGTAGCTGAACAAGGACTCTCCATCAACTGTCTCCCTAGAAAAGCCTTCCAAAAGTTCTGTTTTAAAGATAAAGAGCATTTTAATTGGATCAGACATCTTTCACTCTCAAACCGCTGATGGAGGCCAATAGTGGCAACTATCAGATGTACAGTCCTTACATTGACAAAAAACAAGCTGTGTTCTGACTCTACAGCTTTCACCTCTGTGTTTATATAAAACATCTTTGCAGGTGTGATAAAACAGGAAAAATCTCCCTGTTGTCTGCATCCTCATTCACACTTCACACTAGTCTATGTTCACCAGTTATAACTGTATAATTTTTTATGATTGTAGCTTATCCTGGCATCACACAGAACATCTCATCAGGGATCTGTTAATGTACACTGTGGCTTGCTTTGCTGTCCTCTGCAGGTGAATGCCTGAGATTAGTCACATCCTTATATGTCCACAATAGAAGGAATCTGTGTCCCTCTTTGCTGGCAGTCTGAAAATGAGCATTGTCTTATTCTGTGCACCCACTCAACAGCTCCTGACAGAAATGTTCTGTTAGCATGTACACTTACTGATATCTAACATATATTTTAGAGGAAGGTTTAAGTCTCATTAAGTCTACTTGTAAGGAAAAGCTGAACTGTTGCCTATTTAGGTGAAAGTGAGACGTTGGCAGCATTATTCTGACAGAACTCATAGCAGGGACTTCATAAACCAGCCTCCTAGCATATCTGGAAAGCTGAGTGATTTTCTGCCCACTCACTTGCTTTGGCCCACAGCCAGATGACCTGTCCACGAGTCCCCCAGAAGCTGGGGGCCACTCTTCTGCCTGTGATGGCCCAAAAGAGTTTCTCAAACCCAGTCAGGGAGATTATTCCACTGCTGGGCCTTCATTGCCTGTTTAGGAAACACTGCCAAGTTTAGGCCTCTGTGGTAGTTAAAGCAGTTACCCATAACTACTGATTTTAGGTCTTGCCATTACAACTGTATCATGGCCATGACTGGGGTCTTTTTCTTTCCCCAAAATAATTTACAGTACAGAACTTCTGCAGGTTGTGAAGGCAGATAATAAGCGTGAGAAATTGGAAGGCACTGAATGGAGTATTCCTCACCTCAGTACGGAGAAAGGCAAATATGCAGATATGTTCATTTTTTTAATTGCTGAGAAGTAAATCTTCAGAAGTATAGCTTGTATCTTAGAACATAATCACTCACTCTCCTCTCCCTGTTTTAATGTCAGCATAAAGAAAATTGTGCAATAACACAGCAGGTGTTAAACATAATAATGTTCTACACTAGAAAAACCTTTGACTAGTAACTAAATTAAGAGGAAATTGATGGAAAAGGTCTAACTGCTCTCCTGAATATCCAAATCTGAATGATGATAAAGAATGCTAGTTCATTCCTCCCATTTAGTTTAGGTAAATGAGTTTCTGGGATCTAACCCAATTATTCTATTTCATTTCTGGAGATAACTTGGAACATGTCTAGATATGAAGGGATGCCAAAACACCCTAACTGAGACATTCATTTTTAATGCTCAGCTTCTCTGTTGAGTAATTTGGTTTATACGATACAGAGATCAGTAATTATTAGATCTCAGTGAGAAGCTCTCTACTTTTCTTTGAGATTCCCTTTGTGCCCCTTGTTGCATTTAGACCAATATGGATCTTTCTAAGGATGAAAACTTTTAGATTGTTTTGTGGAATTCGTTAACACCCCCAACTGTACTGATTTTCCACTGAGTTAAACCCTGCAAAATGTCTGAAACTATCTGAGCGGCATATCGGCATCCCATACTTTCTCCATCTGTGTGATGGAGAAATAAGTCTGGTAGTATCTTAACATGAAAAAAGAAACACTGCCTGCTTATAATACAGCATCTTCCTTTGCCTCAGATTGCCTCAAAGACTATTCAGGGTCCACCCATTTGAAAAATGCACAAGGAACTATCCAACTTCCTTACTGATATGTTCCTGGAAATATACATTGCTACAAGATAAGTGGGAAAAATGCATATGTATTGCTTATAATTGTATTGTGAAAAACTTCAAGTACCTACGGACCTTTTTTTTTTTTTTTAAGATACATCACTTCAAAATTCCTTTAAGAAAACCTACTGGCTCCATATTCAGACATCTATCCATCATTAAATTTACTCCACCATTTTAATGTGTGGGAGGTAGCTATATACTTGGTGCTGCAGGAATTTACAGGTCACCTCTCAGGCATAATATATGTTTACCATTTTACATGCTAACCTTTAGTATACTGGGTGAACTTTGATTTGACTGCAAGATAAGATTCTAGTACAACAGATCGCTTTAGGAAAACAGCAAAATAGACAAATAAGTAGACATGAAGAATATAGGAATCTTGGTGATTGATTCCACCTTCCTGAATGGTGCAGTGACTAAATGCTGAATGACTTTCTATCTCCTTTCAGAAGCCTTTGTTTACATTTCTAGGCTGAATAGACCCTTGGCTAGGGTCCTCCTGGCTGTCCCAGAGAGCTGTGGACATGAGAGCACAGACTGCCTAGGGAATCTAGGGACTTTCTGAGTGGACTGCAGACCTTATTAGCTTTTAATTTCACACAGTCTCATAAATGTCCTTTCAAAAGGAAGCCCTCATTTTATGGTGGTAAATTGTGTTTTAAAAATACATAGATAGAGTTGCAATTATTTAGCTGAATTGATTAGATGGTCACAATTACCAAACAATAAAACATTGATGTGAGCTTATCACCTTTTTTTCCATATTTTGTGCTGTGATGTGAAATCATGTTCTGTTTTTTCATTTTTGCAGGATCTTACAGATGTCTTTTTAAGTATCTATTGAACAGTATCTTGATTTACTCACAAAACAAACATCTTGCTATTCCAGGAATTGTTCTCCTGTTCTCTATGTCCATAACTTTATTGCTTTTGTGTGTGACAAAAATATCATGATGAGCTTTGTTTTTTTTTAATGTCTAGTTAATAACTGCATTAGCCTTCATCTGTCACCTGTAGAACTGAGTAGAGAATTGCAGTAGTCTCTCAAAGAAATGCTGGAATCCCATTATGAATCAATCTCTTTATTACAGAATGAGGCTCATGTGTATACTTTGGTGAAGAATTCGTGGAAGCAGAAAACTACCTGTTCTCCCCCAGGGTAATGAGTCTCTGGTGCCTCATTTGCTATTGCTTATCACTCAAAGCATAGAATGAGGAAAGAGTAAAAAATATTGAATAGGCTGCAGAAGAAATAAACACGTCAGAAACTATTTCATCGGCACTGTATTGAGATGTTTCGCAGAGCTCTCACCTGTTCTTTCTACTCAGAAAAAAGACCACTGCAAAAAAATAATACCAGAGACACAAACTACTGTTTGTTTACTGTTAGCAAATGTAAAGAACCCTTCAAGGAAAAACAAGTATTTTTACAAAGGTAAAGGAAAGAACTAATGAATCTCAATGTTGTATTGATATATGTATATTTATGCATGTATCTTTATTTATTTATTCCAAATTTATTCCATACATGTGTATATATATATATGCATATGTAAATAAGCTTGTAATTAGGAAGGGTACTGCTCCACCTCCGATAAATCTTATATTCCTGGGGGAACATGCATTTTTTAACTGTGTTCCAGCAGACTCAGGGGAATGGGCTGACTTCTACTGAGATGGATATGCGAATTCTCAGAGGGCACACATAGATATGTGCAGAATACTTCCTAAAGACTGGCAGGTCTATCCAAGTGCTGCTTTTGACTCAACTGCTGCCATTATAACTGAATGTGATAATCATGACTAAAACAGAGATCTGTGAACCATAGACAGTCAATGTCCTTTAATGTGACACTGGAGCATCCATCCCCAGTGTGGGGCAATAATTCACAGTGCAGATGAGGATTTCACAGTGCTAGCTATGGATGGATCCCTACCTTGATGACGTTTAATATCTTATCTGAGAATCTCTAAAGTTTTTCCCTAATTCAAGCTTAAGACTGAAAGTAGTAAGCAAGTAGGTATATTAATTATATCAGAATAAGGTTATGTAAGGGGAAAGAGACACCTTTAATCCATGCATTTTCAGGATACCTGCTTCTGTACACATAGGAATAAGCAAGTTTTATGTGGCAGTTTGCAGAGAGATGTTGACACAGATTAAGATGCAGAGAGGGAATTTGCACAGCCATCAGAGCACTCCAGAAATACTAATAGAGAGCTCAAGGCAGTAACAACCAGGCATGGATATCATAGAGTTTTGCTTGTTTTATACCGGTTATTTTCTTATTTCTGATGTGATTTTATCGACTATGTTTATGCCTGTGCCTGAAGTGTGTCAATGGCTCATTCTCATTAGTGCTTCTTATGTCAGCCCACTATAATGTCATGCATGATGGCATTGTTGTTTAATAAGCCCCACAGTGTGAATACCTTGCCTGCTGTGGAAGGATGGTAAACAATCTTGCATCAAATTTATCTAGCTATGCAAAGCTCAGGCAGCAACCTGTATGGTGTCCTTTTATAGGGCACTACCATTTTCTTTTTTGCATTTTTGGATAAACAAGCAGGGCTGATGAATAAACAGATGGAATAGAATATCAGAAACAGATATGCAAAAATCCAGTCAGAAAACTTAAAAATTAGTAAACTAATTTATCCAACAGCAGAAACCCCCCAATATTTCCAGACTTTATATAGATTCTTTATTTTTAACCTATGAAGAATAGATGGAACAACAAAAATAGGTTATCTGGGACTAATCAAGCCTATGAAAATGACCAAGACAACTAGAAATGGAAAAAAAAGTGGTATTTTCTAGTCTATAGCGCTGCTATTTATGCCTGTTTCTATACAGTACATTTTCTTATCACTTTTTAAAAATTCTATTTGTATGTAAATAGATTTAAAAATCCACCCTGGGAACCACTGCAGCATCCAGTTAGAAAAAACAGAGAAATGTTTTCTGGCTGAAACCCTGTAAACTTGTAATACATTAATATATACAAACTTCAGATAAAATACATGCAATGCATATACACACAATTTAAATCTCCTGTCAGAAAAATATGAAACCACAGGTAAAAGTGCTGTGTAAATGTTTGATTCACATTTGTGGGAATACAATTATTTTATATTCAAATTCTTGTAAAAAAGAGAAATTCTATCAACAGTGTAGAAATATGGACCTTTAAGTAACCATTAATGTTTAATCCTTAATAGTTAGGTCACTTTATAATTATTGTAGACTTTCATATAAGGTAAAAAGTATGCAGTAGCTGTGTCTAATTACACAATGATGCTATTTCAGTATCAAAAATGTGTACATTTCTAAAAGCTTATTTTTATGCTAGCAATGTTATGGAAAAAGTAAACCAGACTGAATATTTAATAAATGTTTGGTTTTGCCATATGTATTAGAACATAAATGCACTTTTACTTTATATATGTTTTCAGATATTTCTTACAATGATATGTGTCATTTTAACGAGCAGTGCTGTAACACTGGTAAATCTGACTGCTTTTTCTCAAAATATTTAACTGAAAGGATTAAATTTGTTTTCTGTTCTCTTTCAGTAGGGAATCCACGTGTTTTACTTAGTTCTTTAAGTGTATCTGCCCTATTACAGCCTACCAAAGGATGCTGTGGTTAATGTTTAATCCAAGGGCTGATGAAGCTCAAGATCACTCAGGTGTGATGTTGACTGTGGTTGTTTGGTAGTCAGATGGTTTCACAGAAGAGCCCAGAGCACCCGTTAAGAAACACTGGATGACTTGATTATAGGACTCAGTACTTTACTGTCAGGTCCAGCTATTATCATAACAAATTAGCCTACATTTTACAGTGGGGGGCTTGGGCTTTGGGTTTGTTTCGTATTTTTCTGATTATTCATTCTCATTATTCAGATAGTTAGAAACACAGCTGTAAGACTAGATTTACTCATAGACAGTTTATATCCATTTGTTGTTTTGTTTATATGATCCTTTTGTTTTAATAATTATTTACCCCTTCCAGTGTTTACCCTATTATGCCTTTAGTGGCATCGTGTTTCTCCTCAGCTGCTTTTCCCTGCTAGATATAAAAGGAGCTGCCTCCTGATCTGTAGGAGGCTCAGGGCTCCATCGACCAGCCCAATAGCCCAGCTCTAGCTTTGTCTCTGAATTCCTGTTTTTTGACATGTGACCATAGCTGCACACATGACCATGCCCAAATCACCTGACAGTGGCACATCCCATGTTCTACTTCTTTTACTTCAACCAGCTATTGACTATATTTCAATACACATGACAGCATTACCCGAATGTCTTTTGATAACAGTGTATCTACTAGACCTTTCTTTCTCTCTAGTCACCTCCACCTGGTAAGGTGCTAGATCTTGGCAGAGTTTTCTGTTTCTTTTCCGTGAGTGTATGTCTTGGCAAGTAACATTATTGATTCTGATCTCTCCCAATGTAGGTTTGGATATAGTGTCCCTATGTTATCCTAGTTCTTTCCTTGGCAGTACTCCTCAACTTTCTATATTTCTCGAATTTCTATCACAATCAGCTACAGTGCAGCAGGGTTGCATGTTCATAAAAACCCCCAAACTAAAACCAACAAAACCTAGCAATAGGGAATTTGGCTTATAAATCTTTCTTTTGAAAATTACTTAATTTCTGTAAAGATACCAAAGATACCCAAAGATGAATGATGAGTAATGAGTAATGTTGTTTTCAAAAACTCTGTGACAGTCACTGCCCATCATTTGAAGATACAATAGGACTTGGTTTGCAAACAGTACCAATATCTTGTAACGTATTGGATATGGCTTTCCAAATGCTAGAAGTCATCAGTAGGAACATTTGTCCAACTCTATTTACAGTTCTTACAGGAAAGAAACACAAATTTCCCATCCTGCCAAGCAATTCTGTGTCACACCAGGGTGTTTTGGCTCATGTTACTGTCTCCTGTGCATCTTATTCTGAGAATCCCTGTGGAAAGCTTCTCTGGGAGAGGGTTCCACTAAATATAAAACATAGAAGTCCATCTGTTCATTTAGCCCCTGATTTAGTGCCTTCGAGATTTTTCTTTCTCTTTTGAAATCCTTAAACACATTCAAAATGTGCATATGAATTTCCAAAGGTCAAAACAACAGTGTACAAGTCACAGCATTTTAATTTCCCATACTTGGTCCAGGTTTGGTTCTATGAGTCTGGCCTGGGAAGTGTCCTGAACCAGCATTGCTGTTTCCTGGCTAAGACATGGTCCCGTAGTACCTAACAAATGCCCATTAGATAAAACCCTTAAGAAACATCTTAAATGGTGATTGAAATTAACAGACTTGACTCCACTCTTTCCAAGAAGTATAAAAACCTGTTCCTTTCTGTCCACCAGTTGTTAGATACCAGCATTTTCCATGCAGCCCATTTTCAGGCTTCTAACAAGAATAAGTACATGCTCAGCTTTGAAAAGCTGATCCCCTTCCAGCATTTTGCTATAGGGTGTCAAACTATAGATAACAGGAGTTTAAGATTCGAGATTTAAATTAGACTCAAGCTTGGAAACAAGCGTAGGCTTCACCAACAAGGTCAACACACCTGCACCATGCAGGAGACTGTGATGGCAGCCAGAAAGTTAATTGAAGCTAACAGGAAGGGGAGGGATGTCACTCCATCATGTCTACGTTGTACAGCTAGCTGTGATTAAACTATTACACTTACCTTACTAAACTTGTATGTGATTCAGAAGTGTTGTGAGAATTGGACAGCACAGCATCGGAAAGAGGAAAAAGCAATAAGGTGTCTATAAGAAATATCTGACAGAATGGGATTTGTCAATCTTTTATCATAAAACATCATAGTATCAAATTAAAAAGGAAGAGGGGCAGATAAGCGAGAAGAAAGCATTTCAATTTAGACAAAGGAAAAATGTTGTAGTAAAAATGCATCCTGGCCCAGGGTATTCTGCTCATTATTTAGTACCTTAAACTGAGAAGGGAGGAAGCTCCTTATTGTAGAGCATCATCTTAAGAAGATATTTGATCTTTAGGATTTTAGAGTGATGTTTTTTAATCTTGTTACAAGTCTGCTTGCACAGAATACATATTATTTCATTCTTATGTAGCTATACAGTTTAGTTTCTCATTTCCTGCTATGCAGCAATCATTAAACCAGCATTTGTGGGACATTGTCAGAGTGCCCTTTAGGTGAATGGATTTCTCTAGAATATCCCTATGTGGGAGGGTACAACTCCATTGAGTTGCTTTTAGGTATACAGGAATTTAAAACTAGAGCAGCATCGTCCAGGAAATTTCATTGTTACGTAGAAAGAAACAGTTGATCAAAATGCCATCACTTCAGGCATCCCATTGAAAGTTCTAAGCCACTTACAGTTCAAACAAGAAATGTGACCCTAAGATTCACTAACACTGGGACCTACACACATAGGTCATATAGGCTCATTTTGAAATGTCTGTCCTATAAGTACCTCATAAGGAATTCTTCTATGACATTTGGCAATCTAAATTTTCTGCTTCTTTCCATAAATTTCTCATTCAGGAGGAGGACTCTAATTGAGTCATAACTGAAGCATGCAGTAATTAGCATTTCTTCAGTTATATCTTTAAGATGGTTATTACGGTTAGAGACTTGCTTGTGCGAAATCTTATTCATCAGGTGCACTATTTCTATGCATTCAGTCATATGATCTTATTCACATTTTCTTCTTTGAGTGACAAAAATCAATGCCAGTATAAAGTCAGTGCAACTGTGGACAGTGATCTGCTTCTTTTCTGGCTTGCAAATCATTTGCAAGATTGTTAACTAAATAGGAAATTTTCTATTACAGTTTGTCAGCCAATAATAAAAGAAATCTGCATTTATTTTCTGATCAAGTGAAAACTTTTTCCTTCTCTTTGTTTACAGAGCAAAAAACTGGTTTTGCTTACAGCTCAAGGAAACACAAAATTGCACGTGCAAAGTAGGAAGGGTTGCTTTCAAGAACTGGAATGTGTAACTCACTACATTTGCGTATCTGCAAATGAGATCTGTAGAATTAATCATTCAACAGTAGTGCTAATTTTTTTTACAAAACCATGCTGATCGTGCTAGAGCGTGAAATTCTTATTTAAAAAGCTTTACAGTCATGATAAACATCTTTCTAAGCTGTGTTGCAGAACTTGTGTGTTTCATTACATTACATTAAGTTTTCCCATCCTGCAAACGCAAAGAAAATCCATCTCTATGTAAGGAACAAAAAAAGAGAAACTAATTTGTCTTACATTTTTCTTATTTTTTAAAAAGACTTTTGAATCTATTTTATCTAACCCACGCGGTGATGTTAAGATACTTTAAGCAATATTAAATAGTTAATAAACTCGGGAAACATACTAGAGTCTAGTGTAGTTTTAAAACCAGTACAGATCATTTTGATTTATCAGGCTGTCTCAACACCTTGTGGTAGTCAGAAGATTGAATTCTGCATGCCAGTGTAACCCTTATGAGATGGATATACATAACTCTTACACTACAGAAGTAATAGCACCTTTCCTCGCCTCTTCTCTGCCTGCAATGTCCAGAGACAGGAGAAAATGTTAATCTAAACAGAGGTTTGGAGGAGAGATTAGGGAAATGAAGATACCCTGCTCTACCAATCATTTGTGCATAAACATACTGATCCTTTCTCTCTCCCTTGCGTCAGAATTCATTCAAGTTAATGTATTTGACTATGGCAAGGAACAGAAAGCTCTGTAATCTGTTACCTCAGTTCCTTCACCCCAAAATTCTGCATTTTGGGCAGGATGCAGTTCTGTTCTTCATGAGGTTAGTGTGCCCTTCACATATGTTCATTAAGTTATTCAAAAAGGATTCTGCATTTTGTAAAGCTCTTGCATGGCAAAGTCTCTTAGCAGTTGGGTTTTGCACAGCACATAAAGAAGGTGGTAAGCCAGTTCTGAGGTGAGTGATATTTCCTCACAGGGAAATAATACATTCATAATAGGGTTCAATTTTAAGTGTTCACTTGGCTCAAGACCACAAGTCATTGAATGCCATTGTGGTGTATTTATTAAAACAATCACGTGCATCCTACTTGCTTACAGATGCATGCACTTTAATTTAAATGAAACATGCAGTCCTGAGTGAACAGTGTTATGTATAGGGAGGCTGATTTCTTAAAGAGCCAAAAGACTGTTATTTTTAACCACTAATTGATGTTTTCCTCACTTGATAGATTTTAATGTTGTGAGAAGACTCCTTTCCTGCCAATCTGATGTCAGCTGAATCCATCAAGTACTGTATTCTGTTTATATCAGGCTTCCACATGGTTCATTTGAACTTATTTTTTAAATATTATATTGCTAATATGTGATAACTTGAAAATGTGTCTCCCCTTAAAAAATTAATTGCAAAACTAAATCTGTCCATTTTCATACATCTTATAATAAATCAAAAATCGATGGAAGTCACATTTTCCAATTAATGAATTATCACTTCATTTACATGAATTGTACAAAGAAATGTTTTCAAAGTAAGAAGAATGGTAATGACAACAAGGATATTGCCAAATACAGGGAACTGTTTGATCACTTTTAAATTCTGGAAGAGAGATTAATTTCCCTTGCAAGCAAAATGAAGTCTAGCTTTTAAAGACTCACAATCTATGCCAGAGATAGAGTAAGGGCTACACTGTGTTTCATTTCTGCACAAGATGAGTAGAAGGACAGGAGTGTGATAACTTCATCTTTCCACTTTGTAGCTCTGTGTTAACTGCCATGTATTTTGCAAAGAACTGAAGAACAAGGGAGTTGGGCAAAAGGAGTGAATAAAGGGTCTGGTGGAAATGGAGGTCTGGGTTCATCATGTTTGACTTCACTGAACCTCCTAAATTAGGAGGCAGGTAGCACTAGGTTGCCTTTACAGTCAGTGGATGGAGGCAGACACCTCTAGAAGGCAATTCAACCCACTTCAATAAGGGATTTGGGACTTGCTCCCTTCACTCAATGCTGAGGTTGCCTGAACATGCCAAGACTCTGGAACAGAACTCAAACTTCACCCAGTGCCTTTGTATAGTCGTGGTGTCAAAAGGATATTGTGTACCTGCTTAGAAATGAGTTGCAGCCTGGCTTGCAGAAGTGATCCACTAAATACTGACAGGAAGTAGATTCCATGTGGCTTGTTGCAACTGGTACTGATATGCAGTAGCCTATAACACAGAAGCAGTAGCTCATGAAGAAGTTCATTTTATTAAAAATTGAAGGGAAATGGGAAATGGGAAAAGCTAGGTTTTCTTTTCATTTGCATATTTCTTAGTGTGTTACTTCTCTGCACAGTCTGCTTAATGAAATGCTTTCATTAACACCAATCATGCTGTTGACAGAAATTATCTTTTTATTCTTTTGCCAATAATTTATGGATTAAGTTTATCATCTATGTGCTTAGTCCAGAAATGAGATGAAGGAGCCTGAATTTTTTTTTTAGCAGTAATATTAAATATATATGTGTACCACAGACTACCTGTGCATGATGAAGAAAAGTCTACACTTTGTACACATGAATCGGTGTAACTAAATACAGAATTTCTTCTTTTTGTCAGTGTGGCATTAGATAAGTTTAATTTTAATGTTTCTCAGGTAACTTTCGGATATATGGAACTTTCCTAATTTCTGTGTACCAGAAGCTAATGTACAGTACAGCCATTAATTAAATTAACATCATGGTAATTAGTTCACAGACTTGCACTCTTTTGCTTAAAGTAGGGAAAAGAATGGTATTAATTACTAACAGCCCACAAAACGGACATGCAAAAATAAATAGAATGTGCTTTGTGAAAGAGAGTCTAAAAGCATCCTTCTTTTCTCTTCTCTGATGACCCTGTCAAAGATCTCAGCTTCAGCCATCATATCAGCCACATACTTGCTGATAACATTGAACGCAGTAGCTCACTTCATTTATTTGTTATTAGTGTATTTTTACAGTGGCACCTGCAGGAGCTCTGTTTAGGCCCAAAGGCCAGTGCTCCCACTGTGCAACAGATTCATACTTGACTGGATTTCCAGGTCATAGCAAACGGATTACTGTTAAAAGAGACCAGACCCATGTCAAATATATTTAAATGTAAAGAACATTTAGTTTGTAATATCGTTGTTACTTTAGGTCCAATTTGAGAAAATAAATCTCTAAGAGTACTGTAAGGCCTCGGAGGGACTGGAAAATCACTTTTCTGTGAGCTTCAAAAGAATCCTCAAAAGAATTTAAGAAATTAGTCCCAACTACTCTGACATGATTTACAGAAAGTTGTCATTAGGATAACTTATGTTTTGTTGAAATCCACCAATATCTGCCAAGGCAATATGAAAGTCTTTGAGAAAACATTAATGCATGCTGCAAAATATTAAAGTGTTGGCACAAAGGAAAGCAGAGGATACTCATTTGTCAAGCTTCAGCTTTGCTCTATGTTGGGCATAATGAAGCATGCAACCTGGAGGAACAAGCCTAGAGATTGTGATACAGAACTTTGAAAATGTATATTTCACAAGCTCATCTTCCACACACAGGCTTCCCATTACTACCCAGATTATGGTCCTTGTGATTTCTATGGACCACTACCCCAAAATTTTTAATGTCTTACAAAATTTAAGGCTGGGAGAGATCTCAGATCACCCAATCTATCTGCCTATACCATAAAAGCAATATGAAGATTACCTACATTCAAATTTTTTACTTGAAGGTTTTGACTAACTTGTTCTTTGATTTTCCACACATTCCTTTTCTGTAGTATCTTGCCCAAAGCAAGATTAATTTTTTAATTCAAATTTCCTTTAATGTTAGACCTTGCTCACAAAATAGCCTGATATTAAAGTACCAAATTAGCAGTGGGACAGACTTGGAAATGCTATATATATTTAAGAACTACAATTATATATCCTAAATGGAAGGGTTCTGAAAGATAAAAGTGAAGTTGCTCTATAGTTATACTTCTTTGCAGATCGACAGTTGGAAAACTTTCTTACAGGTAAATTAGGTTCCAATGTCTTGGTCTGACTAAACTATCCAGCCCGAGATAAGAAAAAAATACAAGGTGACTTTACATTGTGCTCATACTGGGTTGATCTTGAAGCCAGATGAAGACTAGGCAGTATCTAATGTAAGAGGCACAAGAATGTACAACCAGAAGAATAGTTATTATATCTGTTGGCTTTCAATGCCAATTCCTCTAATTCTTTGAGAAACCAAACAATAAATTCCAATTCAGTAGATCTTATCTGTTGTGCTAGGAATGGAAACATATACAGGCATAATAGAGTAAATTTGTGCCCTGAGATAATACCTCTTAGCAAGGTAAAATTCTCAAGAGACAGTCGCTGTTTTTAGTGAATCACCAGAGCAAAAAAACTGGAAAACAGCTTTACCAACCCTGCAGAATCTGCCACCTTTCATCCTACTCAGCTAAGAACACTGGGTGCAAGAG
Organism: Daphoenositta chrysoptera; assembly: GCA_013397915.1. NCBI lineage: Eukaryota > Metazoa > Chordata > Aves > Passeriformes > Daphoenositta > Daphoenositta chrysoptera. Next base: position 813,317 of record VZRO01007410.1, read on the forward strand.
GAGAAAAGAAGTGTGACTGCTGAGTAGTGTCTGTGAAATTATATGTGTGACTGTCCTTGTCTGAATAACACATTCCCCCTTAGTAAAATTAGGCCAAAAAATTATAGCATGCAAAGGAATACTGCATCTTTCCCAGCTCCTGTGGAGGGGAGTTGCCAGCCCATAAGACTGGCCACTAGTGAGGAGTTTTCCTCCTTTTCCCAAGGTTGAAGCCCTGTTTCCTCGCTTTTTTTTTTTCTTGTTCTACATGTTTTATCCCATTTTCTTCATTTCACATTCACAGAATTCCTGTTGCCATGACATGAAAACAATATGGATCTGCCCTGAGGAATTCCATTTTTTCTGCCCTCACATTTTTGTGGATTAGCCATGCCAATGTATCCTGATCTGCCTGGTCTATAAATCAGTGGTGAGTGTTAAGGAGTGGCAGAATCCATTGGGCTTGAGGTGCCACAGGGTTTTCCCTTCCCTTTGACCAGGGCAACTCTTGGGTCCATGATATTGCCATGGCACCTCAAACCAGGCACACACAGACACAAACACACAAATGTATAGGATGCTTTTCCTTGATCCTGCCTCACCTATACACACATATTCCTAACTACGCTTGCACTATGCATCATCACTTCCGCATTCCAGGAATCAGTAAGTTTTCTTATTACTACAGACAATTTGGGGTGGACTACAGGAAGAGTAAGTTGACAGAAGCAGACAGAAAAATGAGTTACGCATGTCTGTGCGTATCCCAGAGGAAAATAAATCAAATCTTATTTATAAATTTTTAATTTAGACAAAAACTCTGCAGCAATTTATAACAAAATTTGCAGATCTGATGATAGCATTCCTTTAGCAAAATGATCTGAGCAAGATGATTTGAGGTAATGAATGTGAAACAAAGTATTTCAGGTGCCTAGCAGGAGGGGCTTGCACATTAGAAGGCAGGTAATATTGTCATCTACAACATCGCGTACTTTAGATGCCTAAAAACTTTCACATTACTAACACTAAAATGAACCTGTTGGTTCATGACAAATGAAGAGTATTTAATCAGAAATTCTTAAAACTTGCCTTGGTGTGACATATGTTTTAAAATTATTAATTATATTGTCATTTATGTGGGTATGTACTTATGAAAAATGCTCTGAATACTAGTTTAGAGATTTGTACATTTACACAATATACTCAAGACAAATAATGTATAGAACAGCTGGTGATGATTAATTTTTTATAAAGTGGTACTGCAAACATATTGAGCTAAGAAAGTAATAGAAATGTTTTGCAAGGAGGCATACACTTAGGTTATTTTAAATGGAAACAAAGGGGAAAAAAAGATGAATGTTTTGGGGTTGGTGATATGTTTCCTCCTTCACTTATAAATTATAGAACAAAAACAGATGGAAACTGCTCCTCTTTCTTTTATATCTTCCTTATCTGTAGCTAATACAATGATCTTGTTAGCTATTAAGAAACCATGGCATATTCCTCGACTGGGCATTGCCTACTTTTGAGTTTATCTAGCCCCCAACAGGATACCTTGCAAGATTTAGACACTCCTGCATGGAAGCTACAACATAAGAAATAAAAAAATCTTGAGCATCTATCTCATTACATTTAATAGCACTCTTTAAAATACTTGTGCTTAAGCTACTTCCATTTTAAGAAAGTTACAGAAAAGAATCTTGTTGGGGTTGTTTTTTTTTTACTAGCTAGGAGAATTCCTTAGTTATCAATCCAGCAGCTGGGAAAGAAGTACCCCTGTCTGAGGCTTGCTCTGGGGACTGCCTGGCTGGGGAGCAGCTCTGCAGACAAGGATGAGGGGGTCTCAGCAGAGGACAAGCTGAACAGGAGGCAGCAGCGTGCCATGGCAGCTAAGAAAGCCAGTGTTATCCTAGATTGTATTATGAACAATTATTCATTAATTATGAACATCCAGGAGACTGAGGGAAGTGACCTTCCCTCTGTACTCAGCAACTACAACGCTGTAGTAGTTTTGAGTATTGCATCCAGTTTGGGGAAAGACACTGATAAACTCGTGCAAGTTCAGCAGGCCAGCCACCAAGCTGCTCAAACGACAGGAGCATTTGCCCTGTAAAGAGAAACTTCTGAGTGAAAAGTTGCTTCAGCCTCATGAATAAAAGCCTGAAAAGCAGTTGTATGGTATAACCTTCCGGATATGTGTAGGGAAGTACCAAAATATGCAGAATCAAAAGCTTCCCAGTGATGTATGGTGGGTGAATGAGGGACAGCAGACAAGTGGAGTCAAAAGAGGCTTAGGCTGGATATTAATAACAGTCAAGTCCCACGGGGACAGTCAGGCAAGGAAAGAGCATCCTGCTCTTACTGCACAGTGGAGTCTGTTTTCAGCAAGCAGAAGGCCTAGAGAGCTGCTGGGGTCTCTTCCAAGCTGAATGGCCTGGAACAGGCTGCACCTGCCGTGGTGGCAGTGCTCTGGTGTTAATTCTACCTGTTCTATTCTAATTCTAATCAGTTCTGACCCTTATTTGACACTAGACAAAGGACTTACCAAGCATGCATTTATGATATTTGATACCAACAAAATTATAAGATCCTAAATGGAACACAATTTCTAATTGTACAATGCAAAGTGTTTGCTGAGAAATGAGGCTGCTCTAGGAAACATGCCAGCAAAACTCCAAAAACATGAGGAAATAATTCAGCAATAGGGACTCTTCATGTTCCATTTCAGTGGAAGAGCAGTGTTCAGCATCATTCACTACTGGATTCCTGTCCATTGAACCAAAGAACCTAGAAATGAAACAGAACTTATCAGGCCAATTTTTTAAACTGAATCAGGGCCATTTCCTATTTACATTTTCAAACATCAAAAAAGAGACATTAGATAAATGTGTCTAAGAACTCAGTTCAGTCTCACATCTTTTAAACCAAATATAATGACTTCGAACTAACAAAACTTATGCTGACTGTACTGAAAAGATTGATTTTTCTTTCTGAATAGGTAATCTTCTGACTTCACATAAAAGGAGGCCATTTACATCTTTTAAAATATTTATTCGGCAGCCATTGCTGAAACTCCTGAATGTTAATTAAGATGCTGTTTAAGTGCTAGAAACTATTTTCATCGCATCACCTTTGTCTTCTATTGATTCCAAAAGAGAAAAGAATGGGAACTAGGCAGATGTTGAAAAGTAAAATGTGGGCACTTGTCTAAAACCTCTATAAAGCACAGTTTATACCTCAGTCATTTTCAGTCTTTGCTACCCTCATGCAAGAGACAGCAAAAGAAAAATTCAGTACTGATGGAATATGATGAAGATGTGCACCTGTAGATATGAACAATACAAAGACAGAATTAGCAATACCCTAAGTTCTCAGAATAAAAATATTAATTTCTTATTGTAATGGTCACAGAAAGATTTCTCAAGTGTCTTCTTATATTACCCTTAGTTATTTTGAAATAATAATTAATTTCTATCACAAATGGTGTTATTCATGCATTTACATTCTTGTGCTGAGAAGTTCATTGGTATTTTTAAAATTAATTGAAGATTTAAATACAAATAATATTAAAAGTCTCTGCTTTTGTCTTTCAAAATTTAGTATCCATCTGAACAAGCTTTTTATGTGGATTTCTCTTGCTCTGTGGGAAGACTTTGAACCTGTGAAAAAGAAATTATTCATGTTGTGTTTCTTTTTCTTTCAGTTCTAGCAATAAAATAAATAAACAACCTCAATTTCTAACTATTGTCCAAGCAAAAAAAACCCAAACTATTATGTTGTCAGTGCTGTTAATCAGTACATTTTAGTACTGGTTACTGTAGAATCTCTTGCATAGTTGAACAGAATTGACCTCTGAATTACTCCAGTTTTTATTTTAGTTCTTTCTGTGGGTGCAGAAACATAAAGACCATACAATAAAATACCATTCCGAAAAATAATTAGGTATGATGTGTGAAACTCCCACTATGAGCTTTGTAAATTGACCCTTTAAAATCAGCCCACTGACCAGGTCTTGAGCCTCTTCTGATGTAAAATATTAATACCTTATTTTAAACAAAACCAAGTAACATCATCATTGAAGAACATAATCCTTAAAGACATCTGTTTTTCTTCTGTTTTTTCAAATCTTCATGAAGGCAACATTGAGTCATCATACACCAAAGTTACGTAGAGGCAGGAAGTGTCAAGCTGAGAATCACATCTAAGTTCCACTTCTTTATTCTTAGTATAAGTTCAGTCAGTAGCGACTGACTGCAAAGGAAAGAGGCAAGATGTTTCAAAAAATCTTCAGCAATCAATTAAAAATAGGGCATTTAAATATCCCATTCAAAAGGGGAAGTAATTACTCAGAATGTTTAAGAGTCTCCTCATTGGGTCTTAATTGTTGAAAAAAGTAAAATATTTATACTGTTTCTGTGATCTTACACAGCAGTAACCTCTAACTGTAGGTGATAAATACCTTATCATAGTACACAGCATCAAATGATTTAACACATCATTTGGACCTGGTGAAATAAATTAAGCTACTAAACAAACACAAGAAAAACAGCAAAGCAAAGCAGCAGGTATTGATAGTAGAATGTAATGACCTTTTTAAACATTCCCAGCAAAAATTACTCAAGCTGGCACTCAGTTCCAATGTAGACCTTCTGACTTTATCCACATTCTCTCTTCATCTTAATACAATATACTCATGTATGCCAAAAGAAAAATAGAGCAATAGGAATCACAATCATAAAACTAAGCTGGCCACCCCTCCTTGATAAAGGCTAAAGTGGTTGGATGTAGGCACCCTGAAAAACCCAGAATTACAGTTCTTGCTCTTTTATCTTAGCCTTCTTTCCTTCTGCTGTTTCTCCTAATTATCAGTTCTCCACAGACAAGTGTCTTCCTTGCCTGCCGTACCAATCTAGCTTTCATCTACCTAACCTAGTAGGAGCATGATGAAGGCTGTAGTCTTTTGATCTACCTACTCATTGGTATATTTAGGTTAAAGTATTCAAAAAAACCTTATTAATTTTACATGCCTGCACTCTTTCTTTTAGGTAACTGGGTTTTGAAATTTCATAATCTCCATCATATCTATAATCAAAGCTATAAAGTGTTAAGAACCAATAATATTAAGCTTCCTATGATTCAGGTCGTCTTGGGAAATGCTGAAAGAAGACTGTCACATGATTCACTCAGACTCTTAGATTCACCTGCAAAATGTTTTTCACAGCCCTAGTGTTCTCCTTTGGAAGAATAGGGAATGTCTTTGAAGCTCTAATTGCTGCACTACTCTAGATCTAGCTAGACTTAAAACTTTTAAGTGTACACTTAGACAAATTATTGTAGGGAGTATTATGCTGTTGAGAACATGGAGGAGAATGCCTAATTAGTCTACAGTGGTTACCTACCTACCTACATGCTCATACTGACATTCATTTTATCTGTTCTGAGGTTATCCATTATCATTTCAGTGGGCTTCCAAACACCTTCTAATTTAGCAAAACTACAAAACATAGCAGCAACTTTAAATTGATTTGCAGACTCTACAGTGACAAAAAACCTCTGGCAGGCTTTCTAACTGGAAGCTGAATAAATTTGCTAGAGCTTTAAAGACGAAAAACACTACTGTAACATTCTGTTCCACACACCACTCCCACTCCCTTGCATGTGCTTATCAGTAGTATAATTTTTATAGTGATATTTTCTCTGGAGAGAACTAGAAAAGTACCAGCTTTTTCCTCCCTTCTAACCATGTAAGAGTAATTTCATAACAATAAATCCATCACTGACTGGCAGAAAGCAAATAAACTTGGCAGCTCTGGACCTAATATTTAGACTGAAAGAGCAAAAATTTCTATCTATTTCAAGAAATTTCTAACATTTTCTTTGAAAAGAGTTCCCTCTCTTTCAAAATTGTTTTTTGTTCCTTTACATCTTCTAGAAAAGTGGAGGGGGATGGATGGGTGGTATTTGGTTGGCTGGGAGTTCTTTTTGTTTTATATCTGATTCCATAGCTTTTTTTGGCAAAGATGACTTTACACTAAGCCAGCATCTGAATGTCTTTATTGGAATTCACTCTAGTATATGTGTACCTACATATTATATTTTCCACAGAAAGTGTTCTGATAGGACAATGCGTCACTCCACTTCCATGTTATTTTTGTAAAAAGGAGATTTGATATTTCAACAGTGTAACTTCCAGAAGTGTTAGAATGCAGGAACTGGATTGCTCACTCCATTGAACTATTTCTTTAAGGCTATAAACTCTTCCATTTATTGCAAGTTATTATAATAGTTCATCTGTTTTGTTCTTCACTTCTCTGGAAATAGGTCATGACTACTCCATATCAACTTTCCAACTGGCTATCTCCTTTCTTGCATCATCAAAAATAGCTCATACAGTATAGTAGCTATATTGGAAACATAAACCTGAAAACTTCACAGAATCACAGAATAGTTGAATTTGGAAGGTACTTCTTGACATTATCTAGTTTAGTCTTCCCTGTTCAAAGCAGGGTCAACCAGCTAGAGCAGGTTGCTCAGGATATTATCTAATCCAGTTTTCAATGTTCACAATGATGGAAACACCACATTTTGACTATGAAGAGGCTGAATTTTGTTCACTTTAAGCTTTGCCTCCTTCTTGCTGACAAAAAAATAAGCAAAACATTAATTCATTAAACTGATTTAAAAATATGGAGAATAAGCACAAATAGTTATGGAGAAATAAATCTCACAGTCTGTATCTTCAGGGTAAATAACTTTTTACTCAGCTGCAAAACACCTTAAAGTACCATTTCTGCCTTGTGCCCATGTGCACACATGCACATGCACAAACATAAATGTTGACTTACCTTTCTATATTAATGCATTTAGATACATAGGGTTCATTTATAAGAGTTTTCTAAGAACAAACACACTGTAATTATATGAAAAAATAAAATTTTAGACCTGAAGAAGATAATGAGGGAGAGAATTCATGTTCATAGGAAAACCTCATTGATTAAGCTGCAGTTCAAATGTTGCATATTATGTGACTGGGAACTAACTTTTAATAGTGTTTTTAATCCACTTTCCCATTAAAATGACCCAATAATAAACCCCGTAAAGTATTTATGCTCTGTCATTTCATCCTCAAATGTTTAGGCCAATTATTTTAATGTGTTGTATCAACAGGCAATGCCTAGATGTGTTATCTAGCAGAGGCACACTGGTCCTATCTGTTGCCCCAAAACATTTTCAAGAGGGTTTCATCTTGCTTATTGTGTCTGGACTGTAAATGCTGTCCATTACAAACTGGACAATAAAGACATAGACAGGGGGCGAATTAGGAGATACCTAAAGTGTAGATGGACTTTGCAAGTGAACCTGAACCATCTGAATTGTGCTGATTGTGTAGGTTGTCTCTCCTAAACAAATCCAGTAGCTCTGGACAATGGAAAAAAAAAAAACCCCAAACAAACAGTTTTCGTTTTTAAAAAATATATTAATATGCTAATTATACTTGCCAGAAGCAGACTTTCAATATAATATCGTGTGGCAGAATTTGAAATTAGGTGTGTATGACTCTTAATGATATAAAAGTGCTGCTAATTTCATCTGACAGCTAAAACTGTAAATTATAAAATTTTTTGGCTTGGTGATCACATCAGCCCTAAGGAGCCACCATTTAAAAGAGATTATATGTATTGCCAACAACTGTTTCTAAAGCTGTTGACAGAAAGATAATGCATGATCTAATATCCAAAGGTTTATCTCAAAATGTGATCAAGGTAATGTTTTCAATCCACTTTCACCTGGGTAGTGTTACAACAAATGTGGTTGATCAGAAAATGTGGTTAATGCAAGCTTAAATAATGATTTCACAAACTTCATCTACTGACCCATTCCATATTCAAGGCTACTTAGTGTGTTGATAATGCTTTCTCATCATAGTTAAGAATATTACCTTTGTTTCTAAACAGCAGAGCTCATCCAACTTTTAAATAGATAGCAAGAACAAATTGAGTAGGGAGCTCAGTAATGTTTGAATCAAAATAAACTGGATTCTATTTGATAAAATTATTACCTGGAAGGTAGGATATAAAATCTGATGTAATGGAGACATAAAAAGGGAGGATTTTAATATCTGCACATAACCTTTAGGAATATTTATACAAAATATTAGAGAAGCACCTTAAAGTATGTTTTTCCCTCTAGAGCCTAACCAGATAAACTGAAGACAGCAACAATTTTCCAGTAACCTGTGTTTCATAACTAGTTCTCCTCTCATAGTGATAACAGGAAATTCTTCTTGACTTGATCTGCTAGTGAGAGGCTACTCATCTCCACAAAGTCATAATTCTTCAGGTATAAATGCTATAGGGAATTGGACCAGACTAATGGTAAAAGACACTAAGGGATCTCCATAGCCAATCTAACACAGCATCTAAGGATTCTCCTTGTCAGAAGTCCCCCTGGACTGCACACCAAAAGCAGAAATGGTGAGAAGGAGCAATAGCTAAACGAATCCTTCTGCATGCTGGCATTGCCCAGCTCAGGCATTGCACTCCAGGGCTCTTACAGTAAAGGCACTTCTGAGACCCTCCAATGTGGCTTTTTTGGACCAGTCTTCAGCCCAAAACCTTTTATCCAAAGTAGGTCTGCATATTTTTTTTTAACATTTGAAAAGTGCTGGCTGAATTTCCCATCCCTGCTTTTCCCTGAATTGAATGCCATCACGAACAAATGAAACCTGACTTCACAGTAAAGTAATGTATATAGTTTGGCAATGGAATTTTTTGCTCAAGTGCTAACCTCCAATTCACATATTTGGTTATTTTTAACAATAAATGGTAACTACCTAATGCCAAAAGTGACCAAAACAATTTTGTTCCTTAAAAAATCTTCTGTTGCATCTTTCTTTGAGACAGACAGACCTAACATCATTCAGCCTTGCACAGCTGTGAATAGAGAAATACATCGGAGAGAAATTTAATCTACACAAGTACATGTTCCCTGTTTCTCAGTTACTCATATTCTTGCTACAAATCTACAGATGGATTAAATTTCAACGAGGTAGCAGTAGGAAGAAACTGGCAAACACTTCAGTCAAGGGAATTGTCTTTGTTTTTGTCAACATTTGACTATATTTTACATTACTAAATCATAGTATACTTCATGTAAGTACTGTGTGCACAGTAGTCTTTTTTCCTCTTTTGCCTCTGAAGCAATCAACCCATTTGTAAGAAAACTAGAAAATGGAACCCATTCTTATGTCTAACAGGAAACTGTTGTGCATGTGTAATTCCACTTTCCAGAAATCAAATTTAAATTACAGGTACCTTAAATGTGTTTTCCTAATAACATTCTTTGCTTTTGAAGATTGATTGCTCAGCAGTATTTCAAATTTTCCCTTTTGGTACTTTCAGTCTACCCTGTGGACTTCAAAAATTCTAGTAGTACAGTGAGCTTTCAATAAAATTTATTATCCTTTTTTAGGCTATGTGTAAATATCTTAAATAAAACTTTGGCATCAACATTAAAGCACTAAAATATGTCTTCTGTTTTCTCCAGCTTTTCTATATTTTATGTGTTTGATGTTAATGTGAATGTGATATTCAAACTTAATAAATGTATGGCAAAGGGAAAAGTAAATGTCAATAAGCTTCACTGAACCCTTTTATTAAATGCTTTTTATGTAAAAAGATCTCTTAAAGGTAAGAGGTGCTATAAATCCTCTGTGCCACTATTATGTAGTTCTGCAAGTTACAAATATATTTATAATCCTCTATAGAATATTTTAAAGAAAGAATTTCTTCCTATATATTAAAAAAATCATTAATGTATTAATATTGCCCTTATTGCTGAAAGCTCTTTCAGTTATCTGCTTCTGACAGCCTAAATAGTACATGCAGTGTGTACACAATTAATAAACCTATCCTAAAAGAAAGGATGTTTTACTTTTTATGCTTTGTTAAATCAAAGCATGCAATAACTGAAACATTTCCTACTTGGTTTTGATATTTCCAATTAAATTCTAAGAACTGTTTTAATGAAAGGACAGGGTTTTTCTGTGTTAAACTTCTGCACAATACACATAAGCTGTGTATTAAGAAACTTTTTCTCTACACCATTGGTATGAAAAAAACCCCTAACTCTCATGCAGTAACTTTTCCTAGGACTAGGACTCAGTTTTCCCTTCTAGGAGAGACTGCTGCAGCAGGCATGGATTATGCCATCAGCCTCTGTAAGTGAGATTCAGCTCACTAGGAAAATGATTCCTGGGGCTGTAAACTCCATCCTTATGGTCACTTCCCTTCATGGTTCCAATTCAAGTCATTTGGTAGGGTAGCATCTGCAGGGAATTGGTTACCCTATTAACGGGATCCAACTCCTCCAAATGTCAGGTGGCTCTGGCTTAAAGGGTACTGGGCTCACAGCAGCCAGAGAAATGTTTCATTTCACATTTTGGAAAGCGTTATAAAGAGTAACAGCTGAGTGACTCTGCTGCCTGCTGTGAAGTCCTGGGTGACCTCAGCAGTAAAGGTGAGAGATATGCGAAGAACCAAGGCCCACACGCGTCCACCTGCTCCCCCTCAGTGCTGCTCACCTCAGAGCCACACGGGCCCCCATCAGCTCCGGTGAGTCCAGTCCAAGGTTTGCAATCACAAGCAGCTGGAGGGCTGCTTTGGCAAGCGTGCTGGATAACAGCTCCCTCGGTGATGTACACCAGATGTACAGATGCTGTAACTTTGAAACAGAGCATGTACAGTTTCCCCTTCCACACTTCAACTTAGCTGGTGCAGGGCTTTGTTTTGTGATCAGTCAGTAACTTCTGGAAGCACTAGATTGCCCTCTTCCCCATTTCCCTCATCCCCATTTCCCTCATCCCACTTTGCATTACTCATTTATTTCCAGTACCTGCAATATTAGTGCAGGTAATCTAGGGCCCACCTTCTCCAAACTGTTGTTATTTCTGTCTATTATATGACCACTTTCTCCTTACAGCTGGAGCATAAATCTTGAATGGAATTATCTGAGGTCCAAACTAGGGGAAAGTATAATTTTTTTAAAATGTCATATATAAATCTCTGTTCTGTCCTTCTATAGAAAAGATTGTCTGTGCATAGTCATTCCCTGTAGCAAAGCCAAAACTATGAAACACTCAAATACGGCTCCCTGTTTCATGAACAGCTAAATTGCTTCATCTTTCCCTGGGGCACCTCTGCAAACAGCAGTTACCACAGCCAGCTAGCACCCAGCTAATTCGCACCTCCTTAGGTTTCCATCTCAGTCCTTTTTTTGAAAGTAAATATTCATGGTGTTTTCCCTGGTCTGTTAAAACTCTCATCCTTCAAATCAAAGTGGAACATTAAGAGAGGCCTCTTACACTTCCTAATGCACCTGACTAGTCCTCAAAACAGTCCTATACTCCATGAGTTTATGCATGAGTGGATTGGCATGATTAGCTGTTCTTAACTGCCAGTGAGAGTATTTTAAATTCAGAATTAGCAACAATGCAATAATTAGACTTTGATCCCCATGAATTTTAGTAGATATGACATTTTAGGTCACATATAAAGAATTAAACACTTAAAGGAGAATTCAGGTGAACTTCAAGTGCACACAATGGTGATTCTGAAAGCTACCACTGCCTGAGACCCAAAAACCATCCTCACTTTGAAGCAGCTGCCTGACTCAAGTCCTGCAGAGCTCAGAGCAGAGCTACAGAGCTGCCTCTGCTGCTCCCCACCAGCACCTTGATCCTGACGAGACTGAACAGCTTGGTGTCCTTCTGTTAGCTGAGAAGCCTTGTGTCCTGCTGCCTTTTTCCAGGAGGGCTTTCCAGGAATAGGGAAGTCACATCTCATAGAACTGTAAAATCACAAAATCATTAAGGTTGGAAAAGACCTCTGAGATCTGCAAGTTCAACCATTAAGCTAACACTGCCAAGTCCACCACTAAACCATGTCCCTAAGCACTACATCCTCATTTCTAGGGACAGTGATTCCACCACTTCCCTGGGCAGCCTGTTCCAATGGTTGACTGCTTCTTTAGTGAATAAATTTTTTCCAATATCCAATTTAAACCTTCCCTGGCAAAAATTGAGGCTGTTTCCACTTGCATCACTTGTTACCTGGAAGAAGAGAAGAGCAAGCACTGTTTTCATAAACTTTCTTTTGAAACATGACCAAGTTGTGCTCTTTCATTCCTTAACTCCAGTTATGAATGGTTAACATACAGATTTGTAAGCAATGAAGTATTTATTGGTTCTCACCTTTTGGCTGTATTAATTCTCTCCCATCTCCTGGGAAAGGATGTGAAAGCAATGGTGGAACACAACAGTGTTAATCCATTCTTTCCAGTTGGTGCTAGAGATTCATTCATTCATTCATTGACCCGTGGGGGGGAAGTGACTAGCACAAGGCACATGAACAGCTCTTGGGTCCAAAGGAGAAATCCCATTTCCCAGGTGAACACCCAGTTGAATTGCTTCCCTTAGCCTCCTCTGTAAATCTGCATGTTCTAAACAGCTTCCAGGAACAGAAAGACCCAGTCAAATCATTTTATTTCCTCCATATATGACAGTGCATTCCTACTTTTTGTTCACTGTGAATGATTCTGAAAAAAATATAAAAATCCAAACTACAAAGTCTGCACCTACATTCAGGACAAGCTTCTGGGCCATCAGTCCTGCCTGGACAGAGCTACTTACCTGCAAGAGAAAACTGAAAATCTTCAAGAGTCAGGATTTCCCCCCCTGCATTTTTCTAAAATCTATTTTTGGCCTTGGTTGGCTGCCTGGTTTGTGCCAGGTTGGGGTGCATTATTCTCCCTATGCACACTCTAAGTGTTGGACCTCATGGCATACTGCCTTCTTGGATGCAACACTATCATGCCAAAATTAGGTTGTGGGATCTTACATTTCCTTTCTGATTTTAGTCTATAATGCTTACAAACTTCCCCGCAGCAAAATCTCAGTTTTCCCCCACATTATGCTTCTGTATCCTAGCTAAAGTTTTGGTTCCTGTAGCATGTCATAATATCAGCAAATAAGTATAGCTTTTTCAGTCATTGATTGATGATTCTAGTGGTTGACTTGAAACACTGCACTGGGGCCTGCCTGTCAGAAGCTGAGTTCTGAGCATTTTCTGAAAATCAGATGTCTCAGTCTCTAACTATATCTCTGCTTTTCCATTTTTTTGAGCTTAGCTTGACTGGCATGGGTGAAATCCCAGACTCCCCCAAGTCAGCAGCAGTTCTGCCATTGATTTTGAATTGTCATATAAATCTTTGTCATGAGCATACAAAGCCAATGGAAAAGTCAGAATATTGTGGCTGCCTAGCCAACATTCTCAGACGTTCTGTTCCAGTAATGTGTACTGAAGTTTGATTCCATTCTGATATTGAACTTCAAAATTAGGATAACTGTGAAAAACAGTGAAAACTGACAAGTGAGATGGAATCGGGGAGATCATTTTACATAGGCACAAAATATAAGCAGAAAACTCATTTAACCTATTTTCTCTGAGAAGTTGTCACTGTTTGCAATTTAGACTGTTTGCCTACTACTTTCTATTAACTTTAAACTAAACAGTTTTCTAATTTAACAGATTGCCTTGGAGCCTCCTACTGGCTTTCTAGTAAGCTTGATCTTTTATTAGCTGCAGTACTTTCTGATATTCATTATACATTAATTTAAATTTACATTTTTAGATTTCAGAAGTGCATTCATATTAGCATTCTTTTTTACTAGAAAATGGCAGAATAATTAACATAGAACATTTGATCTCATTAATAGAATTCATGTTTGGTCTTTTGAGGCAAAGCTTATAAAAAAGGCGGTGAAAAAAACGTAAAATATTACTCTCTTGATATGTTCAAGACACTTTGGTTGGCATATCCTTTTATGTTGCTTTATGTTCATTTTACCAGAAATGCATCCTTATCTACCCTTTCATGTTAATAGAACTTTTTATTCTAACGGAATTGATAGTTTGAATGTAAAAGTGGTAACGTTCCATATAGTGTTCTAAAGTTAAAACCTAGGATTTTTTCCTTTCTAAGGTTATACCACACTTCCTCCTGCAAAATTCTACTAAAGAAGCCAATTTCTTCAACAAAGACCTAGAGGAATATACTGAGCCAAGTGACTTTTTATAAAACATACAGTGTCTCTCTCCCATGCAGGCAATTGCCTTTCATTTGGGAGATGAGCGGAATTTGCTCCTCAGCAGTTAGTGTTTGAATCCAGGAGGGAAATGGACAGCATCCTCACAGCTTCTCAGCAGGCATTGGATAGATAAGTAATCTCAGGTTAGATAACACGGGCAAAAGAAATCCTCAGTACGATTGCTAAAGCTGGGTTAAACGCACATGGTGAAGCAAAGTGCTTTTTGGAGGCAATTCAGCTGGTGAGGGTGCTGGTGGGTGTGAGCGGGGCGTGCCCAGGAGGGTGGTCACCTCACGCAGGCCATGTGCCTGCCGAAAGGCTCTCCAGTTACTGTGACCCCCTGTCCCGAGGTGTCCCGAGGTGTCCCGAGGTGTCCTGAGGTGTCCCGAGGTGTCCCTCGGGCGCTGGCAGTGGAATGACTGCCAGAAGGTGCTCTGCGCCCAGCGAGCCCTGCGCGGGGCCTGGCAGGCTGGTCCGCGCTGTGCGGGCGGGAGCCTGGGTCGGCTGCCAGGGAGCGCACCAGGAGCGGCGGCCTGCTGCATCCCATCGGCCTCGGAGACGGGCCTCTGGCAGCAAAAGGGAGCAGCCGGCCGCAGGGGAGACATCAGCCACCAGAGCTCTTTCGGCAGCCTCGGACTGCCTGCGGCCTGACGCGTTAGTTAGTCTTGCTCCCGTATTTTCTGAGTCGCAGACTTTCAAAGAAAATTACATGTGAAAAAAAAAAATCCTTAAGTTTTTAATATAGGGAAATTATGTGGTTGACATGATTTCCTACTATTGTCTGCACGAGGAGCTACCGCAGCAGGTGGGCAGTTCCAAGAGAGGCTGTAGAGCAAACGAATGGAGCTTGGAGCTGTTGGCAGGGCTCGCTGGCACAGTGCTTCGGCATTCAGCCTGCGCTGGGGGTCAGGAACTCCGAGAGAAGCCACGGGTGGAGGGGCACCGGGGTGTTTTCAGAAGTGACTGCAGAAAGAACAAGAATTAAAACTTCAAGATAGACTTTGGCATGTGCAGCAGCTCCCCCTCTACAGTGTAGGGTGCTTAACTAAGTATGGATGGATGGGGAATTAGTTTTCCCTTTTTTTCCTGACTGAAAAATAAAAGGATTTCAACCTTTGCTCTAGGAAGAAAGTCTGAATTTATTAAGCGAAAGATTTTCATGCAGTCCTCCTCTGTGGAGGAAACAGATTATTCTCTTGTTAGAACAGCCGACGCTGAAAGAATCCAATTTTTGAGTTTGAGGAATAATGCAGAAGGGAATTCACTCTGTAAATCCAGATTCTTCAACCAAGGTGCTGTGCAAACTGAATAAGGCACCTCTGTGTTCTGTGAGAGCACTCTGCCACAGGTTACAGCCTCGTATTAGACTTTCTGACAGGCCCTGCTAAAGCTAAGACAGAGCTTCACGACGAAACTCTTTCTGATAAAATTCATTATTAATACAGACTTCCAAACATTTTATTACTTGGCACTTGGTCTGAAACATGATGGTCAAAAGCAGAAAAGCTGCTGCTAGCAGTTACATTTGACAATTCCCTTTCCCACCTCTGCTAGTAAAAAGAAAAATAGAATATAAAGCCAAAAAATACACTTTTCCTAAGGTAACCCTGTTACCTTAGGAAAAGTAGTTGACAAAAAATATCTGGCTTCACCTGAAACTGGAAAGAGTGGGATTGAGTTACATGATTACACACTGGAAGTTTGTATTTTTTTTTTTTTTTTGAAGGACTGAATATCTTGGGGGGTTGTTTGTTTAGCCTATAAGAAACATTACCATTTCTCGGTCTTACAAATCTCAGTTTTAATAATGGCTGAAAGACATCTCAGCTCTGCACTGAGACTAAAAATCGTCGGCTGGGTAGTTGGTTAGCTAGTTAGGTAGCTGATCTGCTGTTAGGTTTGTTTCCACACTGCTGTAGAAAAAAGGTGCCTTTAGGGCTTCAGTTCTAAACTGTGGAGCAGGTCAGCATGGTGAAAACCTGTTTCTATTTTCTGTCTCCAGACTCTCCTCATGCTGTGCCAAAAGGTGTGCTCCATCATTAAATGTCAAATGGATAGGCATGCCTCTGGATTTTTCATGGCTTTAAGTGCATTTTGAATTATATTATTTGTAACCAGGATAAGCAGACAATTGGAGTTTTACTTGTGTGTCACACTCCCATTTAGTGGAATTCTCTTTTGAGCCTCTTTTATTGGACAAACCAGATGCATACTGTAGAATAGATTAAAATAAATAGTTTTTCAGCTAAAATTACTTTACCAGCCATGATTTAAGTTCTGTAAGCTACAGTTTTTGCAACTGCTTTAAATGAATACTCATTTTCTTCATGAGAAATTATGAACACTTACCAGCAATATTTTTTCTAAATGAAGCTAAATGATTGCTTTTTGATGAACAGCAGATTTGCTCCAAAATAAGAAGAGCCTAGAATATTCTCTAAATTAAATTAAATCTAGCCAAACATACCGGTCAAAAATCTTTGGTGGAATTTTCAAAAATATCAGGGTTTTTTTTCAGCACTTCTTAAAAATAAATGTATTCCAACATGAAAATTTTATAGACCTATTATTTGAAAGAACAAAGGTTTCAAAAAAAAATTTATAACAAAAATGCAAAATTATTTAAATACTTCTATTTCAAATTATGTATTACTTTCTTTTTTATCATATACAACTTATCATTTCAATCAAAACAAATCTAGTTTTTATCCAGCAGGAAAAAAAATCTACCCCTGTTTCTAATTTTAACTTTAGCAACTGTCCCTGAATATATGTTTTCTTTCCTTTTAAGCATGAATGACCATTAATATCTCTGAGATATTTCTATAAATTTATGGGGAAAACTGTATATCTATTGTATAACTATAATCCATAAAACTATATATTTTGTTGTACAGTAAGAATACATTGTGAATTCACTATACTGGTTTTTTTCTGCAGCATGTCATTGAACTGCAACTACTTTATTCCAAAATGCATTGTCAGCTGTTTAAAATAGAAAAAATACAAGAGGAATGATTTTAACTTTTGATGACATGAATGAAGCATCATAATCAAAGTGAAAATTTCTGTATAAAGAATCAATGTAAGCAACTAGATCTATGAGACACTAGTCATTTATACACCAACCCTTATTCAGGATTGCTTTCCTAACTATGTCTTAGAAATAGATAATTATTATTCCAATGCAATTACTTCTTCCTTGAGAATGTGGTAGAAGCAATAATAATACTAAGGTATTTTGTAAAGAACCATGTGCTTCATTAAGAAATACTTCATATATTTATATATCCTGAAAGAAATTGATGCAAGCAGCAGGAGAAATGTTGTAGAGTCCCAATTTTTAAAATTATGATTATTATTAAAATCTGACCAAGATATAATGAATTTTAATTTTTTACAAGAAAGGAATCACACTGTTGTGTCTACTGTGTCATCATTGTACATTGTTCAAAAAGCATACCAGCATCTGTGAGAGATTAATTAAATGTTTATGTGTCCAATACAATAATCAAATATAATTCAAACTGCTCCAGGTTTTAGTAAAATTCAAAACTTCAGTAACCAGAGAAGCCAACTGGAAACCACATATAATACAGTAGTTTGATTTTACTTAACAAGATGAGTAGGATATGTTGGTTTTCAACCTCCAAATGAGCTGAACAATATCACACACTATTNTCAAGATGAGTAGGATATATTCGTTTTGAACCTCCAAATGATCATATAAATTATTTTCTAATAGCTGAACAATATCACACACTATTCATAAAGGGAAAGAGAGTTCAGAAAAACTGTTTTCTCCCCTTTAAAGTAATGGAGGTCAAAATTTTCCTAAACAACTTCTCAAGAGTTCCTTATCTCTACAATCTCCTGCCTAGCTTCAGTCAAAACATTTGTTAGCTTCCACTGGCAGATACCCAGGGGTAGGTGTGTGGTCTGAAAATCTGCTGGAGTGGAGTTTCCAGCAGCATAAACTGCCTGTTGTTTCCTTTCCCTGTAAGGGCTTGAAAAAAGATATCTTGGCTTGAAAAATTGGACTAGAAGTGCCTGAGTGTACCCTGAGCACAACCAGAGAATTGGAACATGCACAGAAGCGCCTCCCCTGCAGAGCCCTGGCCATGCTGAGAGGTGACCTTTCCCTTAGCATAAGATTGATGGAAAATGTGTTGTACTCTAACCAGAAATCCAAATTGAAGAGGTCATGCTAAGGGAAGAAGGGGAGATACTCATCTGTTATAGTTCAATATATATTAGCTGGATGATATCTGTGCCAGGAGTACTCAGTGTAGCTCACATGTTTGTACTGGGTTCCTGGAAAAATACTAATGTTGAATGACCTTAGCTGTACTTTAATCCCATAAATGGTTGTGCCTATTACATGCAACTTTCTCAGAAACAGCTTGCATTCCTGAGCCTTGTTTGAGTATGCATTTCTTTTCTTTTTTTTTCCCCTTTTCTTTTTTTGTAGGTCTTTTTCATGCTATTGCTATTATACTCAGATCTCTTGTTATAAGCATCTTTCTCTGATATATACCACATGCTAAATTTTATGTCATATTAGCTACAATATATTACAACTCAAACAAATGTAATTCCTATTTAAATGACATGTGACATCTTCAACAGCAATACGTTTTCCAATAGGTTTTTTCAACCACATAAAATTGGAACTTTACTATTCCAGCTCTTATTACAGGAATGCTTTCTAGCTACTTAAAAAGTGTTGATTTCCTACCAGATTCATGACAGACCGTAATTCAGATGAGTTCCTCAAATTGACACTTGCATTTCTGGTTCCAAGGGTATGTCAATTACAAACACACATTCTCTGATTAACATTATTATAATAAGTGATTAATTTATTACATACTTATTATTATTTATCTCAAGGTATTACAGGAGCACCTGAAGCCAGGCTAGTATTCAACAAGCTGTTGTACAAAATGGGAGCAAACAAGAAACCTTGCCTCTTAAGATCTAAGGCTTTATATCAGAAATGTGTTTAAGTGTCTAGGAACATTTCTCTCTTCAGAAAAGCACTTAGACAATTAATTTCACTATGTAAAATTAGGTTCTTATAAAGGAATTATTTCTGTATTATTTCTGTATTAAATCCCTGAAATTATAAACCTTAGATAAAATCTTAATTTTTCTTGCACAGTTGGACTTCCTTTATTATTTTAAAGTGCTCCATGTCTCTGTAAAAGGTACATGCATTTGAAAAAAATTAATGTAATCATGTCTTCCATGTTGCTTATTGCTATGAAAATCCTTGATAATTCACAATGAAGACTAAAGTACAGATCCCTTCACTTACATTAACCTATTCAGCTTCTTGATGAATAAAATTTTAAAGATATAGTTCTGATCCTGTTATTTTATAAGACACAAAATTTATTTATTGCCTATTTATTGTCAATTGACGTAGTATTTTTATTTTTTATGTTTTTTCCTGTAAGGTTGATCACTTGATAAACTGTATTCCTTTCAATGAAGATTCAATTATTTTGTATTAATTATTTCATGGCATTATTCTGCTGAATAACTTCACTGCATGTTTATATTTTTATGTGACTAAACATTCGCATTTAATAGCTTTTGAAAGGCAAGTTCACAGCTACTCTAATTAATAACAATGATATAGTGTGGATTTTATAGCAAATTAACTGTCCAGCAACAAGGCTGAACAACAATAACATAAAAGTTATGGTGTTTGCTTCATTCCAAAACTAACTTAGAGAGAAGAAATAGATTACAAATACAGAACATTAAATTATTTCTCCATAAATTAAGCTTGTCCTCACTTAGAAATTTATATCAGAAGTATCTGTCTTAGTTAGAAACCACTCTAAGTATTAATTACAGAATACAGAAAGAGGAGAGCAGAACAGTAGTGTTTGCTTACTTGTTTAAAAATACTAATCAGATCATTTATGTAGTTTTTATACTTTCATGGAACATATGCCTATAAACACTCATTGTACTCAGTTTTCCCAGAAGAGTTTACAACACTTTGTAATCACTTTGTAGCACTTCTGCAAACTAGAATTCCTATGTTGATCAAAAAAAATCAGTACCACAGAATGAGCTTTTCTCAGTATTTTCTAGTGTGTTCAGCAAAATTTGGCTTCTAAATACCAGACATTGAAGAGTTACTTTTTTATTTTGTATCCAAAGCTTTTAAAAGTAGAAACTACTGAGTTAAAATGCCCAAACCACTCTAATTCTTACTCACACAGTGGCAGAGACATTCTGAGCATACATATTCCTTCCTCCTACTCCTTTCCATCTCATTGAGAGAGAAAATGGAAGTGATGACTAAGGTCCTGACTAATGGAAAAAGAAAGAGGGAAATCCCAGGATAAATGCCAGTTGCTACGAGTAAAGCAAGGAGAAAAGCTCACCTATCAGGTGATGTCAGGGCATTCCCTCTTGACACCTTTGTCAGAGAGAGGGACTGAGCTGGGACATCCCAAGGGTGATGGGAAATCACAGCTTGAGAAAGCCATTGTTGAGCAGTTGGTAGATAGATGCAGACTGTGATGGCTTCACACATCTTTGTGTTTTCAAAGAGACTTGATCAAACATGTACTTTGAATTTTTTTGCTTTGGTTGCTCTAACAATGCAAAACTCTACTTTACATGATATACCAAGACATTTTTGCTATTCTAAATTGATGAAACTCCTCATTAAGTAATTTTATTATTATAGACTATTTTGCTGGTGCAACACTAGGAGAAACATAACAGATTTAAGTCATAAAGCTTTCTTCATAATGTTTTTAACAGCTTTTGTTCCTTGAGGGCATGAGGATAAGGTGTTGCATATGCATGCAGTTTTGTTGCCAATAAAGATGAAATAAAATTAGTTAAAAACCTAGGGAATTCAGAATTTTTATGGAACACTTTTACTATTCAAAAAAATACTACAGTAATATAATTTCTGTTCCTATTTATATTAATTGACTAACAGATTGTTTCACACGGGTTCTTTAAAAGATTTATTTTTCCAAAACTCATCCAAAGCAAAGAAGGAGGCAGATGGAATATGCTATAATTGTATGCTGCTCTGTAGTTTAAAAACAGTCTGTTGACAGAAACCTGGTAGGATTAACACAAACCCCAAATTTGCAGAGACCCTGCAAAATTGCTTTACATGTAAGAAGAGGCCATGGTGGGCTAAGCAATATTTGTGATTGGGTAAGTTGCTCCAGACAAACCAAGAAGCCCTTGAAAACATTCAGATGTTGAGCCTGGGCATTGTAGATGTGTTTTTTACAGTCTGTTCTCCCTAAGGTCCCTCTGCAGAAGATGGAATAAGAATCTCCCTCCAAGGACTAACCTCAACTACCCGAGATCCTATCCTGAATCCTTTGGCTTCTAACTCTCACAAAGACAGGGATAATACGCTCTTCCACTGAGAACTGTTCTATAAGGAGTTACTTGTCTATTTAATATTTAGATAGGAATTTAGAAAGGGTCATTTGAGCAGAAAAGAACATCCCTGCTCAGAATACGTTACCAGAAAGTGCTTTGGTCCCTCAAAAACTAACTCATATTAATTTTAACTACTGAGTGTCCTTAGTGACTTGAGTTGTACTACATGTGTCACATTAAGTCATGCAGTTGTCTGCACCTTTGCTGCAGGGAATAAGTATCCAAGCTAGCTCTGCACAGATAATGGAGTAAAAGAAATATAAAATATTTTTTAAAATCAAATTAAATATAAAGTTTCTTTTTTATAATTTCAAATTATAGGTGGATGTTTCCTCCCATTCTTTTCTCTCTTTCTCTCCTAATCATCCTTTGAGGGTGGAGTGGCAGAAACAGGCAGTGCTGAGACAGTTCAGTCAGAGCCTGGCAGGGAAGGTGCAGATGTGGCAGAGCACAGAAGAACATGAGATGGGGTTGTGAGAGGAACTTACCCTCAGCGGTGGTACTACCACTGAAATACAAGAAACAGTAACTTACACCCAAGAGTAAGCAAAGGTTTGTGAAATAAACAGATGAGAAAATAAAAAGTGTTCTATCCTGCTGGGGTTTATGACATGGAGAGCACACAGCTCAAAGGCCATGATTCATTGTAGATCAGCTCTATGAAAATGTCGTACTTTTTGTTTTGATGAAATTCTAAATTTTTAATTTTCAAAATGCTTTTTACTTGCAAAATGTTTTCATGGCAGTATCTGATAAACATCTTGATTTCCAGCAGTTTCTTCTGAAAGCATGTTTATCTGAAAATTGATGTTTCTTAGAGTGAGTTAGTGAGGTTTCGGTTTTATTTTTTGCTGGATAATAGTAGGACTATTTTTGCTTAAAAGATTTGTGTATCTTAAGTGAATAGTCTTCCATAAGTTATCTCTTTGTGGGTTGTGGAATGAACTGTGAGAAATAAATGCAATTTCAAGTGAAATAACTGCATAAATTTTACATATACATATTTTAAAAGTCTAAGTATTCATACATGAGTGTTAGTCAAGAAAATAAAATGTGTCCTCAACAAGGTAAAATATATAGTTTAGGAAAGAATTCAGGACTCGTATAATAAAAATATCCTGAACCCCACCTATGGAAAAATGTATTAACTAAGAATTAATTTTCAACAATAATTTGACCTTTAAGAGTATTTCTTCTTAAGAGAGTATCATTGTGCTGAAAAAGCAAAAACCCAAACAGAATAAAAAACAGTGCAGTACACAGGGACATTCTCAGATGAATACCTGGTGAAGAAGTAGACGTGTTCAGAATTTTTCTGTGCACCAAGGTTATCCATTTAACTGGTGTCTCTTTTACTACCTCAGAGCATGCATTTTTCCACCGTAGAAGATTTCACACATGAATGGCAGTAACACATTCTGTAATTATCCTTCATCCTATGTCTTTGTCACAATGTGTAATGCTGCAGTTTTTCATTATTTGAAACAGAGCAGGAATTTAAAATACTTCTAATAAATTTTAACCATAATGTGGTTCTTTTCCTCCAGAATTCTTAGATTGCATAAGAGTGTGTTTTAAGTAAGGGACCTGGAAGGGGAGAATTCATTGATAATACTATTATTGATTATTGTTTTGAGAAGAAGCATAAGCCACAAAATTAATTAGTTCAGAATTGTTCTGAATTTTTTCAAACTAAAGACTTTGGATTCAGTGCATTAGTAGACAAAATACAGAATTCACCACTTTGAAAATTTAGACAAGAAATTTCAAGCAATTACCAAGAAATAAATTTCTTAGTAATGTATAAGCAAAATGCCTCTAATGATTTTGATGCTTTTATTGGCTCATCTAGGTGCACAGACTGGATGCAAATCAATTTCAGTGATAACACATAGACATTTAATAATTTTTAATAAAATATATTTTCTACATGCCACTTAGAACTGGAACCGATACAACAAATCAATGAAAATACAGTGCCAATTTCGTCACCTATAAAATTATGGTCTTTTCAAAAATATATGATGATACAAATACCACATAATTTAATTTTATCTTACACATAAAGTCGTTTCTCTGTTATTTCTCTGTAAAGCACCATCACCTTCTTGTAGAAATATTTTGTAGCAGCTCAAGGTTTCACAACAGCTGTTCAATGGAAGATCTTTTACTACCCATTTTTTGCAGACAATATACAGGTGTTCCTGCAAAGCTATTTTTGTGAGCAACATAAGGCCATTCAAAAACATAATTGCTAGAGGTGAGTGAGACCAGAACTAGTCTTCTGGACCAATTTCACGTGGGATAACTGCAGATGTTTCATGAGCACTACTTTGCTTATTCCCCCTTTCCAGAGCTCTGCCAAACATGGAAGTTACGAGTAGTCTATGTTTCCTATTGGGAGCACCAGGGATGCTCAAGGATGTCTGGACAGGGTCCCCCAGCCAGGGCCCATCCCTCCACAGGGACTGAGGTATTCAAAGCCAGGAGCAAGTAAGTGAGCAGAGAAATGCATTCTCAGATCTGGTGCGTTCTCACACTAGGACAGACTCTAACGCTGGCATCATTTGAAGAATCTGCTGAGCTCCTTTCATCCTTTAGCATCTTCCTGTTCCTTAGATCCACTAGCAAAGGCTGTACAAAAGTGAGCCTACCAAACATGCCGAAGTTTGGTTTCCAGAGCTTCAGCATAACCTTCATCAGAAACAAGAGTGGCCCCTGGGCAGTGCTCCTCCAGCTTGCCAGTGACAGTTCCTTCTCTGATGAAAAAGCCTCTATAATTCAGAGGCTGAGCATAAAAGACTTAGCAAAGTAGGGTTTTTTTTTTTTTTCCAGGTAGTTTCAGGCTGCTTTGTCTGGAAACAGAGAAAGAAAGGATAATTTTCACAAGGGAAGCACTATAAGCAGAGGCAGTAGATAAAACTGTCCCAGTAACAGACGACCCCACCATTTAGCAAGAACCTCAGGATGACACTGTGCTGTGTGCCAACATCATTCTTGTCTCAGCAAATTGAAAAGGGCATAAAGGAATGTAACGATTTTCACGATGCCTCCTCTCTATTGCTATAGCTCACAAAGGTAGCAGCTGCTAGAGGTTAACTTTGCACTGGCAGCACTTCACCCTGCCTGGCCCTCTTCCCACCCCTGAAAGAAAGGAAGAAAGAAAATAACGATGTGCATAAAATTTGAAACAGGTCACAAAAATCAAAAGAAGGCAAATAGATCTTAAATGTGTCCTAAGCCATTCCTTTCAGATATCTGATGAGAATGAAGGGGAAAAAACACATTAAAATTTATTTGCACACTGAATAGGTTTAAAAAACAAGTAGTAAGATACATGGGTTTTGAGAGACTAAATTAAATAATACTTCAGCATAAGCACCACATCTCATAGGCTTGGGGAGTTATAGAGAACCTGAGCACAAAAGATTACTTAAATTGTCCCAAATATACAAATATAGTAAATATTTGTCCTAAATATTATCATTTTAATAAATGAATATTACTGATGTATAGGTATCAATATTTTTAAAGTATCAATGCAATGTGATTGCTGTTTCCTGGAATACATTTGATTATCCAGTACTTTATGTTCAGTATTGGGTAGAGGTAATGGTCTCCTTGTAATGTTGGCAGCAGGTATTAATAAATACCAATTCTTCCTCAGGTTTACAATGTTAGAGAAGTTACGTAGAAGATGCACGTGTCTCTGGTTACTACCCCACTTTATCCCACCCTTGGGTAAGACATTTTAGCATAAGACTGCAGCAAAGAAGTGGATGCTTGTACCTGTTCTGTAAATAGCAATAGAAAGCAAGGTTGTCATTCAGAGATTCTTTAACAATTTATAAATTCACTTGAAAAGGAAATAAACCAAGAAAGTAACTCAAGCACAATAAGCCCTGCCCTTCTTCATCACCAAAATATTCCAAATACTAATGCATTCTAAGGGAAGTGCCTTGATGCACCTCTTGGAGTTCAATAACAAAAACGCTTTTCAGTTTTAGAGTTTCTTAAGCTTCAAAGCTAAGAGGCATGAGAAACAAGTGCGCTTATGAACTAATGAAATATAGAATAGGGTGGGCAATTAAGAAGAAGAGAGCCCTAAAAAGCACTTACAGAGAAGCCATATTCTGCTCCCATTTTTAACTCTGCGACCCATGTTAGCTTCAGCAAATGAGAAGTGCATGAGTCTCACAAGGGCACAATTTGTCATGCCAACTAAGCAGCAGATTGACTGTTCCTGAGAGCTCTTTTCCCTTTGCATAAGTACTTACTAAGGAGGGAGCAAGGATTATTTCTGAAAAACTGTATCACAGCTATCAAGGGGTGCTTCAGCAGCCCTGTTTTGAACAGCACATAGTACAACAAACAATAATGGATTCCTATCTTCTTCAGGATGTCCCTTTGCTCTGCATTTTTCTTACAATAGGTACTATTTTAATCCATGAAGAAGTTCATAGCAATAATTAGATGGGCATCCAGTAGGTCTGTAACACCCTTCTGAGAGACTGTTTCAGTGTGAGCTTTCATTTCCCTTAAGTTTAGTCAAAAAAAGAGATATTTTCCAAAATCTGCCGAATTTTTGCCATTCAGCATTTTTCAAAACCTGATGTGCAGTAAGGAGTGCTTCCTGATCTTTATTATGCCACCATCAACGCCATGAAGAGTGTGGAACTATGCCAGTATGAACCAGATGCATTGGCTTTTAATTTTATCAAGTAAATAGGAACCAGTTGACCTTTTCTGTGCCATAGCTCTATTAATATTTCTTTATTTATCTAAGCTTTCTCTGTAGCTTTTAATTGTAATTGCACTGTGTTTTTACAGGCCACAGTACTTTCCTTCATAATTTATAGTGTTACTGAACAATTAAATGAACTCCACAGATTCTCTGTATTTCATTGGGAATACACTCCTTTTTTTTAGTGAAGAGATACTGGAATGCACTGTACATATCTCACAAAGAAGTTATTTTTAAGAAATATTTTGCCAGAAAATGTGGTTGCTTTATAATGCTTTAAGTGTTTATGAGTGCAATTTATTTTGCTGCAAGTAAGACCTGTTCCAAAACATTGTAGATAAGTTAAGAAATAAAAAATAACATGTGCCCTGACCAATGGATTATTTTTTTCCTTGGAAATGCTAATGAATATATATATTTGCCATGGTAACCAGACCATTTTAAATTTCACATACAGGCCTTTCTTCTTTTCGTTTCTGAATGTTTGAAAATATAATGAACCAGTAGGTTCACAGATGCCAAAGTTTCATAATGAAGGTCTTCTAAAAATGATTCCTGCAGTTTAGAACTGTCACAACCTGAAACTTCTCAAAAAGTAAAGATGTCTGGAAGCAATTAGTCTGAAACCATTCATTGGTCCCAGATTCAAATGAGAAATCCTGGATGCAGAGGAAAGTCAAGATTCATATGCGTATTTTATCTCTGCTTATAATGGCACCACTCTTGTGAGTGTGTAACAGGGGACAAACAGGCAGGGAGCTGGTGTTGTAACACTGTCCATTTAAGTAGTGTGTGGTAGTTTTCATTCCATGTGAAGCAGATTGTCTGAAATGTCCTTTAGATCCTCATGACCAAAACACTGGTGAGTTCTTCCAATTATATAAGTTTTAAAAGATAGTAAAATGCAAAATACGTCCAATTACCCTTAATCTCTTAAGAAAAATTGGGATTCCGCCCTGTCATACAGAAATACTGGGAAGCTTTATTTTTGGGCATATGAAAAAAAACAGTCCATATACTTTAAGCAGGATTTTTGTGTGTATCTCGTAATGAGAGCGTAATCATAAATTTGCTAGCCTTTTTTTTTTGTTGAACTATCAGTACAATAAATGGCTTTTGTGAACAGAGACCAAGAATCCCCTCAGCTCCATTTTCTAAAAATAAGCCTTGTCTGTTAAATGTACTCATTTAAATTTCATTACAATTCCTACATTTTGCTTTGAAACTGTTACCATAATCTGACCATACCTGGAACACAGCTAACATTTCCAGTTCTGTTGAGATAAATTTGCTCCACTTACTCATAGCATGTAGCTATGCTGACTTCACAGGTAGACATAATTGGATTTATTTCTCTAAGAATTTCTGTAATTAATCCATAAATGAACTGTGAAACCATCTGAACATATTAGAGGTCGAGCAACTGGAGAACATTTTTAAAAAGAAACAGTGATTTCAGCCATTTTCTGCTGGGGTTTAAAAGTCTACAAATACCTGAAGCTGTGGGTGATTTTTCTGCTGAAGATAATGGGCCTGGGATTATACTCAGGCAAATACACATGTGCAACCTCTTTATTTTGTAAAGACCGTATTCCTGTGCTCTACCCTAAAGATGACAGACAATAATAACAATGATATTATGTTTCTTCAAATATTTAGTCATCACACAGGCTCAGAAAACACTTTGCAAAATGGTGAACTCTTCTAACTCCTACTACCTTTCTATTCCACTTGCACATATCTTCTTCTATTTGATGAAGTTCATCCCATCTCTCACTAGCTTATTGGGATTTTTTTTTCTGCCTATCCTTCATTGATTGGATGCTCTGTTTTCTGTTACTTTATTTACTTTATTTACCTTTTTTTCCTTTTTTTTTTTTTTCTCGTTTCTCCTGCTAAATCTTTGCCCCTCAGTTCTTTCCTGACATTCATTTCCAAATCACACTGCAACGGGCATCAGCATCCTTCAACCTCCTTTAATTGTTGCGCTGAAAACAGGCTAGAAAGCTTTGGACCAAATTGAGCAGTGTTTCAAATTACGAAGTGAGACCTGAATCTGTGGATTTAGATCAGTGCAATACATCTGCATCACCTCTCTTCTGTAGTAGTGTGAAAAATTACTGCCTCAAATTTGTGGTGAATAAATGTAGTTCACAGCTTTGTTCTTGCTTGGGGTTACATAATGCAGCCCAGAGAGAAAGGCAGTTATATTCCTCCCTCCACTGCCAGCTCCTTCCCAGTTGGGCATTACAGAAATGAGAATACTTCTTGATTTTTACCACTGTAAACAAGATCTATGTTGAATTTACAATTCCCACATTTTTTCAAACTCCCCTTCAGTATTTCATTTTTTTCCCTCTAAATTTAGAAGGAAAATTTGATTCTAGCAGTATTTAAAGTGTTCATATGGGAGTTAGAATGGATAACAAGTTCAGGAAGTACATCTATAAAATTCTCCATAAGTGATTCCACTGGACCAAAGAGAGTAACTGCATCGAAAGGCACTTCTAACAGAACCTAAACTATTTCAGCTTCACAATTTCAGCTCTGCTTTAAATGTCAAGGATTTGTACTCTTGTAGAACAAGAGTACAAAAAGTGTGTGATCAAGATTTAGTTTTAATTTCAGTTATGATTTACAATTCCTGCAGCAAGGGAGGATAAATTATTCCTCTGTGTTTGTTGCCTCTAATTTCTGGAAGTTGGGAGTTATTATCTTACATCCTAGGGAAATAAAGCCATATTTTGAGCCTGTTTTATGAAAATCAGCAGGCAATTTACTTTTTAACTCCTCTGCATATAGCCAAACACAAAACAGAAAACTGGCAAAGGATTGGATCTTGAAATAAAAAAACAGAGAAAATATAAAGTGCATTGGGTAAAAGGGATATAAATAATGCAAGCAGGAAAAGTTTTGAGAGAGATTCACGCTTTGACAGCAATTTTGTACAAACGGTATGGAAGGTTCCACTATACAAAAGCTATTTCCCTAACATTGCCAGATAGGAAGTTTTTAAAAAATTATATTTTACAGTGGAACTTACTGAGACAAGGAGTTGTAGAACTTCTAAGGAAATTATTAAAAACTTATGCTCCACTTGTTTCTTTTTTCTTTTTTTCTTTTTTCTTTTTTTCTTTTTTTCTTTTTTCCTTTTTTCTTTTTTTCTTTTGTAAACAGAACAATAGTTTTATCTCCAAAATCAACTAGAAGGCTGAATTATTATGGTGTTTGGCAAGTCTAAAATGTTTTGTGCTACTGTTTGTTTTCAATAACATTTCGCAAAAGACACTCAATAAGTATTCTGATGCCTAAAAGTAAGTTCTTAATTATGCAAGCACCTTAAATTTGCACAAAACAGTGCTACATCCAAGAGGCAGTCCTCTTCTCAGCCCAGCCCTTCTTTTTCACCTTCATGCCCCTGCCTCCATTGGGCTGGCAGTAGTATTTGGTTAAACACGGACCAAATTGCTAAGTATTCTGGAAATGAAATGTTTGTACCTGAGTCCATTCTCTGAGTCAGTTCACTGTATCTCCACCACAGTGCGTGGGGAACTACAGCCCAGGGCAGGAGCATCACTCATCTAAGAAGCTGCAGTGCCAGAAGTGTAGGTGCTTGTAGGGTCTGGAACACACTAGGTGCCAGAGAAACCTGGGCAATAGCTATAAAGAGGAACACCCCAGTAAGCTGGCAGCGAGTGAATACCAACCACAAGGGTGATGTGTCAGGTCCTCAGTTTGAACTAGTGTTACCCGTCCATCCTAAGATGATTATTGTGAGACTATTTGAGTTCCTCTGCGTTAAGTTCCACAGCTCTGTAAGAGTTTATGAGCTTTTGCCAAAGAGGGGAGCCAAGCTGGCTGTCAAGTTCCCTCAGCACTGCTCAGTGTGGTGAAGGGCCCCTAACCACAGCACCAGAGTCATCTCCTGCATGCATCCAAGGGGATCTGCTTGAACCATAATTTTCCTGGTTGGGCTTACAGGTTGTCCTGCACATGCTGGAGCAGGCTGGAGATGTCTTTGGTCCTTTGTGTCCTCCCTGGCTGGGTCAGTGTGCACTCAGTGAGAGCAGTGTATCAACAACTGCACAGAACTGCGCGTGCATGAATAATCCTGCCAGAGCTGCACTGGCCTCCCCCGGCGTCTCTGCATCTGCAGCACAATTAATCTGTCAGCTAAATAAACTGTCTGTGGATAACTGAGCACTGGCTGTGCACAGTAGAAAATTAACATATTTAGCACACTCTACTGTGATAGTGTAAGGACAATAGGTGATTAACAGGTAGGTCTTTGTGTCACTGAAATTTAGAAATATGCTTCATTAACACTGAAAGCAATCATAGTTGAAAGGGGTGGAGAAACTGTTTCCGTAAGCTTAAGTTGTTAGGAAGTTAGCTAATCAACTGTGTAACAGGGTAGGAAAATTCAAACTAAAGTAGTGTTTATTACAGGCTTAGTTTAGTAACAGATGTAGCTGCAATGTCATCTGCAAGTGACAAAATCATGTCTACATTTCTGAAGAGGAGACCTGTGCCATAAACCTTGCAAAACTTGGTAGTAAAATAGCTTAGTACACTGGAAACCAGAGCCTGTTTCCTCTCCTTGGATGTCAGTGAATGGACTAAGAAAACTGTATTTTAGGGGGGACAGCAGAGAAATCTTGTCAGAAATATAAAATCATCAACCATTTTTGGCTTGGACTAGACAGTATTGGATTTCTAGAGCAGAATAGTTACTTGCAAAGTGCAGAGTGGTGAGGAGCTAACCAACCAGGGCTGGTCCCAAGAGTGCCTGCAGGTGTCTTTGCAGCTAGAATTAAAAAAATATTCTGATGACAAACACACATGAGGGGCTATTTAGGTATGAACAGAAAATTGCCTGCTGTGTTTCAAAGAATAATGAGCTGAGTAAGGCAGGGGGTAAATGGTGTTGTCTGTTATCTGGATGACGTGCTAATAACTGAGAAGATTTCAGATGAATATTTACAAAACCTAGAGGAGGCCTGAAAGAAATTGCAAAGATGTGATTGTAAAGCTAACGGAGTTTAATGTGCTGATTTTTGTTGAATTTTTCCTCCTCCCATATAGCCAAGCCAGGTAACGTAGCATATGGACAGAAAATTAAGGCTACATATCTTCCAAAAATTTAAATCCAGTACACATAGAATGTAAATAGGGCCTTTAAGATTTCTCCAGGGTTGAGCTTTAGGGCCACAAGATGAGCTAGATGTCGCATGCTGTGGGAGGATAGCAGGGAGAGTCTGTTGGACTGACAAAGTATTGAACACTCTAGAATACATTGTGGGATTTTATTTTTTAAATTGTCGTTTGCTAATTTTTTGTTTCTTAAGAGTGACAGTTGCTTCAGATGTTAAGTGTCCATGGTACACCTTAGAATATTCTGCTGCTTAGATAGGACTGTGGAATAGTCATTCCAACTGTAGTGACTTTGTTTGGTGTGATATCTGTTCTTAAGAAAAAAAGGGAAATTATTTCGGACAGAATAAAATGATTTTTTATGAAAGCAAAAAAGAAATTTAATAGTTCAATTTACATTGAAATGACACATTATCCATGACAATAGTATGCAATTCCTCTCTTCCAGAAAATGAGCCACAGTTTCAGACAGATATAAATCTAGGGTTCAAAACATGCTAGATTCCCTTCCACAATATTAGCAAAAGGTGGGGGAAATTATTAAAAAGTTATTCAGACTTGGGGTTATTAAACTCCATACAGAAAAAAGATTTTTTTGAGCTCACAACAAAATCACAAAGAGTTGGTAAAAATACTTCAAAGATGCACATTCCCCATCTGGTGACAGTGACGAGCCTGGATCTTACCAGATCATTTTAAAGACTGTCAGAGAGATATGCTAATCTGGAGTTTCTGTCCCAGCTTCCATTTATTCAGGTAAAGTGTTCATTGACAAAGAAATGCTTCACTTACTAAATGACCTCTTTATTGCAGTTATAAATACTGCCCTATAAATAGGAAAAGCCCCTGTACCAGTTAAGAAAATTACTTTTGCATGCTCTAACTTCATCACATAACAAAAGGGAAACTTTATTCTTTCTAATTCGGGAGATTGAATTAACCATGGAAAATTCAGTCTGAGGAGTAAATGTAATAATACCAATATATCTACAGAAAGTATGCAAAATGGGCTTAAATGGGAAATAAAAATGAAGGAAGAAGTTAATTTAGAGAGCAGACGTAAAAATCAATACATGGAAAAGGCGAGGAGCAGGTCTGGCCAGCCATCAGAAGATGGCACAGTATTAACAAAACAGTATCATATCATCTGTGACAGAAACCAAATGGCTGAGCACTGACTCCTCAAGGAAGCACTATGCAAAAGTGGCCAAGCAATGGAGACAGGACCTCTCAGTGCCCAGAGCTTGAGGTCTGTGATAACAGCCTTTGTTATTTACACCTGAAAAATGTTTGGAGAGGTGTTTTATTCTTATAAATGTCATGTCAGAGAAATGTCTATGATTTTATTCTGGATGAATTTCAGACATTATCCTAGCAAAATGCAGTAAAGTCCAGCTTTGAATGAGTTACCAAAGCAATTTGGGCAGACACATAAATAAGAGTAGAGGAAAAGTAGTTGTAAAAACACACAAGGTGGCAGCCTAAATTTCTTGTTAGCACCAAGGTTTGCCCTACCACCTTCTGCTCAAATGACTTATTCAGAGTTGTTGTTCTACATTTCATTTCCTAAAAACAAAAGTAAGCCAAAACCATTTGAAAATGGTCAGTGCCCATGCAAATGTGTGTTTCACAGCCTTGATTAAACAGCGACACAAAGCAGGGTGGGAAGAATAGAGAAAAGGTTTAGAAAATGTGTGGGTAGACTTCAGTGGTATATTAAGGAAATGGAGAAGATAAAGATGAAAAAAGGCCAGCTTTACCAGATAGCATCTTAGTTACATGGCATAAACCTGAAAGTAAATGGAAGTGATCAGAGTTTTCATTGACTGGAGAAAACAAAGATAATAAGAGAAAGAACACAAAAATCAGAAAAAAAGGAGCAAAAATAATTCCTTTAGGTGAAATCCTAATAAACTGAGAACCTTCAATTCTATTTGCTTACCTTGACCATACAACTCTAATCAGAGAAAACTTTCAGACTTTCAGGAGACCAGCAATATATTTTGATTGGTTTTGCATTGAAGTTATTTACAAAATTTACAGGGAATACTGTTTAGTAGATTTTCTTTTATAATAATGTGGCTCCTAGTTCCATGGATTTGCCTATTTCCTTTTCTCAGAATAGGGCATTTTAAGTCCATATGTGATTGAGAAGGTTTCCGTTTCAGCTGTGATTTAAGCTTCTGCAGTAACACAGGTTATGTTGTTCATTGCTGTTGTTTTCCACTTTCTTGGTAGTGTTTTGCAGATGAAAAATAATGTGCTGTTCATTATATGCCTTTAGCAAGGAGTGCTGAATTTTTTGATTTCATATCCCAGCACACAGCAAAAATGTAACACAAAGCTAGACGGACCTCATGCTGCAGCTCTGAGGGTAGAATCACAAAACTATTTTACTCCAAATTAAAAAAAAAAAAAGTTTCTTTCAATTATTCTTGACACAGATCTTATTCAAGACCTTTAAGGATAAAAGTCATCTGTAGGGAGCTAAAGCCATGGAAAGCAGCTGTAACCTCACCTTCCTTGTTGAACCTATTTAATTCAGCATAGAAGGAACTGACGTGCAACAGAGATTATGGAAAGATACAGAATCCTCCATTCACAACTTCATGCCTTCTAAACTAAGGGTGTTAGAACAATCCATTCTCACCATGTAAAAGATTGCACTCCCTCCTTACCAAAAGAAGGGTCAGGCTGGAGCAGGTAAAAGTTACATTACACATCCTTGCCTTCACCTCAGTGAACCTCAGCTGTTGTCTACAAGAACAACAATTTTCAGAAGGAAGTGCCTGCCTGTAATTCAACAGCAATTGTTCTTTTTCCCCATAGAAATAGTTCCTGCTTCAAGCAGACAGGCTAACATAGGCATTTCTTTCACAGAGGAAACATGCTCTCAGTGCAGGGAGGCAACCAGGCCTGAAACTGAAAACACTCAAGCAGAGTGCCAGCAAAGGCACCCTTGAGTTACTGGGGAAAAAGAAGTTAAAGGGGTTGAGGGGCATAGGTCAGATCTCAGATCACTTCCTACTATTTCTATTTTTTTTTTTTTTTAATATTCTCAAAATGTTTCCAGCAAAAGGAAGAGTATAATTGAGTCATCTGCACCAACAGCATTTCCCACGGCCAGAGGAAGGAGTCACAGAATCAGTGTCTAACAGTGTGCAGCCTGTGACCCCTGCCCCTGGAAGGTGTGGGCACACAGGTGGACTGCACAGGCACAGGCTGGAGCAGCGCTGAGTATCGACCTGGATCTTTGCTGGATTGAGCTCACAAAGGCAGCTGAACAACCCTTCTTTTTCTGAAGATTCATTAGAAAGGAAAAGGTTCATTTCATTCTTCTGAAGATTCATTGGAAAGGAAATAGGGTATTATTCTTTTAATAGGAGAGGGCAGGGGATGATGGGAGCACCTGGATGGAGGGGAGCAGAATGGCCAAGATGAAAGTAAGGGCAGACTCAGGGACCACCAGTGCAGAGCCAGCCTGGGGTCTGCTCAGCCTCGAGCAGCAAGCAGTTTTATACCTCCTCACTCTTACAGATCCCTGACCAGTAATGGCTTTTAAGGGGAGAGGCAGGAGGGTCAACCATTGATTTTGGCACCCTCCATGTCCCAAGGTAGTAGAAAGTCTGAATTTTTTCATAGTTCCATTTTCCTCAAGAAACCAAGTCTGCTGAAAGAAATTATGGAAGCACCTGCACAGACAGTTTGGGCAGCCTTTCACATATCTAAAGTTTAGAGAGCTAAAAAAAAAAAAAATAAGCCTACTCATGGGCAGAAAAGTCAAGTATGACAAAAAAAGAAAAGAGGTCTGAAAGAGGTCTGCCAAATGGCCTTGTTCATCAGCAAATTACACATTTGACTAAATGCCGTGAGAGCCTAGTTCTCCTCAGAGTGACAATTTAGTGTCCATGTTTTTCTTTCAAATATCTGCTTTCATATCAAGTTAGTTCAGTATATCAGTCAAAAAAAAATTTATTTCTGGCAGACCTACAAACACATTTTGAGATTTGAAAATCTAGTCGAAATCTCTTTGATTCATATTACATATATATTACATTACCTCTCTCTCTCTCTTACTTTTGCTTCTCTGTTAATACTGAATAATTCTTATCACAGACTTGGTGTGTCCCTCTGGTTTTTTAAAACAGGAAGAAAATAAATATATCTCTTCTTTTCCTCCCAAGCCCCGAGATGAAACTACTTGTCTCTGTTTATTTCCTTGTTTTTGTACGTATTTATGTGATAAGGGGCAAATGTGTGTCTCGTGCATGAGTAAACAAATTATTGAGAGAAAATAAGCTAAGTGTTATCTTTTGTTCTGAAAGCTTTTAGAGTAATGTAGATATTCTTATCTTGTGCAGAAGAGGGCATGATAATGTCGATTATCCTCTGCAAGTTTTGTTGCCTGCACACATCAGCCTGTTGTTCTCTTGTTTCAGAGGACCATGAATGTTATCAAAGACAGCAGTTAGCACAGGGCATGCATTTTCTCAGACGGCATGTTTTGAAATTTTAAAATTTAGTCAAACATCCTGGTGATAATTAATGGGAAGCCAGAACAGAGAACTGAGAAACAAGGCAGCACTTTAATTGGAACAGAGGGCCAAAAAAACAACCATAACCCACGCAAACCTGAGACCAAACTGGAAAGTGTCAGCTCATAGTCAGGGCTGGAGACCATTTCTGCTGGTTCATTTGTGATTGTCTGATCAGTAGGTGAGAGTTTATAGCATCTGTTCTATTTAGCGAGATCTAATTTAGAGCTGAGCCTGTAATGGCCTTTTGTTGTGATGAGTGGTTATCATCAAATGAGGTGTTGAAAACCTTTACTGCCACCCAGATAAGGCAGGTTTCTGAGCCACCAAAAATGACACTGGCTTTTCTCCTGTCTTCCAAGACTAATTTTTATGTGCATTGAATTGGACAGAAAAAAAAAGTCTGTTTCAGTTCTTTCAGACTTTGTATTCTTTCAAAACCCAGAGATCGTAAGACCACCCCATGTGCGGGTGTTGATCTCTGAGCTTTGTTCTCAGTGGCAGGGAAGCAACAAAGAGACAAACTGTTCAGAAGTATTTGTCAAGCTGTTATTTAGCCAATAGTTTCAGTCATTCTGAATGAGTCTGAAAAGAATCTAGACCACTCTTCTATAGCATATTTCTGATCTATTTTTTGTTCATCTTAACCCTTTACATAAATGCTCACAGTTGTACCAGTTCAGGGCAAAACTGAACATAGCACAGTGTCAGCTGAGAGTCTACTTGCCATCAGCTGCTGTAATGCAGAGCTGTGGTATTGCAGATGCAAATACATCACCTGCTTTAGGGCCCACAGTCACTTCAGAGGCAATGGGCAGCCTCAGTGCTGCAGCAAGGCAAGAGTTTAGGTGGGAAGACACCAGAAGCTGCCTCCATGTCAGACTCAGCCAGTTTCACCTAGCTCCAAAACAGACACTGTTTCCAAAAGCTAAGCCCATCAGTGATGCTGGTGATGCCCCTGTGATAATTTAAGAAAGAGTAAAAAATTCTGTACAACATCTGTGAGAAATAAGAGCGAGAAAAATGTGAGAGAAACAGCCCTGCCGGCACCCAGACCAGTGAACAAGGAGGGGGAGAAGGTGCTTCAGGCACCAGAGCAGAGGTTCCTCTGCAGCCCATGATGAAGACCATGATGAAGCAGCTGTGCCTCTGCAGCCCACAGAAATCCACAGGGGAGCAGAGATCCACCTGCAGCCTCTGGGGAACCCCAGGCCAGAGCAGATAGAGAAGCAGCTCATGTAGAGGCCGTGAAGGAGCAGCCTTCTGGCAGCAGCTGTGACTTATGGAACTGTCTGTTCCTGAAGGATGTTACCCCCGTGGAAAGAACCCATACTGGAACAGCTCTGGAAGAACTGCAGCCCGTGGGAGGGACCCCATGCTGGAGCAGGGAAAGAGTGCGAGGAAGAAGGAGTGGCAGAAACAAAGCATTATGAATTGATCACAACCATTCCCAATCCTCCTGCACCCCTCTGGGTGAGGGAAGTGGAAAAGTCACGAGTCTGTCTACCTTATCTTGGCCTATCAGCTTTTTCACCATCATTTCATCTGTTCAAGGAGAGGGAGCAGGACTTCTTTTTGCAAACACTTGCAACATCAAGTAGTGCAGAGATCTTTTAGAGAAAATACACTAAAGCTATTACACACAATGTAAATAAATATAGTTATAAAAAAATGTGTTGAGCTAAAGTAGAGCTGAGAAAGGCCTAAAATTAAATGAAAAAATAAAATCAAAGGGAATTCAGTAATTCATTTTAAAATGCCACTCATGAATTGAGAACTATTTCACATCATCTGTTTTATTTTAGATTCTCACTAGGAAACTTAGCCTGGAGCAATCAAACAACAGAATAAAAATTCACAAATGCTATTAGCCCAATCAGTATTTCAGTAGTCTCCGACTGCTAAACTGTTTGTTATAATGTCGGAGGGGGAAATTGATAATGACAGTGAGCAAAAAGGGGAAGTAAAATATTGAGCACATTACCTGCCTTGGATTGGTTAGGGTTAGATTTTCTAGAAAAAAACCTCACTTTTGTGCACTCTTAAAGAGTTAATGTTACAAATTAGTATTTGTACAATGTCTCCAGCAGGCATAACTAGGTGTTCCATGTTCAGTCTATCAATACCTCACAGCAGCTCAAAGTATGAGAGGCCAAAGAAAGGGAGGAGATATGGAAGTGCAAAGGACTGTATTCAGAATACATATCCCATGGTTCTTCAGCCCAAGGAGAGTGCTGAG
The DNA here is from genome assembly GCA_013397915.1 of Daphoenositta chrysoptera. Classification (NCBI taxonomy): domain Eukaryota; kingdom Metazoa; phylum Chordata; class Aves; order Passeriformes; genus Daphoenositta; species Daphoenositta chrysoptera. Next base: position 851,554 of record VZRO01007410.1, read on the forward strand.
AGTCCACCCGCTGTTAAAAGCTGCTGGCTCATTATGTAATCACAGAATTGTAGGAAAAATGCTGTTGGAAGTCATCTGGTCCAGTCTGCTAAAAACAGGGCTAACTTTGAAGTCAGGTCACAATGTTCATACCCTCTCCAGAAAAATTCCAAACATATCCAAAGACAGAGACCCCACAGCCTAAACATCTTGGTGGCCCTATGCCAGTTTCCCAACGTATCCCTTGCAACAGGAAGTCCAAAATCAAACATAGTAAAGCAGAGGAGATTCACAATTGCCCAGTATTGGTTTACAGTAATGTTACTCATCCTGATGGCTAAACTCCTAGTGACAAAAGTATGTGTTTAAGAAGAACACATACTGCTGTCTCATGTCCAGTTTGCCTGGCCAGATATGCAGGCTTTTCTCTGCAAAGGCCCTTTTGCCTGTAGAGAGCACAACAAAAAAGACACAGTAGTCTTTTCCTTGTCCTTTGACACTCAGTCACATACAGCAGTGGGCTCTCATTTCCTTAATGGTCCTTCTTCTGCCAAAGTTCTGATAGAACAACATAGAGGGAGTTTGGTACCAAGTTCCCATTGCCTGTTATAGTGTCCCATTCGAGTGCTGTTGACTGGGCTGTTGTCAGTTCCTTCCCTGCCACAGTGGACAGCATGGATATGTCCTAAAGAATTATGTCACATTTCATGTGGTAATCACATGGTAGCCCCCTTGTAGAGGCTTGAATAGCACTCTGTCCTCTCATATTTCATATGACTTTTTGGTGAAAATGCTGCCTGCATTTCCTAGACTGAAGATGCATTAACAATGTGTCTCTATCCGAGGGATACATGAACCAAGCCCATCTGTAGTCTCACCTTTGGCAGAGTTCTGCTTTGCAGACCCTGCTGGGCCCATGTCATCGTGTCATTCTTTATACCAGAATGGGTGCCACCTCTGTATTCCTACTGCATACGACAAGAAGCCATTGAGGTGCTCCTGAGGTCTCATTTGGTGTCTTTCAGCTCACATCTTAGTTCTTCATATCTCAGGGGCTGGTTCTGGGTCCTTGTCATGAAATGAGTAGCAGTTACAGAGATTAGCATCTCAGATGGTGAAAGAAATTCCTTTGCATTATATTTTCAGCCTAGAATAATTGTTCCAAAAGCTTAAGAAGTGGTATTGGTTTTTCTATGGCATTGTTTGCTGGAAGAATCATTTGAGCTGGGCACTGATGAGCATACAGGCTGCTCTTGTAAGTGAAGGAGTTCTTTCTGCTGTATTCTATTTTAAATGTAATTTTGGCAAGTAGAGGAAAAAAAAAGAAAGTATTTCAATGTCTGGACAACACTTTACTGACATATATAATTTTCTGTTGACTTTGCTAACATCAACTTGCAGAAACATTATTATTTTTTCTGCTTCAGTAAACATTCAGCCCTGGATTTAGCTGTTTTGTGTGGATTGTAGTTGTTTGCTCAGGCTAATGGAGATTAGAGACCTGTGAAATTCTCAGTTAGACACCTCACAGTAGAGAGTTTCCGGTCTGGTGTGTTAAATAGGTTTGAGAAATTTCCCTATATTATTTAGCACACACTAATATAAAACATGAGCATGAAGTGATTTACAGATTATCCTTTAGAGCAGTATCGTAAAAGTGTGTAGGCATCTAAAATGAAAAGGAAAGGAAGAAGAGACTGTGTATCTTGATAAACCAAGTGCGTGAAATATTGACGTATATATTCCATTGCTTAAGACAGAGTAATAATAAAAATTGCAATAATAAAAAAGAAGTAGAATACCTTTAGACTAGAAATGGCCTGTTAACCTCAACTGTAAACCAAAAAAAGTCAAAAGTATCATTTCAAACACCGAAAAACAAAGACGTTATTTATTGTACTCCCTAAAAATCTGGCCAAATGTGATTAATACAGATGCCCTTCCACATGAGCAAGTACAGATGTACTGATAGGTAAGTACAGTCAAATAAAGAGAAAGAAAGAGCAAGTAAAGTGTTCTGTGCATCTAAAGGTAAAAAAAAAGCTTTTTTTTCTCTGAGTATTTACTGATCTATTGAGAAGAAATGCTCTTGATTTTGACATCTGGAAAGCGAGTATGAGGAAATTCTAAAGAGCACCATCATTGGTCTCTGAGCCTCTTCATTGCTTCTGAGAAGATAAATGTATGGGCTAAAGTTCATCTCTTCTGCTTTTTAGCTCTCCATAATTAAGGTTCTTAAGTTTACCTAGGCTTTTAGATAATGAAGAGAAAGAAGTTACCCTGAAATCTTTGGAAATGGCTCAACTATTCATGAAGAATTGAGAGCTCTCTGATTCAGATTCCTCAGATAGCTTTCCACAGGAAGGTGAGATGAATCCAGGAGAAGGACTATGCAACCACCTATTATGTGTCCCACCATTCACACTACAGAAAGGATATTCCTATCACAAAACAACATTCTGAAAACTCTGGATAAGCAACAGTATATGATTTAACTTCTATTTCAGTTTCATCTCCTGTCTCTATAAGTTCTGCTAAGGTTTTTGGAGCATAGACACTGCCTTCATCTCTGTCTATAAATACACATTAGTAGCATTGCACCAGTAATAAATCCTCATCATCAACAGGGAGCTTTTTTGCTATAGTACTGAAAGACTACCAATGACAGAGGCTGGCTTTCAAACTTAAGTTCACTAATCCTTTTTTTTCTGTGGTACTGCCCATTGATCTCAGTGGGGATTCATTGGGGTACATGAGGTTACAATTTAGTCTATGGTGTTCACAAAGTGATGTTTCACAGCAAAACTTTTTGTTTCACTACCTCAAAATATGTCTTCGTTAAAGACCCCTATTTTAGTTCCCTGTCAAAATGATTACAAAACTCTACTTAATAAATGACATGTTTTTATATTAGAAGTCAAAGGAAACTACGTCTCCAGAGCTTAATGAGCACTCATTACACAAACTTGTAATTTTTGGTCACTATGGAATTCTTCTCCCAGTAAAGTTCAAGTCGAAAGTAGTTTCTTATAGTGCTTACAAACCATTTTTTACATTTAAATCCTGAAAACTCATGTGCAGATTGTTTTTGAAGAAAACAGGTTGTTATCAGTAGTTTTAGCCCTAATCCATCTCCTGTCAATTTGAAAGAGTATTATGGGGTCTAATCCTGCTCCTACTAATTCAGTGAATAAACTCAGACAGTACACGCAAGGACAAACACATTGCCTTTATGTTGACTTCAGCTGGGAAAATATCCCTCTCTTTCTTCTTAAGGTCCTCTTGCAGTCCTCAAGTACTGCAGATAAGATCTGAAATGGGGGTTTAGGGCATTATTTATAGAAAATGGACAAAAAAGACTGTGTTAGACTTCCATGACTGCTACCCTGAGACCTTGACAGACTCGGGTACCAAAAATAGCATCCATGACTCTGTAACAATAGGATTTTTACTCCTACAAAGCAAAATTGTTTGTCTGCAGAAGAAAGAGAGAAATATTTTAATGAAGTCTCCTCTGCTAAGTGTTCTTTTTTTATGATGCCACTCGGCCTTTGGCAAGAGCTACCCTGTAGCCCTAATGCACTTCTTGCATAACAGCTCAGCTTAGTAGAAAGGGCTAGATATAATGCAGTACATGATCTCCACAAATTCATCCCTTTTATGGAAACAGAATAAAATAAGTATCAATGTAATTACATCTGACATGTCCAAAAGATTTTTTTAGAAGAACAACAGCATTTATTACACTTGTTGGTTTACGTCACATTCTGATTTATTTTTCAAGTAATATGTTATATAGGTTTATAAACTACTTAAGGTGGAGGGTTTTTTAAAAGATTAAGTAAATCTGCTCAATCCCTTATCTACAAGCTAAAATGCATCAATTACTTGGACTGTCACAAAGTTTTGATTGTCTTTAGTGTCTCTCCAGCACTATTTAGGGCTTACTCTTCTTACTGCAGCAAACACTTGTACTAACAGGAATTTGGCACCACTATGTCATAACTACACTTTGATGAACTCTGTATTTCAGGAAATCTATCCCCACTGACTGCTTTTGTTTGAGTGCTCATTTTTAATAATTGCATAATTATTATGTCAGAAGGATAGAAGGGATGCAGATGAGCTGAGTCACTGTCTTACAGTCACCATTAACCACACCCCAAAATCTGCTCCATATTGTCCACTGAGGGTCCTAGAACCAGTGCCCCTCTCTCTGTGGGATACCAGCAGCACTGAGTAGAAATATGCTGGAGGTACAGCCACTGGGTTGCATGTCTCTTCTGCCCACTCTGTGAGCTGGTGGATGAAATCCAGTCCTGGTCTGTGGTCTCTGCCAGACAGCATTGAGCTAAAGATGATAAATATCATGAAAAGGGGACCACACATCCACGTGGTTCCCTCACCTAACTTTCACAGCACTTAATCACTGAGCAGGAGGACCACACGCATGGCTGGCCTCACAGACACAGGTATAATCCCTGAGGAACAGGAACCCTGTCCCCAGACACCTCATTCTTCTTTTCCCTCAGCCCTTTGCTCTTCTCTGTGAGGTTATTCTCATGGTACACATATGGTGACACACATATCTCTATGAACACAGGATCCCAAAGCCTTTAAGCCATGATCCTACAAACTAAAATTTGAGTTCCACTGACTGGACAGCAGTTCTTATGACTGGGAGGATCAGAGATTAGCAGACAGATGGAACCTTTTTAGGCTGGAGAAGGGAGGGGTAAAATAAAAGTGGCATAATATAAAATCAGAAGGAAAAAATACTGTTCAGCTGTGTTCTGAATTATTGGCACAGATGGGAATTGCTGCATTACTCCCTAAGAAGCTTCTATTAATTTGGTCTTTTATTTTCTTTCCTGTGAGAGTTGACCTCCTGTAGACTTTTTGTCCACTTCTTCCCACTCTTTCTGAAGAGGAACAGGCCAGTGATATACCTGCATGCCTATTTATTAAAGACATAATGTTGATAATAGAACATAGAGATCTTCTAGCTCCTAAGGCAAATGCATTTGGTGGTTAATGCTGATGAGCACATTAAGGAAGGAAAGGCCTGGAGAGAGAGAGCTTGAATTGCTCTCTGACTTATGAGCCTGTAATAGCACAGTTTTGAGTAAAAAGAAAGGAAACGTCTCCTAATATTTATAACCAAAATTTGGCCTACTTTGAAAGCAATGAAATGTAGTTTAGTGGCTTTTTAGCTGTCTAACACCCAGAACTGATCTATCCTCTCCAGCACAAGTAACTCTGAGATCTCACATTCTAAAGTTTACCAGCAGGGTGGAAGACGATTTAAATGCGCCAGAGAAAAGCCAGAAAACATGACAGAAGGCACAGTAAAAGGACCACACGATTAATCAGTCTCAGATACTTGAATACTTGTACTCTTTCTATGAAAATTATTATTAGTTCTGTTTTTGTAGTGCTAGAAGGAATCCTAAGTATGGAAATTAAAAGAACAAGAATAATCTGTCCCATTGCTATGCAGCTTGGCAGTGGTTGACGTAGTGGAGCAGATTCATGTTCTTCCCATAAGACAAATCCTTGCAACTAGGGGTGAAAGAAAGCATCAAGGAGAACCTCTGGTCTGGTACCAGGTGGAGTTAAGCGGGGTACAAGAGACCAGTACAGCTGTAAGCACAGAACATGTTCTGTAAAGGCATGGGAGGTCTCTTGCAGAGGATAAAAATTAATATGAACCATGCTAATCACCTCATTAAGTAATTTGCCTTATTATCAGAAGAAACATAATTACTATCAGCATTGGTGGGGTCTCCTCTGCAATCAGATATAGATTGTGAGCCAGATTGCAAGCATCAGACACTTTGAGCTGAAAGTGGATACTCAGAAAAGCCCTCTGGCATAGGTGAAACTGCAATTGCAAGTAATGAGGTTAAAATACAGCCCTAATCAGTCATTGGAAACTATACTGCACTTGAAAATACTACTTTTGAAGACATTACTCTTAAATAAAAATTGAACATCTATGATTTTTACTATGTTGAATCTCTGGGCTGTAAGTCGGTTTAAGAGTCCTTGCAATCATGAGACACCAACAACCATCTCCCACAGGAGAGCGAAGTCACTTCTGGAGATAAGTGTGTGCAACATGGCACAACATCCACAGCAGGGACATGAAGTCCTACCTGTCACTCTTCTGCCTCTGTACCATGTAACAGCTCAAGGCCAACAGGTCATTTCTCCACTCATTCCCTAGTGGAGGGAAAACAAATTCTGCACGGAGGTGAAAATCAGTGGGAACCCAGAGGGCAGTTGTCAGGCAGTTCATGGAGAAGTAGTGCTTTGAGGTGTGTAATTTGCATCAGGAGTGCAGCATTAGCTCTCTTCTCCCAGGATTCCTGCTCAAGCCCCAAAGCTGTGCAGTTATAAGGTGGGCACAAACAAGAAAGTACCTACAATAAGAAATTCAAGGAGAAAAGGAAGGAAAACAGAGCTCAACACACTGAAAACAACAAACCTGACAGCAGAAAAGGACAGAAGACTTGCTATATAAAGGTCTCTAGAAAGTGATTTATACTGGGTGAGAAGCAAAACTAATTGAAAATGCATAAAAAGGAGAGGGTTTGGCATTCCTCATTAAAGCATGTCTGTTGTTGTAGAGATAAAAGAAACACAGTTTGGACCAAAAGGTTGAGTAGAAATTTAAAATCCAAGGACAAAATTTTCAGTGAATGGCACAGGCAAAATTAAGCAGAAGAACAGCCATATATTGGTCAGAGGTCCCAAGGGATTTTGACATACAGAAAAATAAATGCATCAAATATAGTTATATCCAAAGTGGAGACAGGTAGAGACTGGTAGATTATTCTTTGATGCTGTTGTGGATGTTGAGGTCAAGCTGGAGAGAGTGGCTCAGTAAATAATCTTTCCGCTGTGGTGAAAGTGCTGGTCAGGAGGAGCTTTACTTGCTTGTTATTGTTTACATCAAGGGGTCCAAAAATACAGCCTGCAGGGCCAAGATAAATGATCTATAGTATATTGCTTTTACAGTGTTCTCAATTAACCATGCAATTCTAAAGGTTCACAGTAGTTCAAAGCAAGGTGGTGCATAGTTCAAAATGTTCAGGAGTCACTGATTTGGGGAATTCACTGCAGAGGGTGAATAAGCAGAAGGAGCCCTTATTTGCAGCACAGGAATCTCTACTGAAAAAGCAACTTTTGTAGTGCTTTCAGGCCGATGTCTGACACACCACAGCCTTTCTCTGAGCATGACACACAACCTTTGGAAGGGGAAAGAATTACAGCAGAGGCATAATATTAATGATTCAGAAAGTCTTGTGTCACAACCCTGAGCACTGCAGTATCTAATTACTAGGCATAACGGTTTGCACACAGGCTGTGCCAAATAATGATGAGAGAATTAGACACCTAAAAATGGAGTTTGCCCTCTGGGGAAGGTCAGTGTAAGCCAATTCGTGGGAAAAAAGCCAAAGTAGTGCTGTGAGACTGAATTCCTGGTTCCTTACAGAATCTGGATCCATGCTACAAGGAGGGCTACATTCTGCAGAAAAATACACTGAGCCATCACTTTAAGCGAAGCAGGTTTGTCTTTCAAAACCTGAAGAGGGGAAAGGATAGAATAAGGCTTTCCTTCCAAGAGTTGGGGAAGAAGTGCAGATGCTCCTTCTGAGTTCCAGCCTTGGTGTTCAGTGCAGTCAAACTGTTGGATAGCTGGGATCCAGAAGTTTTCATACATGAGGGATTTGACCCTTCATGAAAGCTCCAGCCTCTAAAGACCTTATTCACCCTTGATGGATAGTGTTTTCTTCATGTTGAAATTCAGAAATGAAAATTAATTAGGAAAAAAAATTACAAGACTTCTTGTCGCTATGGTTTGATTATTCACTTAAACCAGGCTTATAAGCATTTTAGGAAATACAGTCTGCACAGGAAGAGATTGAGAAAATCCCTTTCCATCAATCCCTGTTGCATGATTTCTTGGCAACACATGTAGGGAATATATATTTGCATCACTCTGGGAAAAGAAGTCTCATGCGACCTTCCAAAATCCTTCTGTTTACCATTGGCATCTGAGAAATTTTCTACGAAGCTTCAGACTTTTTAATGAACACTGAAACTTTACAGAGTTTGCATTTTAAAATGTAAGGAAATTACATTTAGGGGTCCAGAAGCTCCATTTCTGAGCAATCCATGAGAAAATTCAAGGTTTAGCAGCAATCTCTAAAAAGTTAAATTTTGAAATCAAAGTTTTTAAATATTGTATACAAGAGAGAGGGAAACATTTCTTTTAAATGGAAAAAGAAAAAACCCATGGAAAATTTACTTCTTTGCTACCTGTGAAAAGAATAGTAGTGGTCAGCATTATGAAGCTTTATGCCTGAATGACTGAGAGCATTGGTAGTGAAATACAGAACCTCTCAGTCATGGGACATGAATTCAAATAGGAATGGGGTTAGTAGTGACAGAAAGTCATTACTGTGTCATTGCAGTGTGCTAATGTTCAGAGATTCATTGGTGGCTTGAGTCCAGTTACTAGCACACAAGAGGTCACATTACAAAATGCACTATCAAAACTGGCAGAGGCAGACCATTTCTAGTCTGTAACATGCTGCTACATTGCCATATCCAAAGATATCCATTCAAATTTGTGTCAAGACTCAGAGCCCGTGTGGTTAAGCAGTCAAGCTCCACACTGAACAGATTGATGAAGAGAGGACATCTGAAACCATTGATTCAATAATTCAATTTGTAATTGTAGTAGTTGCAAATTTCCCTATTAAAATTATATAAAGCACGCAGCACCAAGCTTTTACAGCCTGCAGAGGCAGTGACTGGTGGTTGGGAGGGTGAGGGTTAAGCTGTCCCTGGGCAGAGCAGCTCATACAGGCTCTTGGTTTCTTTGCAAGAAAGGGGATATAACTGTGCTCAGCTGAAGCTGATTACTCTGCCAGGCTATAGCATCACCTCCTTATTTCAAGGTTTGGAGTGATTTAGCACTGATGGAAAGCTGAATTGTGCAGAGCCTTGAGTGAACTCAGAAGAGGCTTTTGTTTTGCTAGTATAGAAGTATATGAGTTGTTTTGATTTTCCTGTACTTACCTGAGCAAGTTCAGAAATCTCTGAAAATTGTAAAAGAGCAAAAAAGACTATTAGATCAAGAGAAAAATTTGCAAATGGTCCATTGCAGCTGATATGTTTTCTCAAATACATTCTAAATAGAAAGGCATGAAAAATTTCATGAAAAGGAAGGAGCTGAGTTTCTGATGCAAAATAACAGTAGATGTTCTCAGAAGAATTACTTTCCTGACTACTAGCTAGAAAGGGTAACTAAGCCACTGGACTGTGATTAATCTTTTAGTGCACAAAAGATTTACAATGGAATTACTATTACTTTACAGGGAAATTTCTCAGTCTTACCTAAGTGTGTATATGTAATATATAATGTCTAATGTGTAATATATAATAATATATAATATATCCTATGTATCAGATATCATGTGTGTGTGTGTATAAAAATATATGAGTACTTTTTACACTTGGTTGAAGAGATTTCAAGTAGGCATTAGAGAAAAAATAAGTGAAGTATTCAATATTTGGCAGAGATCCCTAGAGACTTAGGCCAGTAGCTGTGTCACACTGACAAAAGCTATTTCATGTTTTTCAGCTCTGCCTGAAGGAATATAAAAATAATACAGGTCCATTGGTGGTTGTGTTGGCAAGCAAAAAATTAGCTTGTCCTAATTGGCGAGTGCTGAATGTGACACAAAAGCCTGTTTTCAAGGGAGGTGAAAATATGTGAAGCAAAACAAGTAATAAATAGAAAGTTGGGAGGATGATTATTTTTAAAGAGAAGGCAATAATTCTATTTCTAATTTCAAGAACATTTTAAAACTGTTTCTACTATGACTATTTTAACTTACTAAACTTGTGTTGTCTAATGGGATTAAATATATGGAAGAAGAACCAGGTGTTTTTAAGTTGGAAGGTGTGCCAATGAGCAAAAGCAAACCTGTGTTTAAATCTAGGAACTTAACAGAATCACAGAATTATCAAGGTTGGAAGAAATCTTCAAGATCAACTAGTCCAACCATCAACCTGGCACCACCATAACCACCCCTAAACCGTGTCCCCAAATACCGCATCCAGACACTTCTTGAGCACTTCCAGAGATGGTGACTACCACCTACCTGGGCAACTTATTCCAATGCCCAACAACTCCTTCAGCATTTTTTTTTTAAATACCTAATCTGAACCTCCCCTGGTGCAATGTGAGGCCATTTCCCCTCATCCTTTCACTTGAGACATGGCAGAAGAGGCCCCCATGTGGCTACAACTTCCTTTCAGGGAGAGAGACATGAAGCCCCCTCTGAGCCTCCTCTCTCTAGACTAAACAACCCCAGCTCCCTCGGCCCCTCCTCATAAGACCTGAGCTCCAGCCCCTTCACCAGCTTCTTTGTTCCATCTCTGACTTGCTCCAGCACCTCAATGTGGTTCCTGAAGTGGGGCTCAGAACTGGACACAGGACTTGATGTGTGGCCTCACCTGTGCCAAGTACAGACAGACAATCCTTTCCCTTCTGGCCACAGTTTCTGATACAAGGCAAGATGCCACTGGCCTTCTTGGCAGCCTGGGCACAAGCTGGCTCATGCTCAGCCAGTTGTAACCACCAGCTGCAAGTCCTTTTCTGCTGGGCCCCTTTCCAGCCACTCTGCCCCCAGCCTGTAGCTCCACATGGGGCTGTAGTGACGCAAGGGCAGGATCCTGCACTCGGCCTTTTTGAACCACACTCCTTGCACACCTGCTCCTTTGACCAAATGTCCCGGTGCCCTGAAGTACATTTTGATTGCTCCAGGACTCATTTCTTCAATCTCATCACTACAGACCTGACATCTAATAGAGAGTAATAGTCAGAGGGTTGTAACTGATCAGGGAGTTTCCTGGTAATATCCCTTACCTGGGCCCTAAGGAGGCGGACTTCCCTGTGGGATGGGTCCTGCTGAAAAAAAAAGCAGAAGGAGTTGCAAATTTGCTGAGAATCATCCCTAGATCTTCATCTGCCCATTAGAGGGCTGAACAGCGTGAAGGCCAGCAGTGGATAAAACCTCTTGTCAGTCAGAGTTTTACTTGAACATGGGAGCAGCTGGATTTCATTCCCAAGTGCAATCAGCTCACAGATCTCAGTGCTGTGCCCAGTAGCTGTCACAAAAAGAGGCATGGCTGTCCTTGCAAACTTTCACAGTGCTTTTTAGTATTAATGTGATTTATACTTTGAGCAGTTTTACCTGATGGCTAATATATACTCAAGAGAAATTTAGGAATGGATTGGCAGATGAATGCTTTGTTTGGAATTTCTGCTATTTAGCACAAGTAATACTACTAAAAGGAAAAATGTAGGAGAAATGAATTACATAAAATTATCAGCAATATTTCTGGGATGAGCACTGGACCCAGAATATACCTAATCACACAACTAATAGGAAAACTCTCCACTGGAAAAAGGTGGCACATCAAAACATACCCCTGGGCTTCAGAAAGTCCATTTGAATCTGCGCCAAAATCTGTGCTTCACAGCTCAATCCTAATTTTATTCAGGATGCTGCAAAGTTTTACCAAATAGTGTGTTCCTAGAAGGACAGAGAATTGTGTGGGGTTGTCATCTTCCATGGGCTCATAAGGTGTCTGAGCGAACAGAGAGTGCCCATGAACCAAGGCCAGGTGGGGGAGATTAGATGGGTGATACTGAGCAGTTGCCTTTGGAACCATTTCCCAGGAAGAGTGTGTCGAACTCTAGGCCATCCTGCTGGGAATCAGTGGAGCCTGCAAGTGGGCTCTCCTCACAAGAGCCCTTGGCGTGGCCAGTGCATCTCACTCTGCTCCTGTTGGCCACCAGCACTGCGGGGTCTTTATTCAGCCATTACTGGGCACCATGGCCAGACCCTCACCTGAAGCCATTGCCCATCTTTTACCTCTAACCTTTGATGTGAAGAATGGCTGGAGATGGTGCTACTTTTGAAGGTGAGGCTTTTCATAGCCAGATGTTCATGTGGCTTCCAGTTAATGTCTCACACAGGAACTGTTGGAAATTCTTTATACTCTATTTTATTTATATCAATTTATTTAAAATGCTGAGTCTTTGGGATTGGTGTGCATTCATCCTGGTTCATATTTATTCATTTCTCCATGAGATATAAAACACTGTCTCTTAACGTTATATTGCTTTTTAATCCAGTTCTCCCAAGAAAGGATTTTCTGAAAGAACAAAAGGAGAAGAAAAAACACCAAAAAAACCCCAAAAGTAAAAATTCACATCCATAAGACAAACAAAGATTCATTCCTTTTAACCTAAATGTTGGTACAAATCTAGGGGTGAATTTCCTTTGTCTGGTTACCACAGGTGCTGGCTGAGCTATGCCATTTCACTGATTATTGTGTACAAATTATGTGATGACAGTCATCAAAACACCCATCCTATGCCAGAAGCCCAACAGTTCCTTTTCCTCTTTCAGTGACAGATATCTGGGAAGCAAAGCAAATATTATCAGCTCCTACCAATAAAAATTTGGACAGAGAAATAACGAGGGTGAAAAATCATGCATTAACATGGTGAATAATAAGGGCTCACTGTCCAATTTGGGACCAGAAGCTGTCCTGAAATGTTCTGTACCTCTTCTTAGAAAACTGTGTGCAGTTCTGGTCTTGTTTTCCTGCAAATCGTGTAAAAAAATTAGAGGACATTCCAAAAAGGGCAAAAGGTATGATCAAATACAGGGAGCAGATTCTGTATGAACACAGTAGGACTTGTCAGCCTAGAAAAGAAGTCAGGTGAGTAGGTACGAAAACACAAAAGGCAGGAGGAGTGTGACTAGAGAATATCATCGGATGCCTTTTTGAATACAAGAACCTGGTTGGGGCATCACATGGAAGAAGGAACTGCAGCCAGAACAGTCAAAAGGACACTCACCAAGGAACTGCCAGTGTTGTGAATGCCAAAAATGTGCACGGATTTAAAGGGTCAAAATAAAGCCCATGGAAGTGCAACCCACTAAGAATCATTAACTAAATTAAAATACCTATATATATGGTTCTAGTACTTCTTCAGTTATTTGTAAGTGATTGAAGGATGGAAGATCATTCAATGATATTATCATGTATATTTAGCTGATTTTTTTCCCCTATACGTTTGTTTGCTTCAGGTTAAATTTTGGAGACTGAATATTAGGGTAGGGGAAGTTTCAGTCTGAACTATTACTGGCTTTTTTTTTTTCATTTATAAGCTATGAAAGAGCTGGTCAGTTCATCCTATACATGCATTTGTGTGTGGGTGCATTCTCTGACAAGGGAACTGTTAGAAAATTAGGTCCTAACTAAGCAATATAAGTCATTGATTTTTAGGAGCAAAGACCTTGGAACGTTTTCTCTTTGTGAAGTAAGCCAGAATTACAGGAGCAAAGATCAAATTGTCTTTTTTTTTTTTTTTTTTTTTCTCTTATTTACTTTTGGCTTCACGTATAATAGAATGAAAGAAATTGTATGTCTGCATCAGGCTCTAGAAAATACAAAGTACTTGAGTGACAGCAGAAAAGTATATTTCTCCTAAAATCATTTGTAACATCTTACGTAATATCTTCTAGCCAAGCATTTATTCTCCACCCACCACCATGGTATCTTAAAGAGTTAAAATTTTAAAGTAATACAACAAAATAATAAATTAATTCAATGTTTATCTGATATCATATTCCTAGGAGTAAAGATGATTTTGAGAAATTAAGTCATTTTTACTTATGTCTGACTCATTCTTTCAAACCTGGCTCATTTCATATGCACATACAGTAGTGTTTTAAAAACAGAATTAGCTCCCAAACAGCAACGTAGATACTTTTCAAATTATAACTGTACAGGCTGAATCCTTAAGGCAACAGAGTTGAAATGCTTATTTAGAAATTCCACTTAAAATTATTACCACTAGCAATTTATATTATCTGTTGTTGGATGTAATGTTGAAATAAATGGCTAATTAGTGCCAACTTGCCAGCATTTAGTTACCAAGCAGCTTGCAGGCTCTAGGGAACAGCTTTATAACAATCTACAGCACTCTTTAGACAAGGACCCCATTTAGCAATTGTCAAATGTAATTTGACATATCTGTAGTATTGCTTTATGCATAGAGCTTCTTTTTCTACTCTCAGAATGGTTCGTTTCTGTATTTTCACTGATGGTCTTTTTTTAAGTGATCTCAAAGTTAAAGTGGTTAACTGGAATTTTCTCCCTTCCAATGTGTCTGCTCTGAGCTAGTCTACTAGTTCTGAAGGGAGATTGGTTTATTCACGTGCTCATGAGAGCACAAAAGCAGGGCTTAACCAGTCACTCGTCCTTTGCAAAGTGTGTGGCAGTCTAGCTGATTAATTTTATTACTGACGTACAATCCTCCATCCACTAAATTAAGCAAAAAATCCCACCGAATAACATGGCAGATCTCAGGAGAGCGTCCCCATCACAAAAACCACTGCTGGAAGACTCAGTTCTGAGTTACTCCATAACGGGACATGATGTCTACATCACTTTAAACAAAAATGGGGTTTGGAAGCACAAGCTTCCTCTGCCGAGACCTTCTGCAGTGATTGTCACAGCGTGTCACCTTCAGGCAGGAGATGGCTCAGGCACTGGCAGGGCCACGGAGGCTGAGAGCACCTGCACTTGCACAGAATCCTGGTTCTGTGTGAAGGGTTGTGCAAAGCTCCTTTTGCCCACAAACTCTAAAGAAGGCACATTTTCACCTGTGCGTGATGGCCAGTGTATTGTGAGAAACACCATGATTTAGGGAACACTTGGAAAGGCAGCTTGCAAGTTTTACATCAAGAACAGTTTTACTGATATGTTGCTTTTCTTATCTTTATGAATTGTTGGATAGATTCAGAAACATTCTCGTTTTTCCTAAAAACGAATATGCTTATTTCTGCTTCTGAAGTCTGGGGAAAAAAACCAAACAGAAATGCCATCTCGGTAGTATGTCAGTGGCTGTAATGCTGCTGTTGGGAGTCAGATGAGCTGGACCTCTGGTAGCTTAAAAATCCCCCATGCAGCATGGACCAGACATCATACTTCTGTGATGATTTGCTCAGGAACAGGTAGGATATTAAGTCTTCCTATTCAGTGAGGGAGAGATGACAACAAAAGATATATTTTACTTCTTTGAATTCAATATTTTATGGTAAATGAATACAGAAGGAATTAGGCTATCTGAAACTTGGTCTTTAAGCCTATTAACTTTTCCATGCAACAGTTTCTGTGTTTTGACCTCTAAATACTGAACTCCACCGGTGCAAATCTGTTTGAGCGAAAACCCTGGTGCACATACAAGCAAAACAAAACAAAACAAAGCAAAACAAAACAAAAAACAAAACCACAATCCCCCTCAAATCCCCTGACTTTTATTAGAAGTTCTGTGTTTCAGGAACTGCTAACCCAGCCAGGTGCAGGGGCACTAGTTTAATTTTCTTGCACAGCAGGCTGGAAAACCCAGGGAGCACTACCACTTTTGAGAAGCAGATGTGGATTTCATCATTCATGATTCTGGCCAGCACTTGAAGGAACATTTTTGGACCCAGAGGGGACCATGTCGATCACAACTAGGCAGAAGAGAGGGCTGTTGCAGCAGAGGGCCCTGCACAGCAGTAAAAGCATCCAGGAAGATTATTTGCAATTCCATGCAGAATCTTCCTAGGCTGGAATAAAATTTGAAGTAATCTATGTAATGTTGTTCTGCACCTCACACAACCAGCAATATTTTACATTATTAGAAATTGTTTTTCCAAAATTATTAGGCTATTTTCAGACCTGGCTAAAACCAGGACAGTAAGGCTGCAGATTGATCATGTTTATTGTTTGTTAGTGTCAGAGAAGATGGGAATTGCTTTTCCTGCCCACTCTCCTATACCGGGATGTAAGCGTGTGCCCAAGTGGGTGGCTGGCAGCCTAAACTCATGGGCCAATGAGCAGCTGTATCATCTTCTCCGAGAGCCTCACCAGAGCAGCCTCTGGGGCTTCTTCTGGAGGAGAGGAAAGAGCCATTAGCTGAGACAGGAGACAGGAGAGCAGATGCACCCTCATCCCACCCGAGTGGGTGAAGCAGCAGCCCTGCGCAGAGCCAGGGAGCAGCTGGAGGGCGGGAGGACAGCCCTTGCCCTGGAAAGGCAGGGCACTGTTCTTTTCATCAACTCCAGTGCAAAAATCTTGATCTCTGCCTGGATGACCTGCTAAATCTACTGGGAAATGTGATTTGTCTCCCACACATGAAAAAATATGAGCTGTGTTGGCTTCTACAAAGATTGTTTAGTTTCCATGGATGTCATACTATTTCAATTGTTCTTTGGTCATAAATTCCCTTGCTTCTAAAATAAGCATTACCAAGTTAATTTTAATGTCTTTTCATCTATTTTACAACTCCATTATTTCCTGACATGTTTTACATGTTTGAAAACAAAAACTGTTACTAGCTTTCCTTTTCAGCAAATAATATGGGAGCAGACAACAGACCTCAATCAATGTAATAATTCTTTAAAGAATGTAAATTAATTCAAAAGAGGTGGAAGAGGGCATATGTATCTGTAACACGCATTTTAAATTGTTTCTGTATTTGCATTTGGTTTTAATGGCGTTTACGCCCTCTAGTGTCAGAAAACCCTATCGTAGCGAGGGGTTTTTTATCCTTAACTCTCTCAACCTTGAGAATTTAGGCTTTGCAAAAATGCAAATCCTGGACTTATTCTTCCTATATATGTCCTCCAATTTTACAGATTTGGTACAGAGGTCGCTTGGGGTTGTTTTGACCCAAAGTGAGCTATTTCAACTATTAATTTCTGATGTAACACACACAAAAATGTGCTAAATTACAATTTGTGTCATTATTTATTTTGACATCCACAATACATTTATTTTTCACTTGGAAAAAAAGTTAGTCCTGTGTTCAAACAAACAAAGAGGAGTTAAATAAGCGGCATTGTCCCTCTCATTTGTTAAGATTATTAAAGAAAATACATTGTCTCTCACAACAAGGAAAGATGGACAAAAAGTATGAATAATTTGGACCTCTGATTTATGAAATATTTCATCTTACAGCCATCAAAAACTGGGTTTCATTAGATTCAGGAATAAGATGAACAGCTGATGATGCCACAAATAGAGCATGTGTTGTCTGAGATTTCTTGAATTATGGGTATGCAACACCAGGTATATTCCACTCATCAGTGAGAAAAGCAGTAGTGTGTTGGCAAGTGGATGCCCGTGGGTGAGATCTGGCATGGCAATGCTGAGGTTACTGGCTGGACATTAGTAACCCCAAATGCATTTGTGTTTCCCAAGCTCCTGCAAGGGCTCTGTCTTCTGTGTGTGATTGAAGCTGCATTTCGTTCCCCCCAGCCTGTCATGCAAAGTGCTGCCTCACACCCACGTTACTCACATCAACACTCTGAAAGATCCAGTATTTGCAAAATGAAGGAATCCACTGGCTTGCTGGCTTGTCTTGCAGTAAGGAGTCAAATATGCAAAAGTTGTCTGTCATCTGATGAATACTGAGACAAACATACATGCCTGTAAATCCATCCATCCATCCAATCCATCCATCCATCCATCCATCCATCCATCCATCCATCCATCCCTGTGCAGAGTCACTTAGTGAACAGATTTCCATGGACTGCAAGCAATAGCACGTGTGGCCTGTCTGGGCTACCTCTAGTGAAACCTAAGCATTAGTTTGATCGTGTTGTTTCTGACTTATGATTTGATAAATCTTGATTGACACACCTAGCTTGTCATAGCCTTTTCCCTTCCCTTTTTGGCTACTGAAGTAGAATGCACCTGATTGATATCAGGGATCAGTATGAAGCCTCTTTTTCTTCATTCATTCAGAACATAAAATATTGGGATGACACTTATGACATTACAAAATTAGATTGTCAGTACAAATCATAAATGCCCAAAGACTGGCTTGAGCTTTGGGTGCAATAATAGATATATGCAGAACAGATGATATACAAAGCTATGGAAAGACTGCAACTAGGGAAAAAAAGCAAATGAAGGAGAATATGTTTGCAGTTCCAGCCTGAGGAAAAGTGAGACAAGCAGAGTAACACTAGATAAAACCTTAAAATAGTTCCCTTTTGAAAAGGGAGTCCGTGAAAATTGCTTAATAAGATTCTACATTTGTTGTGACTCTGTGGCTGAAGAAATCAGATTTTCTGCAGAATTTAGAATTTGCTTTAGAGATCAAGTATAAATTTTCCACTTTGAAATACTAGCACCGCAAAGCTTCCCTGCCATCTGAAAATGGAGTTACACTCTTTTTTAAGTTTAGAATTTCCAGAGATTAAAACAATTGCAGTCGGGGTTATAGAAGGAATTTTCTCTGCATTTTATGTCATACATTTCCATTGGTGGTGTTCAGTGATATATGAGGTATAACTAAAGGTAATGCTTAATCCAGGAGGAACTTCATTAACAATTCTGATCATGACTACACTAGACTAAAATCTGTGTCACTATCCCAGAGGACAGCAAGGCTAACCAGGGTAAATGTAGCAAAACCTCTGTTTTGTCGCAAAAGTCACCAAATATGTTTCTCACCCTGTGAGAATTAGGAAGACTAATTTCTCTGAAGTAATTTTTTCTGATCATAATTTTATTTAAACATCTCCAACACAGTGGTTAGCAACAGGAGAAAAACTAATTATGTAAGAATTATTAACGATGTGAAAGGTATTACTAGCACTAAATAACAGACAAGCAACATTACCTTTGGAAAATGTCACTGTTTTGCAACTGATGCAAGCTAAAAAAAAAATAACCGAAAGCAAGTTATTGTAAAGTAAGCAGTATATGCATCTGCATGACATTTTGTCCAGAAGGTAAGAAAAACATTGCAAAGTACCTTCTTGTGTCAAACAATCCTAATTTTTTTATTTCACTCTGTAACACTAACGTATTTTGAAAAGGCATCTGCTTATGTCACTGATTTTGTCCACACATAAATACTGAAATGCTAGAGATAGATGAGCTTGTGGTTCCTGTCACAACTCCTAAAGCTTCAGTCTGCTCTTGATTCATATAATTATAGTGTCACATTATCAACAGGATGAACTATATCCCTGAGCAATTTCGGGCCAAATTAATTAGAGCTAGCAATGCCTTCTGTCCACAGCTGCCATCGGTGACAATGTAAGCTCATGGAGGTTCAACAGTTTGGCATTTCAGATGATAAGCATCTAAATTTAGGTTTAGGAATCCCATTTAAGAGATCTGATTTAAGAGATGTAGTACTGGGCATGTGTAAATTTTGCATTTCAAAATCTGGTTGTGTCAGGTTTCTGTTGACACAGTTTGATCCAATATATGAAAACACTTGGATTGTATCTGTAACAATGAAGTAAAACTAATGAATACTGTAAAGCAGAAATGTTTACCAGTGATTTGATCACAGGACTTCTCCACAAAGCTCGCCACCCTGGCCCTATGCCCACTGCTTTTTCTATTGTTCTGCCTGGAAAAAAATGGGGTTAGTGAGGTGTTGGGGATCCCATTTGTCAAAGAGACCTTGAAAGGTCGTTTATCCACTTCCTTGCCCAAACAAAAGAACAGCTGGGCATGCATACAGTTGATAGTCATCTCTGGCTTTAGGAGAAATAAGCACTAAAAATGTTTATCTTGTAGGGTGCAAATGTTGATGTGAATGAAAGCATGATGCTCTTTCTAATATTTTTCCAGTTTTCAGGTGTCTTTAATTAAGACCACCTATATTATTCATTTAAAAGATGGATTCTTAAATAATGTATTTTTCATGCAATCCTGCATGTCACAAAATGAGAAACTAATAGCCAACAAATGCTGAGAAAGTGTGAGGGGGGCAGGGGTATTGGCAGAAATATTAATTATATTATTCATGTGAATATTTCACACTTGGACATGCTTAGTAAAGCTACCAAATATTTATTTAACACAACATAATCTATGTCAATAGTCTAAGACTTGGTCATCTGTATTATATCTGCCTGGATCACAACTTATTTGAATATTTATGTTCAACACTTTCCTCGTATCTTACGAAACACAAACCATTCATCTTCACCTCCTTTTGACATGAGCTGAGCTCTCATTGCTAGAAGGTGTCCTCTAGCTTCATATAGTTTCTCCATCATCCCATATCCTCACCCTTTCATCCACTCCTTGTGATTAGGTGCACAATTTGGACACTGACTTGAAGGCTTCCCCCTTCCTCTCTATTATTTTTCCAGTTTCTGCTAAACAGATAGGTTATGTTTTCCAGATAGTATTTTCTAAACACTGTTACCCCTGCAGTTTTATTTCTTTTCTTGTGTTAAGAGTTTATAAATTCTTTGTAATAGGGAATGTGCTATCTCTCTGTTCACAAGCATACTAAACTCACAAGCTAAAATCAATGTTTAATAATAACTTAAAATCCAATAAAGTTCAAAACCAAATGGTACTTGAAAGTAATTCATCTTTTTATTAAACTCTGTAGTATGTAATTACATACTTGTCCCCTACAGAATATAGCAAAATGCAAAGAGCTGAAGTGCCTTTACATACATCAGTAGCACTCTGTTCTTACTTGCTGGACAAAACAATATTCAATATCATAAAGAAAGGTGGTAGCTTTAGTAATTCTGAGCACTGCCAGGACTGCAGTTGCAATTTGGTTGCTTGCTTGCTTGCTTGTGGCTTGAGTTTTTCATGTTTGCTTTCACCTAGACCATGGAAGGGACATCTGGAGCTCAGCTACTCCAGCTTCTCATGTCAACAGCAAGAAGTTAGGTCAGCCATGCTTCTGTCTAGCCAAGATGAAAAAATACAATGATAGAAAGTCCATGATCTCCTGGGAAACCTGTTGCAAAAATGTGTCACCCTGCTTAATGAAAGTATTTTATCAGTTTAAGTGAGACAACAGATTATTCAGTTTAGCATCTAATTTACCAAGTGATCTCTCTCAGATCTTGCCAATGAAATTGATGAGTTCTTTCAACAAGTGAACAGCATAAGGACTGAACTTCAACACTGATTTTTTTTTCTTGGCAAGGTCATTCTCTC
Source organism: Daphoenositta chrysoptera (assembly GCA_013397915.1). Classification (NCBI taxonomy): domain Eukaryota; kingdom Metazoa; phylum Chordata; class Aves; order Passeriformes; genus Daphoenositta; species Daphoenositta chrysoptera. Next base: position 872,623 of record VZRO01007410.1, read on the forward strand.
TCCATTGCAATAGAGGAAGCCTGGGAAGAGTACAACAGGTACAACCTGTGATTTACCTGCCCACAGTTTGACAGACAGGAGACCCAAAATTCGTTTCAAATTAAAATTATTTGTGCACAACAATGGGCATGCTGTATATGTAAGAATATGTGTATAAAGCATTATCTATATGCAGCAAGTTTTATTTGCAAGAGAAGTAAAATCTATCGTGCAATTAATTGATTGTGAAATTAAATAATTAGAAGAGATTTTGTCTTTACTAAACATTTTGTTTTCTTTAACCCAGGTATGGTGACATGGTGCCAAAGACAATAGCTGGCAAGATTTTTGGTTCAATATGCTCCCTGAGTGGGGTCTTGGTCATTGCTCTGCCAGTTCCTGTAATTGTCTCCAACTTCAGCCGTATATACCACCAGAATCAACGAGCAGACAAGCGCAGGGCACAGAAGGTGAGCTTCTAATTTTTCCCCCTTATGTTGTTGAACAATAGATATGATTTTCTATATGCTGTGTGTAATGATAGTGCATATTTTTTAGCAAGAAGACCACTATTTGTATGTGCTACATGCCTAACCCATGTCTTAGATGCAAATACTGTCTTATTTTTAGTGAGGAAAAAAACCCCAACACAAACCAAAGCCAGTTCATTTATCTTTTCTGTCAAAATGTACAGACCTATTATTTTGGTAATTCATCCTACTTGTTAGACTAGATCTAGTATTTTTAGGCAATAGTTGCAGTCTCACCCACTGAAGATTCTTCTGGATTTTTTAAGGCAGAATTTCTTTCTACCACAATCTTCTGAGGAAAAAAAAACCAAAACAACCAAACAAACAAGCCAAACCCCCAAACCTAATAATGATTTCTAACATCCCTGCTAACAGATTGCTTCACTAATCCAGGTTTAGTTTAAGTCCCAGATTCAGTTTCTGAGGGAATCTGACTGTTGGTGAACTTGTCTCTCAGCTCTATTTTGTTTAAAAGGCTTCAGATAAACAGCTCAATCAGGTAAAAAATTAAAGTAAAAGTCTGTTTCTCCAGTTTCCTTTATTTGCTGAGTCTCTCACTAAAATATCCACTCGATCTACAAGAAGACTGATTCCTTCCCTGACACATATGGACAAGGTCAGGGGTTGGGAAGAGAAGTATTTATCAGGAGTGATGCGGCCAAGCCTGGACAGTCACTTTCATCTCCAGATCACTGCCAATGCACTAGTTCTAATCCACTTTTCCGAATTCTGAAGTGCCAGGCAGCTCAGAGAACATCCATTGTCACTTGAAGCCCTGTTCTGGGAGCTGAGACTCCTTCCTTCCACTCCTCTGTGGATGGCCGTTGGAAGGCTTCGGATGCCACACAGGTTGCATGATTGCCAAGGCTGAGCTGTCACCACTTGGGCTTTTTGTGGACCCGTGGCCTCTCTTCAGAGATCCTGAGCCTCCAGTGGTCTCGGGAGAACAGGATTATTGCTGGGGGAAGTGTGCAGGCAGACCATGGCTGGGGACTGCACATATTATAGAGATCAGGGAACACAGGCAGTTGCAGGCTGCATCTGCTTCCTATCAACAACAGCACCAGGGTCAAAGATAAAAAATGCTTGTGTGTTTCTTTCTAAACACCTTTTTGATTAATTTCTTCCTTTAAAAAAAATAGTTAAATAAAGTATGCATTCTCAGAATATCTTAGAATCAGGAGGAACAGAGGTACATGGCCAAGAAAGTCATAGGCCCAGGAGGAAGATACAGCACCTTTCGATGGCCATATCTTGGAAAAATGCTGTTAGATGAGGAAAATGGCTATAAAAAGAAACCAGGTGTATCACAAGGATGTCATACCTTTCTAGAAACATGATCTAAAATATAGGCCACTTCAGGGATCCAAATCACGTCATTTATCTATCTACTAATTCCATCCACCCAACAAAGCATGTTGTTTTGTCCCACAGCCTAGTTCTAGCTGTGTGTTCCCCTCTTTCACAGCTGATTTCATGTCACTTCTACACTACTTTGTTTTTGCCAAGAGCATTTCTACTTCTGTTTGTGGAATGGCAGCAGAGAAACACCTGTATCTCAGCCAGGACACCGTGCTCCTGACTGTGCCCCCGAGCACCGTGGCAGTCATGGGTAACAGATCTGCTTGATCCCAGCAATCACTCTGCCTGTTCTGAGCTTTCATAATAGCTGCAGACACAGCCTTCTCAGATAGAAACTGTCTCCTACTGCATGCCACAAATCAGAGTTTTCTAGGCCTACTTTACATTTGTGTCATGGTTTAACACCAGTCAGCATCCAAGCCCCATGCAGCTGCTCCCTCACTCCCCCACCAGCAGGATCAGGGAGAGAACCAGAAGGATAAAAACACAGCACCACACCACCACTGTGAAGAAAATTAACTCTATCCCAGCCAAAACCAGCACAATTTGTCAGTGACAAAAAGATGGGCACTAGAAAGTATCTCACAAAAGTTAGATTGGTAGACTGGCTGCTATTCCCCATAATCTTTTCCTGAATAGAAACTGCTTTAGTTAATAACTGACTTTTTCTCCTTGCAAAACAGTGAGCCCATTGTATGTTTCAAACAGGAACACAAAGTGATGAATGGCAATCCTGCCAAGCGTTTTTTCCTCTGCTCCCCAGAACAATGCCAACAGTAAGGATGAGAGATCTCCTCTGACTGTGTTTATGCCCTTCTTGTTTTGGAGAAAATGGCTTTGAGGTCTGATTAACTTAGCACTGAATGTGTGTTTCATTGATATTTTCTATTGCAAAGCTAATCTCTTTCAATCTAAAATGACTGAGATGTTGAACTGAATCTTGCTCTGATGGTCTAAAAAAGAAAAATCAACAAAAAGCACTTCATGGGTACTGTATAGTCCATATTTAGCTATGAAATATAGCCTTGCATTTCACAGGGGGTTTCTACTGCATTGTAAAAGAATATTCAAGCAAAAAGGTCACATTATTGAAGTTTGAAATTCTTTCTTCATTCAATACAATAGAGGCTTTACACCATTTTCTAAAATAAATGTTTCCCTGGGCACCGAACTTATTTCTGTTCTCTGAGGATGAAGAACATAAGCTTAAAAGAAGGTGCTGTTTCATGGAGAGTAGCACAAACCCCTGCAGGCAATGGTACCTCCTGCTGACTACAACAGCTTCAATTGGACTGAGACAGCTGTACCTTTGAATTGTGAGACTTTATCAATATCTCACACAGAAGTTTAACCAAGATAGACTTCAGAAATGGCAAAACACTTGGGCTGGAAGGAAACTCAAGAGAAAGTTCTTTGTTGAAGAGTTGCAATCCAGTTCTAGGAGCACTGGCAATTTACAGTAGAAAAATTTTGTCATTAGGATTGCTCAAGAGCCGTGTGGCTATCTTTTTATGCATTTAATGAGTTCTGCACAGTTATTCAAGATTGTTTCTTTTTGGCAAAAAGACACTGCACATTAATACTTGGGAGAAGATGGAAGAGAGAAATTTATTTATATACCATTGCATTTTGAATGCATTTTAAAGGAAGGTCCTGATTCCAATCATAAAAATACATTGTTATAATTACCATGAAATCCACTCTGTAATACAGACAGTGTTGGCAGGATAAGACAGATTTCTGCTGCAGTACAGGAAACCCCTTGCAATCGCTATAAACAACAACAGAGAGAAAAAGAAAAGAAAACAAAAAGGAAAAATCAGCTATGCTTATCAAAACGTTGTTTTCTATCAGATAGTAAGGTCCAAGGATCTGGCCCATCCTGACAAGAAATGAATTAATAAATAATCTAAACTAGACATTGAAATTCAGGGCATAACTAATTATGCCCTGGAGTCTTACTGTGCCTTCTTCTCAAGCAGTTTTATCAGTACTGAGAGTTTTGAAGAATGCTATTTGTGGAGCTTTTCTCAGCTAGAGACAACTTCAAGAGGCTGTTATTTTGGTTGCCCATTAACTTTGGGCAAAGTTAATGATAGTCGTGTTGTAACTGGTCATGTATAAAGGCAGGGAAGGGAAGGGAAGGGANATAAGAAAAGTTTAGGCAAGGTTGGATATCATTTCCTATTCTGTATGTGACAGGTAGCAAGGGCTAAGATTTGGCAGGACCTTTACTGTGGCATATTCACTGGGATGACTACTGGGCCAGGGAAGAGATAGGAGGAGGCACAGCTTCCCTCTTGGAATGGGGACTGGCCACTCCATAGCAGCTTGGACCTGAAGGTCCATCCCAGCATACTGCAGCAGCAGTTATGATTATGAAGTCCTCCATACCCTGAATAAAAAGTATCCCTTGCTATATGCCTTTTCTGTTTTCCATACCTGTCTTTGGAAGGCAAGAGCCTTGTGCCCTCTTGGCCAGCAAGTGCCTAAGTGCAGGTACATCTGCCCAGCGTTGTTCATTACCTGAGGAATGAAAGAGCCTTAATATTAGTTGCCCAAGCACTTCCTGCCTAGAGTGACTTTGCATGATGCCTCAACAGAACAGCCAAACAACCATCTTCAGCTCCAAAACTTAACTTTAGATATAAAATTCAACCTGAATCTTTCATGCAAGTATGTTCTTCTACCTTCACATAGCAAATTATATCCTGAAGATTGGCTTGGCTTTATTATTTATTAATTGTACATGATGCATTTTTCTGTCAAGTTATGAATAATCAGTTACAAGCTAATTATAAATAGCTCTAGGATAAACTGCAACAACAACTGCTTAACAGCATCTGGTAGTCTAGAAGTGAGTGTTTGCAGTAGGAAACCCTGCTAGCAATTTTGACTTCTTTATATAAGATGGGCTATTAATATCAGGGGCATTGCAGAAACATAACTAACAGTAACTTACCCAGGATTTTTGAGTTTACCAAAAAAAAAGCATGTCGAACTCATGTTTACTGAACAATAATTTTAATAGATTGTGAAAGTAAGGCACCACTCAAGAAATGTATGAACCTTATTTAACTCCATATCCATTACTGTGCAAAGTAAACAGCATTTTCTTCTCTGCTACATATTGTTGTCATGTAAATTATTGTCAGCTAACATGAAATCAATCATTTGCAATTACTGAAAATTAGAAAATCAGAGCATGAACTGTGGGGGTGATTTTTCATTTAAACACACAGGGTGGATTTATGAAACACCAAACAAAAAAAAAAATCTATAAACAAAAATGTAACTGATTTTGTGGACAATTTTCACCCTTGCTCTAGGAGCCACAGTGTTGTGGTTCAGCACAGGCAGGCAGCTAAACCCCACCCTGCTGCTCAATCTCTCCCTCCACTCCAGAAGAATGAGGTGAAAATCAGAAAGGTAAAACGGCGAAAATTTGTGGGTGGAGATAAAGACAGTCTAATCTTTTTTATAAGGAAGGGAAATAAGCCACTAGAAAGGGGAGAAGGGAAACAAATGCAGAGGGAAAAGGTGATACAAAAGAAGACAATCGCTCAGCACCAAGCCTGTCTCAGAGGAGGAGCAGCCCCTGCCAGCCCCCACCAGCACCCAGATTTGCTGCTGAGCATGATGCCATGCAGTGTGCAACAGCCCTCTGCTCTGCTGGGGCCACTGTCCCATCCGTGTCCCCCCACACGCTTTGCCCACCCCCAGCCTCCTCGGTGGGACAGTCAGAGCAGCAGGAAAGGCCTTGGCTCTGTGCAAGCACTGTGCAGCAGTAACTAAAACATCCCTGAGTTATTAACACTGCTTTCAGCACAAATCCAAAACACAGCCCATAACAGCTACTGTGGAGAAAACCACCTCTGTCCCGACCAAAACCTGTGCACACAGAATGACTGTGAAGGAATTTTAATATTTTAAATGTACAGAATTATTAAACAATAATAACTAAAAGGTAAGTAATTCATAACTTTTGAGTTTTCATAGTAAGATAATTATGTAGCCTGGAGAGCAGCAGGAGACAACAGGAGCTAAGTATTAAATTACCTGGGCTACCTTGGCTTTTTGCATAGCAAGTTGAAAAGAATCTTCCCAGAAATGATTCCCAGTACTGCAGTAAGCCCGGTCCTAAAGTCTTCCTGATAAAATCATTCTCTTAAAATAGCTAGACAGCTGAGGGCATCTGAGTGTTAAAAGCTGGACTTAGTAAATACCCCACAGTGCTACATTTAGCACTACTTAAAACCTTGTGAAAATAAATGTTTATATTTCTAAAACTGACAGAGCAAACTATTGTTGAATAAAAGTGAATTCCCTTTGTGAGGTTTCTATGAATACAGCCATAGATAAGGATCCAACTCTAAGCTGTAAAATTTGAAAAGAAGAAAGACATGCGTTTAAAAGAGAAGTTCAGTGCAAATACAAGGGATGTGGTAAGAATTAGAGCTGGTCATCAACTTCTTTAGAAGATGGAGATGAGATGATTGTGGTAGAATTTCATTAGAATATGTAAAAGAACTATATTTCAGCTATATTTGTTTAGTCCTAGACCATGTAAAAATTACCGAAATCAAAGTTGCATACTCAGGAAAACTTCATATATATAAAGATATCATCTACTTCATGAGAACTCAATATTTTCTTTTTTTTTTCCTAGATATTCCATGAAAGAGGCAGATTAGGAGGGGCTTTGCAGTGGTTGAAAGGGGCAGTTGTCACTCCCATTCTGTTATACATGACAGAAAATGCAGACTAAAGGAAAATGCAGTGCTTCTGTAACCACAGTTTTTCTGATGTCATCACATCATTTCGATACCTTTCATGGGAATTCTATCCCCAGAGCACAGCCCTTAAAATCCTGTGGATGCTTTTAATGATGCCTTGATAGGAAATGTGAGAAGCCACTAGACTGCTTACACTACAGGCTCATATATAAATCAGGCAGAAGCACTGAAAATAAATCTTATCACTTTAACAGATTTGTAAACACCTTCAGTTTCAGCAGTATTTTCTGTAAGCTGAAGTATAAACATGGAAGCCACAATATCTGGTTCCTCTCTTGGTAATAGATTTACTGTCTTCTCTTTGGTAAATGACATAAATTCAGGCCATCTGAATGAGTCTCAGCTAGAAAGATGTAAGCTATTATTTTCTAGCTCACAAAAGCTTTCTAAGATGCAATAAATTCATACTTGCAAAGCAATTTTAAATCTTCACCTAGAAAATACAGCCTTCATATTACATGTGTTGTAGCACTTTGATATATTAAAATAGTCTGATGAACTGTTATGTTTTTCATATTTCTTTATTAAATGGTGCTGCACCATAATTATTACTTCAATCACTAAAGAGAAAATGAATATGCATGCTAAAAGGAAAAGCAGAACTAATGTATGTTAAATGTCTGCTCATTAAATCTAATGAATCTCCCTGTATAAAGAGCAGACTGAAAAGTACCACAGCTAAAACATTTGTGACTTAAATCACTTATTTATGGGACTCCAAGCTGCGTCCTCTAAAGGCATTTCCAAAGCATGAGCTCCTAAGACTAAACTTTTATATATTTATGAACATAACCAAATGCACTTGTTCCAGCCCATGACGATTCTGTGGTGCAGGTAAAACTCCTCTACCCTTCAACCCAGCATGCTGGGGTTGAACCACAGGAGCACCCCTTTGAAAACAACCTGTTTTCTGCCTGCCCAAGTGGCTTTTTATTTGCTAGCCCTGTGGACTGAGCCCTACCCCTTCTGGTAGGCTTGGATGTGCCACCTAAGTGTCCAAGTGAGCCAGCAGGGTGGGAGCTCTGACAGTTCCCCACACTGGTTGCTCCTGGGGACCCCAGGCCAGGTCATCGGGGATCTTTTCTCCTTACCACTATAATAAGATGCATTAACTGCATTGCTGGAAAAGCTGTTTGCTCCGAGGAAGTTGATAAACCAATGTGTTATTCTAAAATGGGCACTATTTCACAAAATCAGTCGATAGCCTCTCATGTGAGCTTTTTGGCTCAAGGATGCACACATGCAGAGCATTACTTTATTTTCTTTCATAACAATTAAATTATAATAAATGCAAGACATAGCATAAGCCGAATTTCAGCCATGTTAGCTGTTAGCTGTCATAAATTTCTTGGCTTGCTGTTGAGAAGATCTGTGAGTTTGAAGCTGTGAGTGTAAAGAAATGTGGTGTTGCGCCATTCCTCTAAGTCAGTTAATTATTAATTGTGCCAGAGAGATCTAGTGGCTGCAGTAACCAGGCTGCTTCCTTCTCTAAGTGCATGCTGACATCTAATGTCACAGAAATTTGAGAAAGGGAGGAAAATACGCTCTCTATTGTGTGAAAATATCAACTAAGTAAATGAGTAAATGAGTAAATATCAGATACAAAAATCCCTACTAATATATCAAAGTTGGATTTTCAAATTCTTCGCTGTATCTCCTTCTGTGCTTCAGCAGCCATTTAATTCCAGATGCTGCTAGGCTTTTGGCTTTCAGAATCAGAAATCTAACTATGAAGATAAACCCAGATTCCCTCTTACACATGTAACCAGCCACAAAAAATAAAGAACCAGGATGCTATCCTAGTAATCCCATAAACGCTTTTTATTTCCACATTAATGGTTGAAAGAGTCCATTCTTCATGCTTTCCCCTAATTCTGGGTTTTACGTGTTGTACAAAATTCAGTGGATGCAAAATATCCCTCACTCATAAGCCTTCTACTCTGGATGAAAGTCATCTTCACAAGCAACGAGGCTGAGAAAGCACAAATTCCTCTCAGAAATTTAATACCTGCAGTCTCTGAAAAATCTAGTGAAATCTGAAAAATCTAGTGAAATCTGTGAAAAGTCTATGACTAAAGATGATAAGTATTAAGTCTGGTTATACCAACAGATGCGAAGAGGTAGGTGGAGGCTAGTGAGGAGTGGTGTCTCTCAGGGCTTTGTCTTGGGACTGGTGCCCTTCAATATGTTCATCAATGACACCAACAGTGAGACCAGGTGACCCTCACCAAGTTTGCAGATGACACAAAGGTGAGCAATGCAGTTGACACAACAGAAGGAAGAGCTGCCAACCAGAGGGACCTGGACAAACTTGAGGAGTAGGCCCATGAGAACTTCATGAAACTCAAAAATTCAAGTGCAAGGTGCTTGCACCTGGGTCAGGGCAATTCCACGTACGAATATAGGCTGGCAGAGGAAGTCATTGAGAGCAGCCCTGGGAGGAACCTGGGAGTTCTCGTGAATGAAAAGCTGAACATGAGCTAGCAGTGTGCACTCACAGCCCAGAACGCCAACCCCATCCTGGGCTGCATCAAAAGTGGCATGGCCAGGAGGGTGAGGGAGGTGGTTCTACCACTCTACTCTGCCCTGGTGAGACCCCACCTGGAGTGCTGCATCCACCTCTGGAGTCCTGAACACAAGAGGGACATGGACCGTTAGAGCAGGTCCAGAGGAGGGCCACAGAGATAATCCAAGGGCTGCAGTATCTCTCCTATGAAGACAGGCTGAGAGAGCTGGGGGTGTTCAGCCTGGAGAAGATATGTTTGCAAGGAGACTTTAGAGCGGCCTTCCAGTACCTAAAAGGGAATTATAAAAAGAAGGGAGAGAGACTTCTTATACAGGCAGATAGGGACAGGACAAGGTGCAATGGTTTTGAACTGAAAGATGGTTTATATTAGATGTTGGAAATAAATTCTTTATTAACAGGGTGGTGAGGCACAGGAACAGGTTACCAGAGAAGTTGTGTATGCCCCATCCCTGGAGTGTTCAAGGCCAGGCTGGATGGGCCCCTGAGCAACCTGATGTAGTGTGTGGCATCTCTGCCCATGGTGGGGGTTAGAACTAGATGATCTTTAAGGCCCCTTCCAACCTGAACCATTCCATGATCCTAAAATGGCCTGGTGAATATTCAGAAACTTATCTGGGAGAAAGCATAAAAGCACTACCACATTTTGTTTCTCAAAAAACCCAGAAGACTCTGAGAAACCCATCATAGATGTTGCAATATTATGTTTTTCCTGAACCATTTATTTCCCGTTAAAGAGATTTTCACTGCAATAGCAACTGAGATGGATGTCCATGTTTCTACCCCACAGGACATAAGGAGTGGCAGTTGCAGCAATGCCAGAAAAAAGGCGGCAATTCCATACTGATCTGTCTAATCCCTTCTCCACAGTCACTGTCCTTAGTAGCTGATACATGCAAACAAATAACTTCTATCATTTGCATTTTAAATGAGAAGACACTTGTGATTTGCTCCACCTGGAGGACGGATGCAATGCAGTCTGTCAGTCTCTGTGAGATTGATATTCATAAGCAACTGATTCCAATTAGCAGTTTTAGACAAACATGATAATGGATATGAGTACAAATGACACTCTTCCTTTTGTCTATTTACACAGAAAGCCAGGCTTGCTCGAATCCGTGCAGCAAAGAGTGGGAGCGCTAATGCCTACATGCAGAGCAAACGAAATGGCTTGCTGAGTAACCAGCTGCAGCAGGTAATGTTTGTGTTCCCTCCACCCCTGGAGTAACCACTTAATGACAGCCCAGAAGTAGTTTATTCTGCTTATCACCAGGGCAAGTCACCTGGGGACTTTGGGCAATGTTATCTTTAGAGGCAGATTAAGGAAGGATAAACTGGACAATTACTATTGTTAAAGGAAGCTTATGAGGGTTGATGGTGGGGTATTAAAAGGTGAGGGAAATGTCCAGATAGAAATGCTGGACTCAATATAACCCACATTTTTAGAGTTAGATGCTGTAGAAGATCTCATTAAGGAAAGTACAGAGCATTTGCCTCTTAGGAGGTGAGTTGGATTTATGTCACTTGGCTTCAAGAAGGTAGAACACGGGTGACAAAACCAGGTTTCATCATCAGTAAAGGAAAAGGCAGCTCTTGAGTACTGTTTGCACTGAGGGGTGTTGCAGAGTGAAGTGTTCCCCCAAAGCACCTACTTCGGTTTAAGGAGAATCTTGGTGATTACCTCAAATGCATTGTAATCTAATGTTATCTGAAGCAAATTCCCTGCTTACCCCTGCCAGGGACCCCAGGACCAGCAGCTGGGACTGGGATCCACAGTGACCCACGCTGCTGGGAGACAGCCCCTTGGCTGCTCAAAGCTGTACCCAGCTGAGAAAGACTGCAGACAGAGTGGTTTTTAATCCCTGCCATTTTCTGGCATTTAGGCTATTCCCAGAGGGATACAGGAAGGCTTTTATTCCTCTATGCCCTTTCTGTTCAATACATGTTAAACAGCCGGATACTTTAACCTATAGCCAGAAGAGGAGGAAGTGGCTGTCTGTCCATCCGTCCTGTCTTGCACAAAAGATGAGCAGTCAGAGCCCTTGTTTCCTCTTCTGCTTGAAAGAGCTCAAATATTTGAACTAAAAAGACACCAAATAGCTTAATTACCGTGCAGATTTCAAATATCCTAAGGTTGAATTGTTATCTTTTCTATTATCCGACTTCCTTCCCTATTTAGTTTTTTGCTTTCTAGTGAATAATTATGAAAGCAATTAATAAACAGTGGATGCTTTCTACTTAATTCTTCATTCTCTGTCAGTAACATTGTTATATGCTTTCTAAACCTGGTAGATTGGGGTCACTGACACGAATTTTTGTGTAAGCAGCAATACCACAAATTCTTTAGTGCTATGAAATGATCCTGGGAGCACAACTATTTTTAGTTTTCTTCAAATGAGGCACATTCCAAGGAAAAACAAACATTTTACTGTCACTTAAATTGATTATAATTTTAAGCATGCGTTGATCCAACATTCAAAGCTTATGTGTTGATTGCACTTGTTAATTGTACTATTTTATCTATGCATAAAAGACCTAAGATGAAAAAATTTAAAAGGAGGTGCAAGAGAAGGAAGGAAAATAGTTTGATTTAAAAACAAGCAAAAGAAAATTAAGCTGAAAAATAATTTTTGTTATACTTTGTAGATGAAGCATTGCAGTTATGCTACCGTGTACAATGCAGATTAGTTCTGATCAAATATTTGGATAATAACGCTCTTGTTCAAAACTGAGAATAATACAGAGTTCTATGTATCAACAGTCCTCCAATGAAGAAGAACAGGCCTTTGTTGGCAAATCTGGCTCTTCCTTTGAAACACAGCACCACCACCTGCTTCACTGCCTGGAAAAAACTACGGTAAGAAAAGAGAACTCTGTTTCCCTGTGAATTGCAACACCAGCCTAGTTTTGAATGTTTTCAGTTATCTTTTCTAATTAATAAGCCTTTATATTAAAGCAGTTAGCTGGGAAGAAAAGCCACTTTATCTTATTTTAAGGCATTATGCCCAAAGCATATAAATAACAGAGAGACATAGCTTCTGCTATATTCGATGGAGATCACTGTGAAAGTCTGCTTGTTCCCAAAAAACCCCTCCACAACGCCACCATAAAAAGCAAACAAACAAACAAAAACCAAACAAACAAGAGTAAAAGATTTTCCCACAACAAATATTGCTAAATTTTGATAAATTAAAACCTTATATATGTATGTATGGAATTTAATGTTCTCCTTTTGACAGCATTTCTTTGAAATAAAAGGGTCCAGTTATGACACTTAGCCAGCAATATGTCACCCATATTCTTGCTGTGCTTATGTCTCCTCCATTCTTACTTTAGACATATTAATTTTATATAATGTGCAGTAGGACAGAATGCCTTACTTCCTATTCAGAGCATACTGTGGTTTGTTTTCCTAAGATTCTTGCCAGGTCCTTTTCAAACATTTTTGAGACATTTTGTACCAGAACCTGATAATAGCAATTTGCGTTTAATTATTTTCCACAGTTGAATATTACAAACATATTTTAAAACCTGAGTAATAACCACAGGTCTTGTCAAACTGTCATAGAAATCATGAAAAAACATTTCTGTTCATTTGTTACCAGCTGAATTCACCTCCCAAAATTTCACCTTTCCTCTAATCATAATGGTGGAGTCTGTAAAACTTTTAATTTCTCTTTTATTTTTCTTTTAAAAATGAAGTCTATAAAGCAAGTATTATCTTGTTTCTTGAATCTACATTCTTTTTTCCTGCTACTGGCCCTGAGTTCATATGACATATTAACACAAAAATATATGCAGCAGTTCCAAGTTGTATTCTGGAGATGATGCATTCCTAAAATTTTAGTGGGAACTTGACATTTTGGGCCATCAGTATTTGGAATCTGGCAAGTTTCTGGTTCATTCTATAATAAGAAGGGTGGTGTGTCTTCTTAGACTCTCACCACCCTTTGTGGTATAAGCATCATGATACTGAGAAAAGGCATATTTTCTCTTTTCTGTCACTGAAAAGTCGATAGGATAAGATCTCATCCACCCTCAGAAATGCAGAGTGGTCAGTGTAATAGAATTCTGTGAAGATTACATTAATAATGAAACTAATTGCACTAGAAATTATATTTTACAAATTACTTTTAGCTAATTTAAGAACAGTTAATTAATACGTATAATTAAATCAATTAACTTGTGCCACTATAGCATTTCAAAATGTTTCCACTCTATATTAAAAGTTCAGTCAATAGAAGTCTTTAATCGTTGTTCCATAAAAGTTTTAGGAAGCACAAAATTACTTTTAATCAGAAAAAGAGCAGAGTTCTTGGCAAACATACTACAAGCCCCTGAACGTAATCTCGCAAGAGCAAATAGGTTATTTTTCTCTCTGAATTTTATATCTACTGTGTGATCATGTTCATAATCTTGATTGTGACTGACATAGCCTTGTAAAAGTCGTTTGTCAAGCAAGTTCTTTTTTTCCTTATCACTTGAAATTTGCATTCTTCAACACCTCTTATTTCACACAAACTTATGTCTGAGTGAAGAAGAACAGAAGAAATGGAAATAAAAATGTTATGCCTATAAAGATATTTCCGTTTGTCACAAACACTTGACCAAAGTTGTTATTCTCTTTACTTTGTTCACATATTTTACATTGCCCCCATATGGCAATTCTGAAAAACACCAGCATCTTTCCAATTAGAGCAAAAATTTTTAGGGGAAAAATAATTCACCTGATTCTAATACACAAAAATGCAACAGGCTGGCAAATTTGATGTGAGACTGAGTATGGTGTAAAACAATCCAGAAAATGCTTCTTAAACAATTCCCCTAAAACATTCTCAGGATACATGGACTAATTCCAGCAGTAAACCAAAAGACTTTTTTTGAAAACGGAGACTTTCTCAAACTGCATGTGAACATATCTCAATCTCTGCTTAGTTTGGCCTGATACTTTTAAATGAGTACAAAAATTTCTCCCACTCCCCTGCATCTACTCCCCTCCCTTGCTGCCACGAGTAACAGCACTATTTCACACTCTTTCACACACATAGAAAATGTGGAAATTGTGGCTGGGTGTGAAATACTCCCTAATCACTTGATGAATTAGTGTAAACTGGCTATTTGAGAGAATTTGGATTCATCTTTGTGACCACCCTATAAAACTACTGCCTTTGCTAGGATTAAGTGAAAACTGCATGAATAAAAAGGACTTAATTTAACTAAAATGCACAGTCCTCTAAACTGCTTTTGATACATCCATCTACAGTAATTAGGAACTTTTTGGATGCTTTTAAATAAGTATCTCATCTCCTCTAATCAAAATTTCTATTTGTTTAAATATTTTTCTTTTAGATAGATGTGCACCTCAAAAAACATTGTTTGGGATCTTGATTTTTAACGTAATTCAAAAGGAAGCCTTATAAACTTATCTGGGAATTTTTTATTAAATTTATTATATTATAATTCAATATAATAAATCTTATTTATTTTCAACCAACATTTAGAGTGTTTACAGAAGCACCACTTGCATTTTATTAATAAACATAATCCTCTATTTTGTGGCACTTCAAAGATTATACAGATATTTATAATGCAAACTACATTACAACCACATGCTATTTTGCAAAATAATTTGGATTAACATTTTCATGTTAATTTTGTTCCAGCATTTACATTTGTATTGGTATTCAGCCCAGACTAATATGGGCTAAACACTATAATCAAGAATAAGCTGTATAACTTTCCCAGTTTATTCAGTTGTGTGAATTTAAGCCATTAAACAATCACTATTAATATGTTAAATTATCTTTGTATGTGTGCTTTGTCCCTTTGGTGGATTCCTCTGGGCTAGAACCACGAGTTTGTGGATGAGCAAGTCTACGAGGAGAGCTGCATGGAGGTTTCCACGGTGAACAGACCCCCGAGCCAGAGCCCGTCTCTGTCGTCGCAGCAAGGCGTGACCAGCACCTGCTGCTCGCGCCGGCACAAGAAGACGTACCGCATCCCGAACGCCACTGCCGCCGGCAGCCGCCCCGGCAGCGTGCAGGAGCTCAGCACCATCCAGATCCGCTGCGTGGAGAGGACGCCTCTGTCCAACAGGTACCGCAGTGCCTCGGCACACCGAGGGCTCCGGCCCCCGCTTTTATTAGGGAAGAGATGCAAAGTTGCCGTGGCCTCCACAGGCAGGCGGTGAGGCTAAAGATGAGAGTCCAATACTCATCTAATGTGGACTTTAGTTCCTGACTTAGCTAGGTTTTCCCCTGATGGGGGAATGAATTTAAATAAACTTTCAGCACTCTCTGCTTTAAGATAGTTTATTAAGTTTTATCAGAGAAGTAAGGTCACTAGCGTGACCCAGACACAGCACACAACAGAGAAGTGCAGCAGAATGCCCGTAGAATGCTAAGAATGCCTGCTTATCAAGTTAACACGGTCTTCTTAAAGGTAAATCATCCAACTAAAGCCTAAAACGAAAGATATTTTCACTTTTCTACCAATGTTAGACAAATGTTTTAGTCACGTATACAGGAACTGCAGAATTTTTCATCCAATAACTTTTAGAAGCCTACTACTGCAAAATATGGCATACTAGAAGAAGAAGAAGAAAGCCTAGAAATGACAACAATCCTCTATATTGGAGTTTTTGCTTTTTATCTATTTACTACATTAATAAACCCAACACCTTTAGATTTTTCACCCTGTGATAACCTTACATAATACTCTATTATTTAGTTCTCACTGAAGTAGATTCTAGTTCTTCCCAAAGAGTTGGCAGTTTTCTCCATGGATAAAGGTCAAATACAGTGTTGTCCAGGGGGGTAGAACCCTTCAAAACAGGCAGGGAAATATTCTCTGCTTTCAGGGCTCCCACAATCTAAAAACTGCTACTGAAATATTCTGTGCTTCGTTTGCTTCAAGCTTGATACAAAATAATAGAATAGTCTCTCTCTATCCATTTTTGCCCTCTAAGGCCCTCCTCACAAACTACTATGCACTATTTGCAACAAGCAGGATCCAGGGACCCCAAATAAAATAGAGCACCAAAGATTATATGCTGTGGACAAGCGCATAAGAAAAATTTCACATTGAAAAATGTCCAATTCAGATATATGAGATAAGCAAGTGCTCTCTCTGCCCCTTCTTGGTTCAGAGACATAGGAAATGAGACTTCCTTGCATTTCTGCAGAGCAGAGAAATAAAAGTGATTCCCAGAGTCCTAAGTATAATAGTCATAAGGAGGACTATTCTAAATACAAAATATGAAGTGGATAAGAAAAATGTATTTCCTAGTTTGAGGAGGTACTACAAAAGTGAGGAAAGTGCAGTTTAAGAGTCTGTAATTTACTGAATGTCCCTGTACTCTCAAAAGTGAAGTATTTGGCTTTCACATATATCCAAATGTCACCTCTGAAAATACAGCAGAGGTCTCAGGAGACCCAGAAGTGTTTTATATTGATCTCACACATGCCACCCTTTAATAAAGAAGCATTTTCAGCACAAGTTGCTAGAGATTGTCTTGTTAAGCTACATTTTGAGTAGCTTCTTTTGTTTAGTTACTAGCTTTGGATTTCACTCCCATTAACAATCCAACAGCTTGGAACTACTGAAGTTTTTCAGTATGCAATGAAACCTCCTGGCCAGCACAAAGGTCCAATCTATCTTAGTTTTTCAGAATATTCTACCTGGATCCATTCTTTTTCTGCTAGAGGACTTGCCTGCACCATACTTCCAGACACCATGTATATATATAAACAAAATATTTGTTCTAGAAAATTTGTTCTAGAAAACAAAAATCAAAGCACAAAATGCCAGTTTCACCTTGAAATAGTCAGAGTTTTACAAGTTTTTTACAATGGGGAGGTACTGTAGCAATTCCATGAACATATTAACACAAACTTAATTAGTGCATATAATAGAGTGCCTTACTATTGAGGAAACAGAACATACACAGAATCACAGAGTCACAGGGGTTGGAAAAGACCTCCAAGATCATTGAGGCCAATTATTAACCTGGCACAACCATGTTCACCGCTAAACGACACTCCCAAGTGCCACATCCACATACCTTTTGAACATTTCCAAGGGTGGTGATTCAACCACTTCCCTTGGCAGCCTGTTCCAATGTCTGACAACCATATCAGTGAGGAAACTATTCCTAACATCTAAGTGCTCTTAAATAAGCATCCCATTGAGGAATGTGCAGGAGACTTGGACTGGCCCTTTGTTTCCATTTTCCTGCACAGCAAGCAACTTGGCTATGCTAAGTTTGCAATGCTTCCCCTGTTCAGAAACACAGGTGGTTGGCTGAGAAGTGCTGAAATGGTGGGAAGGACAGGAGAAAGGGACATGGACATGAGCACAGTCGTGCACCACCTGCTGCTGGGGTACAGGGCGGGGGGGGTGCTGCTCTGTACTGAGAGCTCTCCAGTGGGGCAGGAGGGAGATGGCTGGCTGAGGGAATAGAATCAGGCACGAGAGGTTTGTGGTAACTGGGCTTTCACTCTTCATGGATTTTTGTTTTTTCCTCCAGCCGTTCCAGCTTAAATGCCAAAGTGGATGAGTGCGTTAAACTAAACTGTGAGCAGCCTTACGTCACCACAGCAATAATCAGCATCCCAACACCTCCAGTCACCACACCTGAAGGAGACGATAGGCCAGACTCTCCCGAGTATTCGGGGGGAAACATTGTCAGAGTATCTGCATTATAAAACAAGGAATTATTTATAAATTAGCATAAAGACCAATTGCAAGCTGAGCTCGAGCAGTGAAAAACGAGTCGTGAGGAATGAGAGAGCTGACAAAGACAACGCCCCTTGACGAGTGTGCCAGTGGCCGCAGAGCAAGAGGTTCAGGAGAAACAAAACACTTTGTGGGTTTTGGTGTTGTAGGGTGCGAACCAAAAGGAGTTTCTTACCCCCTGTACGAACTGACGCGCGGTGGAATCTTCTGTGACCATCCTGACTTACTATATGAGCACAATGAAATGTCCCCATTGATGCTTCTTCTTATCATGAAAGCTCTTTTTAGAAAAAAACACAAACGAAAAAATAGAAACCTATGTTCCTGCTGAATGCAAAACAACAAGAAACATTTTGATAACGTGTCTTTTTTTTCCCTGTTAATAAACCACAAACTTGTTGAAGAACTGTCAAAAAATGAATGAAAAAATGCTCATATGAAATATGTTTGTACTGACTGAAAGAACTACAACCATAATGCATGCTGAAATTATTTGGAGCTGTGATCTCAGTTTACTTTTGTTGTTTTTCAGATTAGGCATGATAAAATAATACTGTAGAAAGGGGCATTTCCGTGCACTTACAACAAGCTGATTGTTAATGTTCCATGGTAGTTGTACAAATAACTTCCCTTTGAAAAATGCAGTATTTCTTACTCAAACACTCATTAGTGAACTAAAGGTGTTCAGTTAGTTCAATATTTACTATTGTTTTATCTTGCTTCCTAGGTACTGTTACAACTGCAATAAGTCATTGTACACCTGTTGTATCAGGAATCAGGATTTTTTTTTTTCTTTTAAGGTATTTTACACAACTTCATCTACACTATAAACTTCAAATGGCAAACATTTAAATGATCTTACAGCCAAACTGTACACCACAAACTGCTATTCAGTCATTGTTCTTTTTGTTCACTGTTCTCTATTTCTCTGACAGTTCATTACCCACTCCAGCATAACTGTACCATTTGGGATTTCAAGGATACTGATGAATCAACAGTCCTTTCTTCCACAGACAACTTGTCTACTTCTGTATTTTCAGAACAAAGCTCTTGTCACAGTTTACTGCTACAGGAGCAATCCTATTTGAATTAAAATTACCACAAAGGTGTTTTGGGGATCAGCCAACACTTATCTCCAAATGTTCCTTGCTTACATTCTGCAGCATCCAGAGTACTAGCTACACTGGAAGACACTGAAAGACATTCAGTAAAAATGATGGCTAAATTCTTTTTGTAATTATCTGTAAACTCTCATCTTAAAATTTGTTTGAAAATTTATATTGCGTGAAAAATATTTAATTACCTAAGAACAGTTATAGAATAATGGATTTAGTCCCAAAACTATAAAAATATAATTGATTACAATTGGAATTTGCCTACATGGGCAAGCCTAAAAGCTAATATGAAGGTTTTACAAGTTAAGGCTTCTTGGCTTCATTTATAAAAGACATTGTTATTATCAGAAACCTTTCCGATAAAAAAGTGTAATTTTTCTTCATGAGAGTCCATTAGATGTATCATAATGCTTCTTATATTCATGACATACCATACATCATATACATCAAATATACATGGAATATCTGCATATCAATACATACATATATACATCAAAAACACTGGATCAGAAATAATTGCATGTCTGCAAAATAAAATATGCATATAAATCAAAAGGCTCAGTGCATTAGGTGCCATTACAATAAATGATTAACACAGTTATTTAATAGTTTGAGTGGTGTATGTTTCAGTATAGTATTTGCTAGCATTCTACTGACCTGAAAATTTACATTAAAATACCCACTAAAAACTAAAACTTGCTGATGATACACTTTTTCTTGCACACAAATACTGGTCTTTCTCTCTACCTGTCAACAGTGAAGAGTAGATGATAGACTATCATGCTACAGTATATACACCAAAATACAGCATCACATACTAGAATTAACTGCAAGTAAAAAGAGTAGATAATGCTGTTCATTACTCTTTTATCATTCACTTATTCTGAAATTAAAGCATTCTTGGTTAATTTGAAATTAACTTCCCAATTTCTTTTCAAATCAGAACGATTTACTCATTGTAAACTGAGCTTCTCCATTTCTTTCACACATCAGAGGCACAGGCTGTCCTCCGAGCCAGAGGAGGGACACTCCTTGTGAGAGCCCTGCCCAAGTCCATCACCCAGTGCTGCTCTCTCTTCCACTCTGTCAGAAAACTGCAGCAGATCTGCTGGAGCTGGTAGGTTACATAAACTTTAATGGATTTAAAGGAGAGGCAGAACACATCAGAGCTTTTACTTGCATCCTACTTCTATGCATGGTTACTCATACGTGGTCCCCACCTTTTGCCAAACAGTGATATAAAAACTGCCTCGATGTCAGCAAACTGCAACAACATCTTTACGTCACATGGTACTTCATGACCAGTTATATCAGCTAAATAATGCAAAGAGGCAGTTACTAAAGCTACTTTGGTACAGACTACACACAGCCCAGGAAACCTACTGACTCCATCAGGTCATGTGTCTTTAAAAGCTCTTTATTCTCCTGTTCATAGGCACTAGAAGGAACGCACTACAGCAATACACTTGCATAACAGTTATACCCCTGAGGCAACTTGTACTTTCATTTTTAAAATGCAGCTTAAGAGATAATTTAGTAAGATTTTTCAGAATTCCAGTCCTGTCTCCCATTTCCATATGTCACATGCAAAACCATTAATTTATTCTGAATTTGGGAAATACACATTTTTTTGGTGTTTTAGGTGATTTAAATGCTGTTTTGGTAGTGAATGACTGTTGATGACTGTGTAAAATGCATCTGTACTGTACATGAAATGTAATTATTTCTGTGTATCATACAAAGAAACCAAGGTTGTTGTTTTGACAATTTTGTTTGACAGTCATATATCGTATTTCAGAAGGCAGCATAATACATGTGTTATGCTGAATAAATAGACATTTGAGGAATATTTAAATAAAACATCTGCATGCTTGAATGGGTCAACCTGGTTTTGCAATAACTTATTCATGAAACTTTTTTTCCCCCTCTAATAATTTGGAAGGAACACTAAATCTGAAGTCAGCAAATGTCCTAGACAGTAATTCCAGGCAAGCTGTGGGTGTATCTAAACCATACTAGAGCCATCAAGACCAGGATACCACAGCTCCACTACAGAGTTACCCTTCTCTTGAGACACCAGCCATCACCTTTCCCTTACCAGCCTGCAGCAGCAGAGAAAATTGGAGCATTATTTCCAGCAGTATGAACTCCACTTCTTTATCTGTACTTTAAAAAATGTCCCTTATGTACATCCAAAACCCAAACTGCTCTGCTGAACTTCTCAGCCTACAGAGTCTGCTCATACCTGGTATCAATTTCCCTTGATAAAATATTAGTGCACAGAGAAGATCAAACTCTTTTTGCAGCGTAAGAGTGGGTAACAACATACCACAGATCACTAATAAAGGGTGACCAGCTGCAGACGACGCTGATCAGCAGTGGCACACGTGATGGTCACCTCTGGGAAGAGCTCACTGCTCTAGGCAGTGGGGAAAGATGGAAGTAATACCCGTCTGAACCATCCCAGAGCATTTTTGAGAATAACTGTCCCCTCATAAAATACCTGAAGGAGACAAACTGGAAATGTGCACTTTACATTTTGAAGTTGTGGATATACTCTTGGTGGAAGCACACTGAGAGGTTTTCACAGCAGAGAACATGATGCAGCCTCAGCTGCTGCAGAGAGAAGGGGGGCCTTCAGAGAGGAAACTGATCTGGAGGAGGACAAACTACTAAAGCCACAGGATCATTAAATTTAGGGCAGGGAGGGTGCTTAGGAGATCATAAGCTCTCTTCTGCATCTGGGGCCCACCAGGGCTTTATTTTCCCATCGACCATGGGAATTTTTTAGGATTATCGCCTGTTCTAGAAGAGCCATCAGCTGATGGGATATGTAAACATGTGGCTAAAAGAGGAGTGTCAGGACTGAACACTATATATAGGCTGGCAATGTCCAGAAGATATATGAAATCCAGACAGCTTAGTTTCTTACCTGTCTTTATTATCTAGTTGTCTACTTTTTACAGTATTTCTGCACAAGGAACAACTGAGTGGGGGAGTGCTGAATAAAAAGGAAGTAGATGTATAAAAATTCTTAAAAGCCTAGGGCATCACATTTTTTTTAACAGAAAGTTGTCAATCATACACAAATTGGAAAGTTTTAGATACAATCTCACTTTGACAAGAGTATTTTGCATGAATTAAATGCAATTCTTGTGGTGGGTTGACAACACTGGCAGGATGCCAGATGCCCACTGAAGCCACTCTAACACTTCCCTTCTCAGCTGGGCAAGGAAGAGAAAATATAACAAAATAATATACCTTGGGTTGGGATAAAGTTAGGGAGAGATCACTCACCAACTGCTTTCATAGGAAAAACAGACTTCATTTGGGGCAATTAATCTATTAACGATCAAATCCAAATAGGGTAATAAAAAATTAAACACCTTTACCCCATCCTTCCCTTCTTCCTAAGCTCAACTTTATTCCTGAATTCTCTCCTCCTCCTCAGAAGTGCAGGAAATGGGGTCTGTGGTCAGTTCATCACACATTTTTTCTGTTGCTCCTTCCTCCTCCCAGGAAGGGTTTCTCACACTCTTTACCTGCTCCAGTATGGGGTCCCTTCCACGGGAGATGGTTCTCCACGAACTTCTCCAACACGAGTCCTTCCCGTGGACTGCAGTTCTTCATGAACTGCTCCAGCGTGGGCTCCTCTCTCCACAGGTCCTACCACGAGCCTGCTCCAGCAGGAGCTATGCACAGGGTCACAGCTTCCTTCAGGCACCCACCTGCTCTGGTGTGGGGCTCTCCACGGGCTGCAGGTGGATCTCTTCTCCACCATGGACCTCCATGGGCTGCAGGGACACAGCCTGTTGCACCACGGCCTGCACCAGGGGCTGCAGGGAAACCTCTGCTCTGGAGCCTGGAGTACATCCTGCCCTTCCTTCTTCACTGACCTTGCTGTCTGCAGAGCAGTTCCTCTCCCTCCTCTCTCCGGATGCAGTTGCTGTTCCACAAACACTTTTTCTGCTTCCTAAATACTTATCCCAGAGGTGTTGCCACTGTCACTGAAGGGCTCAGCCCTGGCCAGCAGTAGGTCTGTGCTGGAGCTGGCTGGCTCTGGCTCTGTCAGACATGGCAGAAGTTTCTCCAGAAATAACCCCCCACTACAGTGCCATGCAAACCCTAGTATTTCAATGTTGTAGGATTTTAATAATCTGTGTTTTTCTGCATAGTTTACAGAATCACAGAATATTCTGAGTTGGAAGGGACACACAAGGATCAAGTCCAACTCTTAAGTTAATGGCCCATATGGGGATAGACCTTGCAACCTTAGCATTACTAGCACTCTGCTCTGAGACCAAATACAATGCTTTTGCAATAAAATCTTTAAAAGCTATTTATAAATCCCTTCCTCCATCATATTTAACTGTATAATTGCTGTGACCAACAGCCTCTCTTTTTACTATTCATTCTTTATATATTCCCTTATACTCATATATGCTTTTACAAAATGCAAAGTTATTAAGGAGAAAATACAGCTCTTTCCTTCCAAAAATCTTGTCATACAACCTGTAGGCAGATGAATCAATACCTTATTCAAGGACCAGAAATAGTGATTTTTGCCTCCTAAGACCATCCAGTTAATCTAACAACTGCTCAGCCCCACAGCAACAGGCACAGTCCCATGGACTCGGTATAGTCACTGGGCTGAACAGAAAACTTGGTGCTGGCAGGGACTGACCCCTTTTTCTGATACAGTTGCTCCTAGAGCACTCTCTGAAAAATGTTAAGGAGCATCTCCACAGTTGTTGCAACAAGAAAGATTTAGTTCATTACACGTTATGCTGCAGAGAACAAAAAATACACCATCCTTATCCAAATACTCCTGTAAAACTGAGGGAGAAAGAACACAAGAGGAAGTAGTTTTCCCTGCCTCAAGTATCTCAATGTTGCTGTCTTGCCAAGCAGCCTCTCTCCTACATATATTCTAAAGCTCTACAGGAAAAGAGCAGGCTCACTGCAGTTGAGTCAACTAATTTTAAGGCTCTTTGAAGAAGCCCTAGAAAAACAGACACCTCATAGCCTGAGCAGTCAAAGAAAAAAATTCTCAAAGTATTCCAATTTACAGCTGAGACCTACTTCTGCAAATGTGTTTAAATACTCAGAAAGATTCCTTCCCAGAATGTAGACTGGCTCAGGAGTTGGGTAGCCAAGCCCACGTGAGGTTTCCCTGGCAGCAGATGTTCGTTTTTGTAGAGGTCCATAATCACTGCTTTGGAAGGTTGGTTCTGTATCAAAGGAGGCCGCCCCAAAGCAATCCCTCTGCTGTTAAAAAAACCTGACTACACGTGAAAGCAGTGCTTCCTCAGCACCCAGACAGCCTGAAACCAAATGACCTGGGCTGTAAGTATCTCTGAATTCCAACACATCCCCCTGCCTTGGCTTGCCGTATTTGTTCCTTCATGAGCTCTAACCCAGACATAAGAAGATAAACAGGCAACCCCCACTGACAGTCTGAGCAGTCCTCACATGGGAAGACCAGGGATATTTGAAGCATGGCTAAGGGAGCTTCCACACACTCCTTGGGTAAAGCTTTAAGGGCTGAGGTTTCCTTGAAAAATGGAATTTTGTATTTCTTTTTACGTTACTTTTTTTACATTACTTAAGTGAAATTCCCTACATTCAGCAGTAATTCACTGCCAAATGTAGCAGTGTACATGTAATCCACAATGAAGACTCCACAATCTGTGGTTTGTACAGACTTTTTTTTGTTTTTAAACGGGGGCAAATGCCTATTCAATGCACTGTGTAGCACCTCTGGTCTCTGTAGCACTGGAGTTGCTCTACACCCAGACTTTGTGAACACCTGCTCCTTGTCCACGCAGGAGCCTCACCCTCAGCTACAGCAGCACCACCCAGGCTGAGCAGCACAAGGGGTGCAACTCGGCAGTACCTGCGCAGTAATGCCGGGCCAGGGCTTCCCAAAACAGAACAGAAGAAAGTACTCCTGACAAAGATGCTCTAAGCAAAATTTTGGGATAGTCTCTCCGTTAGTCTTCTTTTTACCTCCCAAAATAAGTATTAGCATCTATAGAAGAAGTACAAAAGCAGAAGGGTAATCTTGCTTGCATTAGTACCCTTGAAATAATTACACCCACATGCAGACTGCTAAAAAGCAAACAACAGCCCACGCCACTGAAGAGCTTAATTTCACAAGCCCTTAAGAAGCTTTCTCAGAAGCAACAGAAAAAAGAGAAAATTACACTTACACTGCAGTTTCTCCACAACAGAGTAAGTGGAATGGGTAAAGACATGTCAAATTAACTCACACTAGCAGGAAGACCCTTCCAATGCCCATCCAAAGCCTTCCCACTCTAAGACTTAAAAATAAAAGAGCCAATTTGGAATTTAAAAGAAACGCAATTTTATTGTCTACCAAATCACACCTTGCTTTTTTTTTTCTTTTACAAATTCCAAAACAAATGAAAGAATTTTTAAAATGTAATATTACGTAAAAAGCCCATTTGCCACAAACTAGTATACTCAGTGGAACAAATATATATTTCAAGAGCGTGGCCAATTGTAAAAATAATCCTATGACATAGACATTGTTCATAAAAATACAGTAAAATGCACTTTCCCCATCTCAATAAATATATTTTAATCTTGTTTCCGGCTTGCATTTTAAGCCACCAGAGAGCTCTTAATGAAGCAGTCACCAAAGTAAAATTTTTCCTCATGTACTTTTACAATTATTGCAATAGCATCCAGAACTGTAAGCATTTTTCTTGCAGTCTTTTGTTTCTAGCTTCAGGGGAATCATGGATAGGAGAAAAGATTTATCTATAAAAATGTGCTGCTCCCATATTGATTCCCATTTTGTAAAGAATGTTTAAGGTTTTCTTCCTTTTTACTAAGAAACAGTCCACAGAACAAACTGTTTGGAAGAAGAATTCTCCAGAAAATTAAAGTCTATTGTCCAGAGCTATAGTTTTGTTTTCAACCCCTGTTTAATACATTTAAAATTAAAAAATCGTTATGTTAGATAAAAATAGAAGTTTTAGAACATCTTTAACAACAAAAGCTAAGATAAAGATTTTGTTAGAAAAAAGAAAGTCTTGCCCTTTTTAAAAATCTTGCAAATT
Organism: Daphoenositta chrysoptera; assembly: GCA_013397915.1. NCBI lineage: Eukaryota > Metazoa > Chordata > Aves > Passeriformes > Daphoenositta > Daphoenositta chrysoptera. The sequence goes on from VZRO01007410.1 coordinate 898,753, forward strand.
TTTAAATCCAAGTATTAACTTGAACTGTAGCTCTGCTTTCCATGCACACATGAAAACACACAATTATATATACATAGATCCCTGATTAAGACATTTTCCAAATGGCTTATTAAAAGTCAATTTCAGCTGAAGTCACATTTTGTTTGCTGAAAGCACAGTTGTTTCTTCAGAAGATGAATATTTTTCTTCCTTTCCCATGATGCTTCCTTACGGGTTCAGTCTACCTGTGAATGAGTCAGTGTTTTACACTTCACACAGCTTGTGACAATAAGGACAGTATTACTGTGCCCAACTGAATGAGTGCCTTTTAAAGAACAAACACACAAAATCAACTCTGTTTCACGGCTCTGAGGCTGATGACAGGCTCATCTCTCTTGGCTGGTCTCCTTCACTTCCATTCATTAGCTGGTTTCTGATGCATAAGAAGACTGATATATTTGGCATATTTGACAGAACAGAACAAAATTAACAACAAAACAATTCAAATCCTCTGTGACTTTGCAGACTCATTGCATCACTCATAGCTCTTCCATTTCAAAGTGTGTATTAAAGCTGTTTGCCATGGATGTATGTTCAAAGATCCTGGTCAGGCTTGGTTTCAGTAGCTCCATGGAATGACATGACAGCTCCTGTGAGGTATCACTCTTCAGTGCCATGATCTGATCTGCTCTGGGATCTCTTCTGTCATAGTACAGAGCCCACAGCAAAGTAATAGTGAGGATCATAGCCAGGATCTGTGTTACTCCAATAGAGATTCCTAGAAATCTCAGCACTTGCAATTGCTTCGTCCCCCTCAAAAAAGTGTACATTTTTTTACCGCATCCCTATAAAACAAAAATAGATTAAAAAAACCAGTTAGTAATATTTCGTTTGCAGCTCATTTTACCCACTGCTGTCTTTTATGGATCCTAAGAATCTCTCTCTCAGCTCCTTCAAACAATACTTTGAAAATTATTTGGCCTAGTTTTTAAGTGCTTCCATAATGCCAACTTTAAGGTTTCTCATACACAGAGACTTTACTGGAAGAGATCTGTGCTACTTTTCAATTCAGAAATCACTCAAAGTTGATCTGAGTTCCTATCAACTCTCACTAATTAAAGAAACTCAACTGGTTTTGTGAAGATTTAAAAGCCATTAAAGTCCTCTTTATCATCATGTTTCTCTCCTTAAATTGAAGATCTACAGGGTTGTCAATTATTTTAAACTTTTTATTTTAGACTTTTTCTACAGATAATACCACACTGAAGCTAAAACAGAATTGTAGGAAAGATCTACGGACCTGCATAACCTCATCAGAAAACCTGAGATGAAAACTATGTTAAAACGTTTTAAGTTGATGTTCACAAAAATGGAATTTAGCTCTTTCCAAACCTTCAATGAAGGCTCTACGGTTTGCTCACATGGCCAACTAACCAGCACACAAGGCTTCAGAAAAGCTCCCAAGCCCTTGTAAGGCAGCAAGGAGCCACGGAGAGGCAGCAGCTTTGGGAACTACTGGCCAACAGTGCAAAACACAAGTTACAATGCTCAGTGCTTAGTAAGGGCAATGCCCAGTCTTAAGAGACAATAAAACCATCAAGAGAGGGGCCTCTGCTACTCTGAATGATGCTGATTCTCTATTCTAAGCTTTGCAGGGCTTCTCAGCACAATTATCAAAGCAACACACATTATCAAGGGAAAATTCAGAGTAACAAACTGGATGGGCACTGGTCCCAGAAGCAGACATCAGGAACCCATCAAAATGGGCACTGTCTTGAGAATGTTATTTCTTGCATTTATATCCTCACTTCATATTTCTTATGGCTTTTCTAAGAAAATAAAGCAATCAATCAAAGTGATGGAATTTGAAGACAGGACATGACAAATAATGCTTTTCAATCACACTGAAATTCCCCAAAGCCAATTTCCCCAAAGCCAATTTCAAATGCTACAGTCCTAAATATATTTGATGAAAGGCCCTATTTTTGCCACACACACAAAATTCACACTGTAGTCAACAGATCTTCATTTAGGATCTAAATAAAATTAATGTACTCTATGATAATTGTACCAGAGTAAATTAAAGGATCTCAATGTCTTTGCTCATTTCACTGTTTCATTTTCTAAACAGAGCAAACACACAGAAAAAGAAGCAAGTATGCATTCTTTGAAATTTCAAAAGAAAAAAAAAACAACACAAA
>VZRO01007410.1:900974-941226 GCA_013397915.1 Daphoenositta chrysoptera
AGGAATGACAAAAACTGTCATGTTGGCATCTTCTTTTCTTCAACTGGAAGACAGTTTAGTTATACTATTTCCCAAATTTGTTGTTAATTACAGAGAACCTGGCTGCATTTTAACACTTTTGATAACTTAAAGAGATGAAGGTGGATGCTGGTCACAATTTAAAAATGCTCTACCACAGCAATATTCAAACTGAGTTCATTTGTTGCCTAGAGAAAACACCCACTAACAGAGAGCAATAACATTAATGCCTACATTGCCTGCAGTACACAGACACATAACTGAGACAAATTATGCCCAATCTAGATAGACTGTTTTCCTCCATTTAATGATGTTCTTAGAGTTCTGCTCTAATACATGTTCAAAATCAGTTTCAAAACTGAGAAACACCCAGCCAGCCCTGTTAACTTCACATTCATGCATTTATTTCTGCTTATGTAACACTTTCATAGTTGGTAGCCTGCAATTAAACAGTACATAAATAGATTTTCCTCAGCAAAAGTAAAAGTTTGTCACTAAATGGGGAGCTCTTTTTGACAAGCCAGATATAGCATAAAACTTTGCAGCAATCATTCAAAAGAATCAGCCTCAGATTCCTACAGAGCTACGGATTAAAGGCCTGATTCATATGTATTAATCAGGCCATTTTATACTTGCAGTCTTGAAATAGAAAAAAGCACGTATTTCCTATTTAGCATGTATTACTGATTTACTACATCATAGAATAAGAACCTTAAGTGAACTAAGGCACTTCTCTGAGGAGAAAAGATAAGCCATCAGCAAACTCAACCAATATTTTGTGCACTCAAATTTTGAGTATACTTAAAAGTATATTAAAGCAAATTCTAAAATTAAAAATTAAAACAAACCAAAATTAAAACAAGATTAATTTTACTGAAATGAATTTTGAGTATACTGAAAATTATGCCAGAAAACAAAAGAAAATATTGAACTTGCAAGTTTGATTTTTTTTTTAAGGTATCAACTCCTACCAATCATTTTATCTAGGCTGCAGTTCCCAATCATAAGATGGGCAGAGCTCCTCTTGTCCTCAGACCACAACAAATCTCCAAGGCCACATCATCATCTTCACACTTCCCTCACAACCATGTTCTTTCTAAGGCCAGTCTCTTCATGAAACATCACCAAAGGTGAAGCTCATCAGAATAAAAGCAATTCAAGAAAACTAGTACAACTGAAAAATAGCTTTCAATATCCAGCAAGAACATGATTCCTGCCAAAAATACTTCCAAGCAGAACTGTAAGTCTGCAAACCTTTCTTTCTGCAAAAATCAAATTGTGAAGGATTCCAGCTTAGACTATAGAAAGTTCTGAGCTCCCAGCAAAAAAAATCACAGCACAGCTAAAACAAAACACATTTATCAGTCCCAGACAAACCTAACTTCAGTTTTCTGAAGTACTACCAAGAATTTTTCTGAAGTACCAAAATGGACTTGCCAAATATTTACATAAACCAGTATTAGGCTAGCGAGGCTAATCTTATCAGGCTCCCTTTCAAACCACCAGACCATGCAAGTTTGGTTTGAATCACTTTCTAAAAAAGATTTTTCCCTTCAGTTCTCCAAAGCAGAAGTTAGGCAGATTAGTCTTGGAAGTGTATGTTGGTTTTGCATGATACTGATAAACTTATTAGCAAGCATACTGTAAGAGTCTGTGAAACACCCCACAGGCAAGCGCCATGGAAAGAAACATTTTGCCAACAAAATATTGTATGTATCTCAAAGAGAAATGAAGTATTTCTGTGGCTGATACAACCAAACACAGCCTGTCCCTTTTTGGAATGGATTCTGCAGGAGAGAACCAAAAATAAATTTTTGCTAAGTGATGAATCCATCCAAAGTGCTCTGCAGTACAGTAGGGAAAGAACCATAAATGTGCCCTTCACATTTCTTTAATAAAAAAAGCCAAGCAGCCTTTCTTTATTCAAGTGGATCTTAACACAGCCCTTCTGTTCTACATAATAATCATCTTTAGCTATTACTTTTCTCCAAGTAGAACCAAAAGAACATATAAAGTGCTCAGAGAACCACTTTCCTGGAATATAGCATGGGCATGAAATGTTAGCAAAAGAGATGACAGAAGAAAACTTTGCACTTTAGATGCTACATTCCAATGATTAATTATTTTCAGAAATTTTTGAGCTTCCTGTGCTCAAAGAGCAGTTTTTCATTGAGTGACACTGCTTACATACTCCTGCCTTTTCACCTAAGAAGGAAGCAGGAGGCAAATGAATGTTCTACAGCTTCCATACTCTCCTTGAAGGCTCTCTACAACAGACTTCTATGGTATTAACAGTAGGAACAGTATTACAAAAAGCAGAGTGAGCCACAATTTTTAGTTTTTCAAAATGTGTAAGAGACTGGCAGGCCCCAGAAGAAGCCTGAATGGCTTTCTCATTCAGGGACTGACACTTCTAAAGCATAACCAGTGCTGTCAGTGCTGTGAGCCTTGCCAGAAGGCAAGAGAGGGTCTACAAGTAGCTGGTGGAAAAGAACCAACCTCTGCCACTGTCTTTGAGGTACCTTAGCACAGACTGGCCTTCTGAGGCACCTGCCTTTTGGCAGCTCTATCTTCTCTCTTCCTAGCAGAAGCACAGAGTCTTCTAGAATGGATGTCTGATTAGACTAAATTATTAGATTAGATTAAATTAATTTCTGTTCATAGAGCCAATACCTTACAAATTCATTCCCCTAAAACTTGAGTGTTTACTGGCAATAGCCAATATTCACTTTGGCTTATTTATATAGCGAATCTCCTCTGCTTCAGATGTGTTGCTCCATAGCTCCTGAACAAGAGCCATGCAACAGATTCTTGTTAGAATAGGTCTTAAACAGCCTTAAAGAGACTGGGAGAAAATAAAATGGTTATTTGGATACTCTTCCATAATGCAGAGCTACACCATCCACTGAAGAAATGTTCATGCTGCAGCATCTGAAAGCATGATTCTCAGGCCCATCCTCCTTCCTATACACCCTGTACTACTCTAAAAGCAATGCAGTGAAGAATGCACCTCTTCTCAGATCCTCCTAACTATTTATGACTGAGACACACTTTCTGTTGCTGTTGGACTACCTGGACTGTTGGTCATTCTGCTGTTACTGAATGTACAATTATAGGTCTCTAGAGGTCTGTTAGCATAAAAAAATGGTAGCTAACAAAGTAGTCTCCAGACAAAGGTGACTTTAGACAATATTTGTGAGAACAGAGTTTTAGTAAAGAACATATTTACCTGTTTTTATAATTTTTACCCTAAGAACAGTAATGTCTTGTTACCATGAGGACCTCCCTTACCCACTTTGAGTTCAAACAGGTCCTTGCCTTGTTTTAAGGCTTTTTTTGTAACTCTTTTTAAATAATCACACTGTAATGTAGAGAGAAAGAGCATTCTAACAAGTTTGTATGCATGCTCAGAGTACAACAACTGAATTACTTGCCTCCTGACATGAGACCTGTTAACAAGAGAGCTCTCATCTTCCAAAGGGATTCTCAAAAGCATCCTTCACTGTACATTTCACTGAAGTACTCTTCTACTTATCCTGTGGTAGTTTGATGGTATGGACCCTAATTTACAACTAGTTGTAAATTATTTCACACCTAATTTATAACTTTTGGATTGGAACAAATTTGAACTCCAACCTAACTGATATAAAACAAACACTTCAAAGTTTAAGCACACCTCAGATTTTAACTGCACTGCCACTAACTCATCTCACTTCCAGGTAAAGGTGGGTGGGTGGCTTCATTCTTCCTTCTTTCCTCCCCCTGCTTCAGCATTAACAGATAATAACCATAAACACTTTCCATAAACGTAACTACTCTATAAAAAAATTACTTAATTGCACTGCAAATTATGAATTTGGAAAATTACCGAATCAGGAAGAAAGTACAAAACTTTCCAATATATCCACAGCTTTCTCCTTACCTCCTGATAAAGGTCACTGAGATCCTCATGATGTGCCTGCTTAGAGCATCCTGGGAACTCTCTGACACAACAGGAGTCAGGTGGCCAGTCCAATTCTGTCATTTCTAGCCAGTCTGTGAAGTACACCACGCCACAACATTTAAACTGCAAAGGAAGGATTAGCCAAGATCAGTAATAATGATGCTACTTCTTCAGTAGGTAAAGTAGGTCATCAAAAAACCTAAGTAAGTTCCTAATACCAACTTCCAAAATATTTACATAGAACTAAAAACATCTGCAAGTGCTTCCATATACCTTGTTTTGCTGTACTTTGACACAAAAGCCACATGGAAAATGTAATATGGTGACCAATGAATACTTCAGAAACAGCCAGTGATACTGCTCTGTGCTTTAAATCCCAATTGCTTCCTCAAAGGACACTTCACAGAAATTGTCCCATCTTGGGATTCTCCTATCCTTACTACAAGGAACCAACACAATTTCATGTTAAAATGGGGACTAATGAACAAAAGTATACCTGTGGCTGAAAGGAGTAGCAGAAACAGGTCTTATTAGTGGACTATTCTTGCAAGGCTACAACTACAGACATATTTGTTGAAAACAGAAAAAGCACAGATTTACCTGAATATAGAAAAAAAAAATCTTTAAAAGAGTAGGCAAAAATTTATAGAAATCACAAAAGCTGAAAGGAAAACTGAAACTGAAAGGAAGGGGTAACACATTAAAATAAATACTGCAACAGAATCAACCATGAAAAAAAGAAGTTTGGCTGCAAAGCAGATGAGCTGTAACTGGCTATAAAACCCACCAGGACTAACAACCTGTCTTCTCTTCTGCAAAGCACACGCTGCGATTGAAAGCCCAATGACCAGGCTACCACATTAGCAGCTGCTTTCACACAGAAATGGGATGAAGCAGCTACATTACATTTGGTTTGGCACTGGATGTGGACTTGACATGACTGAAAACATGCTTTGCTGCAGAAACAAGATGCTACTTTTTCTGCCTAAACATCCTCCAGGACCAGCCTGAGTGTAAGTCATTCCCTCGTTCCTTTGATCCACAGGCTTGGGAACATATTTGTCCCTCTTAACCCACTTCAGAGCCAGAGTCCTGTATTCCACACCACTCATTGTTCACAATCAAGCAGATCAGTGCCCAGACATGTTGGCACATACCATGCCTTTAATTCATCAGTCCTCTTAAAAATCTCACTTCTTCCTTCTTTACCACAGCTCTCATGTCTCAGTTTTTATTGGTTTCTTACTCAATCAAAATCCTCCCACCACTGGACTTTATGGAAAGCTCAAGCTTTGGTTCCTCATTGCAATTGCAAAGTCCATCTCATTAAAAATCCTTTTCTTACTCTTTTTATCTTTTCTTCCCCAACCCAGTTCTTGTTTCCTGACTTCAGCTGACCCTTTTCATCTTCTTTAGCATGGTCACAACTCTGATATTAAACCAGCAAGAGGACTGGGGGAGAACACACTTCCCATCTCTCTCAGATGTTAAAAGATACAGACTAAAGAATAGCAAGCTGATCAGGGCTGAATCTTTGATAACAGAATTGTAATTACAATTTTGCTGACTGAAGAAGGGCCACAGGTAAAGTGCTTATTCAGACATAAAGCACGTACCAGGCTCATACATCCAGCATCTGAAATATGGGTAGATGGAATATGAATGAGAGCCCACCAATTAAGCAGAAATTGTGAAAGAGCTTTCTCAGTTCCCCAAATCATTCATCTGGCCACAGATGCCATATGGAAAATCTAACTTCTAAAACTTCTTCTAACTTCTAAAAGGAAGTTCTTCTTCCCTAGAAAAATTAAGGCTTAGTTGAAGTTTTATTATTAACAGTGTTATAACCAGCCATTATGATGAAACTACAACTAGAAGGATGAGAGGCAGTATACAATTTAATCAATCTATACATTAAAACCAGGATACAGTACCAGCTCTATTCAATGAAAATTGATTGAGACCATTTGATTATATTATCTCAGGTACCGAACAGACATAAACACTCTACCTGCATATGAAGAATTACTCAGTTTCACAGAGCACTTGCATGGCCAGAGCAGGGAACTGGGGGGTGTGCTGGTGTGTAACCTCAGGTTTTAGTATAAATACAGACTAACCAAGTGCTGCCAGGAAATGTTTAAGTAAACAGGAAATCTGTGCAACAATGATAGATTTCAACATCTCAACAAGGGCAGCACAATGACAGCCATTTAAAGAGTTCTCTTCCTGCACGTGAGTTATATTTGGAGTTAATGGGTTTTACCTTGGGCAATTTCATGTTTCTGTAACATAATACTTCATTCTATAAAAACAGTTCTGCATTTTAGTAGGCTAGAGGGCAAAGCTGTGAATACAAGGAAGCTTTTTGGTTTGTTTCCCACCCCCCAGTCAAAGGAAATAAAAACCCTCATCACTTTCACAAACCTCGGCCAAAGAGACAGTGTTGGCATCTTTTTGGAAACTTCCTTTCCCATTCCTTTCCAGCTAAACATATCTTAACCATGACAGCTCCATGAAAGGAAACTAACAGAGCCTATGAGAAGGGGAGCACAGTTTAATATTAAAACAACATATAGACACATTCATTTTACTTTACCTGCAGATTTTTAATTTCATATACATCATATCCTTCAATGCTATAGTAATCCTAAAAGGTAATGGTGTCCTAACCTTACTGAAAAAGGATATGAGAATGTTAGCAATTTAAATGAATTTATTAACATTCTGGTTTTGGTGTTTAAGTACCTTTAGGGCCTACAAACTAAAGAAGTGGATATCAAGTGATGTTAAAAGATAGCATCACTACACAGTGTTTCATACCAAATGAACTTGCATGTATTTGCCTATTCACTTAAAACCAAACCTTTTCCCTTAGCAGATAAATAACTCACTGAACAGGTATTACTTTAGTTCATTAATCAACTGTCATCTTACCTCCCTCTGGAAGAAATTCCAAGCATGGGTCAGCCACTGGTACCTAGGGAGGCCATAATTTGTCATCCTGGCTTTCAGTGTGATCATATCGGACCACTGCACTGGAACCTGGAGCAAGGAGAGACAGGTCACTCACACAATGCATCAGAGGGCTCGTGGCTCCAAACCCACAGGTTCCATCTATACTGAGATCTTTCCAGTGCAATGACTAAAATAACTTCGTATACAAATAAAACAGGAAACCAAGTGTCGCAATTTTTATTATACGAATACTTTACAAGCCTTTCTTAAAATATCAAGGAAAAGTTATTTGTTTCATTTGCTTACAAATTAATGTAAACTGACAAGCAGTTAGTTACATTTCAGAGACATTCAGGGATGATTTGGTACAATTTATTTATATCATTACCAGATTGTTTACCTGGCATAAAACTTGAACTGAGTCCCATCCAAGTCATCAGGGATGGTATCTGTTTGCCCCAGTTTAGGTATTCCCCTGGTGTTGTCTTAGATAATAGAAATAAAAAGGCAGCCAAATGGGGAAATTCATCTCAAGATAAATAATTTAAACAGAGCAGATGAATGATTCTCTTGAAGTCTGAAATCCACTTCACTGTCTAAGGTGAAAAACTTTGATTTAAATGTCTAACTTCTACATATATATAATTAATTGAGATTAATTCTACCCCAGGAGTTTTTTCTGCCATTTTCTGGCTTGTCTGGAGTCCTGCATGCAGGTATCCTGAATGTGCTCCATTTCAGTAACTTGCTCAAAAACAGTAACAAGGGAGTGTAGACAAGGCCCTATGACCTTTATTTCCCAAACACACTCACAGCCTTGTGAAAATCTTTCTTTTGGAAGGATTACTGAAGTATTTTTCTTTCAAATGTGACAACTCAGAAGCGAGGTGCTGGTGCACTCCATTGTCTGAATATGACACCTCAGTGAGCAATTTGCTGCAGAGGCAAGTGCTGTGGCACGTGGCCTACAGTGAAGTTTGTGTCAAGATCAAAACCTCACTCCAGTTTGGTAGCCCAAATTTCAGTGTGCCAAAACAAAACAAGGATCTGAAGACTGCAGTCACCATTCTAGGAACACACACCATCTGTGCTGAGTTTTGCCTTGTTTCCATCAGCTTTAACAGTCATGATGAAAGAAATCACAATTGCAGTATCAGCTGTCACGTGAATGGGAGGGGAGCCCAGCTCCCCTAGCAGCTGTGACTTTGCTCTCCTGTTCAATTTGAAGCTAACAGTAAGGGCATTCTGTAAGTAGCAACAAATGTTATCTAAGGAAAGAAAATCTGCGCAATACTTCCCAAGGAACCTGATCTTCATTGTGCTAGATGCTGTACAAAAATTTAGGGACAATCACGGCCTGCCTGAACCCATAATACAAACAGGAACATCTGATAACATTTCACTACCACTGCTAAGTTATACTACATTTTTGATGCCCTAGTAAAGCTTCATATCATCAATATATTAATAAGGTCCCTGAAATTCAACATGCCTTTCATTTAGCAGATTTTTGCATTGAACTCATGATTGTGTACACATGAAAAATATGTTAGCAGTAGAGTATTAAAGATATGTAAAAGCATTATCACAGAATATTTCTATCACAAATACTTACACTGGTCACTATAATAAATTAATTTAGTTTTTTACTCAATGCATTTCTCTTTCCTCTGCATTGTAAGCTAGCACTCTGGGTTTTTTTTTTGGATAATATTTGGTAGTGCTGAAATTAAACTCCTACTTCCTAGACTATTTTTTAACTCAAGGTTATGCCCGCAACACAATACATCCAACTTCTTTAGGAAATCAATGGAAAGCAGGGAAAAAAAAAACCCTCAGCAAGTGAGAGAAGGAAATGAAAAGCAAAGCAAAACAATCTAAACCCAACTGTAGGAAAGCAATTTGAATGCTGGTGCTAAGGAGGGATTTCAGAATTGGTGTGTTTGACTGCTGCAAGAATGCCAACAGGTAAAACTGTACAGGTAATAGGTATATTGAGGTACCTATTAAATATTTTTCTGTCAGCTCATATACACAGTAGTGCACACATGATTAAGATGCATTTGTTTGACTATACACCACTACTCATGTGTAGACAAACAAAAACTAGAGATGCTAGTTTGATTTTAACTTAAGTTCTATAAAGCTCAGTCTGCCACTGGGATCTAATTACTCATTATTATTATTTCTCTAATGACTATCAAAGCTTGATCAACGCCTAAATAAGCCAAGAACCCACACTGGCTTTTCAATCTTGTGGGTGGAATAAATTAGTCATGAGGTACACTACATGCTGAGAGCTATCATGAGCTGGAAGGAAAGCTGTTTATGCCAGGGCTCTTAGAGCAAGTTGTGCACACACCAAGGAAAGCCCATACTGGATCAGCAGAGGCGGTTATGCCTCAGTGACATTTTTGACAGTATCACCCACACTACACTACACACCCACCTACACTAATGCCAGCTGATCTCTGAAACCCACCAGGGGCTCATGTGATTTCATGCTACACTGAAACCAATATGACATCAAGACACCCCTATGGTTATAAGAGGGAATTGTCTTATCTTTATCAAGTAGGAGGAAGTACTTTCTAGCAAGTGACCTGCACAGGTATGGAAGAACCACTGAAAAATAACTGTTCTCTTCCAGACTGCTACATTCCCTTATGGTTCTCAGCACCAAAAAACCCACCCCATCACACAAAGAGCAGTAGTGTTAGGACAAAGGGAATAATAGTAAGAAATCAAGAAAGAGAAAACAACAAAAAACCAACAACCAAAAAGACCCAACCCAACATAGTATTTCAGGAGATGCAGGCATGGAATCCAGTACCGCTTACTTTAGCAAAGGGCTGAAGGGACAGCAGTATTTTCTTCTGGAGGGAAACAGCATGACCAGTGACATAACACATAGCAGGGCTTTGCCAGCCTTTATCAAACTGTCCCAGGTCTGGGTTTCAGTAGAATAGCAGCTAACCAAAAGCTTGGGGGTCAGACTAAAACACACCATAACTTCAAGTTTTCTAACTGAACAGTGAGGGCTGAAAAAGCATGTTCCAGAGCTGTGAAGGCTATGTAATTTCAGGCAGTTTGCACTGACAAGATTTCTGTGCAAAGATGGATGTTAGTTGTAACAGTCATCCTTGGCAAAACCCCTGCAGAGGGCAGCTGTGGCCATAACATAAAGAATGCATCTTGTCTGTATTCCCAATTTTAAAATTAATCAATGCAAGCTGATATTTAAAGCAAAGGAATAGCCTTAATCATTATTATATTAGAACACCTCTCCGGAATCTGTACTGCAAGGGAATGAATTCTGATGCAAAGTCCTGCCATGTAACTTCAGACTTCAAATCTGCCAGAAATTCCTTTGGTCCAAGTACTGTGTAAACATCAAGAATGCTCCCTCCCATCCCATCCTACTGCAATATAATTGTCATTCACTGTTGGAAAGACCACTATATTGGGCATATCTTGGCAGTTGAGAGAAAAATATTTGTCCCTCTATACATAAAAATGTACCAGACTGAGTACAAGATGTAAGGATACAGCAGCCAGCAGTTACATTTCAGTTTAATTTGCTCGACACTTACCTATTTTCTTGCATGATGGTTACAAGTCCTCCGTTTGAAAATTAAAGGTTGGTGCAGTTATAAAAACTAGACAGAGATAAAACCTCCTCCCAAGTTTACAGGAGAGTGTTTTATAGTCAAGACATGTTTTGCTTAAAACCGGCATTTATAGCTTGTGGAGGCAGTGCGCAGATTTTAGCAGACAGCAAGTCCTCCATGGAAAGAACATGCTGTCTGTTTACAATGTAGTACACTCTTTAAAACATAAAGAACTTTTGGGGCAAAATCCCTTCAAATCCTCTCATCTCCTCTCTCAAAATCCTTATTTAAGCCTGAAGTTCATAATTTATCCTCAAAAATATCGAAGACTTCAATGAGAACCTGCCTAAGCAAGAATTAACAAAAAATTAAGTTTTTAAATAGGGGGATGACTGATTTGGCTCTCAAATATAGAGGGGGTAAGGAGAAACCCAGACAGGGCCTTCCAGACAGACAAGCTCTCCCAGGAGAATTCTCTGTTTAAAATGAAGGCAGTCACTTGAAATTAAACTGTCAGAATAATGAACAGAGATAAACACTACAGCAATTAGAAAACAGCTAGCTAATGGAAAACTTAGTTTTCTTCTGCTGAAAAAACGCAGCCTCCTTTTCTGACTCACCGTTATTTCCTGCTCGTAGGTCCAAACACCACAGGCCAGCTCAACGCAGAATATTACAAGCAAGCTTCCAAAATACTGTGGAAAACAGAATGGTCTTAGCTATTTTTTATACTCTTCGAAATGAAAAAGTTTTCAAAGTTTAATATGGCTAAGTCTTTATTTCAAAGTTAAAGAACACTGAAAATATTATTAAAATTTCACATGACCGAAGACATGGAAATGGAAATGCATTTTTGTAACCAAGATATGGAAGATTCAGGCAGCAAACTTTATGAAAGCTAAGATCATGGGACATTTTTTTCTTGAAAAGTACATTCTTATCAAAGTGATTTAGGTATTTGAGGTCAGGTCAAACTGTACTAACTGTAATATTTAGAGATTAATTGAAATATCTTTTTCTATTACAAGGTATAACCCCTGAACTATTTAAAAATAGGAAATACAAGTATAAATGAAGAAGAAGTACAGACCTTGGTAATGATGCTTAAGAAAAACTGGTTGCTCCAACTAAAAGCAGTGCGAGTTTCTTCTCTATAGCATCAACAAACCCTTTCTGAACTGCAGGATAAAGCTACATGGACTTTAAGGCTATTTTAACTGATGTTCTCGCTTAAAAGTAACCTATTTATCCTTTATTTAAAGCAGAAGTATAGATAAGTAAGATACAAGTATCTCATTTATTCTTGACCTCAAATTTTCTTCCATGTCAGTGGACTGAGCTTCCCTTTGCACTTGGTATGCAAGACTTTAAAGTCACAATCTTGATGGATTTTAATTTAATTTGAAAATCAAAGAAACACCATCACAATACAAAATAGAATAGAATAAATATACAATTCCATTGGTAAGATACATGCCAAATGGCTTCTAATTTAGTTATTTCATTCTGGAATCTATTTAGGACACAAAACATGTACTGATCATACGCTTTTTGGTTTTTTTTTTTAAAGGGTTAATAAGATGTATTGTTTAAAACAGAGCATAAATCCACAAATGTTAGGCTTTAACAGTCATCTACATAACACCTTTTTCATTCAACTGGTATGGAACTGAGTAATTCAGGTACCTTGGCAGCTACTGGTCTTGCCCAAATCTCTACTTGCTCAACAAATCTAACTCCCTGAATTAGATATGTCTCTGCACATGGAGACATATAAGAAGTGCATGCAAAAATACTCACGTTAATTTTCAGGAGAAACCTGTTCCCATACCCTCCCCCTGCAAAGATCTATCCAATAAAGATGGTACTGAAAGAAGGGTTCCTGTTTTACTAGTCTTCATCATGTTACATTGCATCTTTACAGTCATTACAGATGAACAACACACTGCATTTCCTTACATATCAATACTGTAAGCACACACATTTCCAGCACAGGTCTTCAATAACCAGTATGTTCATCCTCCAAAGGACCAAAAGAGAAAAATCATGAGTCACATCTTCCAGGAACAATGGTGCTTTCTCAAAAAAATAAATTCATGAACTTCTATGCAAGTATCTACTATCACTGCAGTGCCTAGTAGCTATGCAAAGGGTTCTTTAAAATAAAGCAAACATGGAAATCTACTTTTCTAAGTAATCACTTTGAAAGCAGGATAGAATGCCACATGCTTTAGTGCCACATGCTCTTTTAATTAATAATTATGATAAAAAATGTTTAAGGGCATTATGACTAATACCCTTAAACATTATGACTAATATCCTTAAACCAACATTTTTGAGAGGGAGAACAGATAAACGTTTCAATGAAAAGCGCATTTCACTTCTCGGCTGTCAAAAGAAATTTCAGTGGGTTTATACTCTAACTGAATAACAAGACTGGGACTGTCTGCTATCCCTGAATCTTATACAAAAATCACTGATTGTGGTGAAAGTGATACATCTGGGAGTGTTCATATGGCATTCTCTGCAAAACTCTTAATTTGCAGTTCTTTGTAACATTTAATTCCTTCATCAAGCTTAACATTTGAAACCTCCTCATCTTTCTCAGCATGTAAGTTAAGAGTGTTTGTGGTAGTAGTAGGAGACAGAAGAGCCAAACCCAAGATTTTCTCCCATTACTGAATACAGCCCAAGATAGAAAACTATTTAGCCAGATTCACTCAAACCACTTCTGGGTCTGCCAGGGACTGAGCATTCCTGACTAGCTACATCTAGACACATCAGGGCACTGCAGAATCAAGCCTTCTGTTCTGAGAAAGCCCATCTCTGTCCATAACACAAAAGAGTAAACACACAATGAGTTTACACACAGGAAAGACCATGCTCGGAACTGAGCGACTGCAGGCACACCAAACTCACACATAAGAGGTTGTTTCTCTCTGCTACTGAAGGGAAGTATTATACCTCTCTCTGTATAATGGTTTGCAATCCAAATGCTTATTATGTAAGTTTTGTGGGGAAAAAAAAATTCTATAACCATTATTTAAATTTATTACCCCTAATTTCCATCTTCCAAATCTAGAAATTATTACTGGCTTCTATGCTTATTCCTTGTCCCCAGTTAAATTCCCACAAGAGTCTGAATGCTAAATACATCTTCCTTCATTTCCATGATTCTGGTTCTTGCCAGAAACAGGGACTTGGTTTTAGAGCAGGCTTAACATTTCTTCCTGTGGGCTGAATGGCTACATGTCGTAAAGATGAGTAACTCACTGAGGAGCACAGTCGTATATCACATTTAAAACTGCACCAGGAGGTCACTGGTATTACCTTCTACAGAATGTCTCCCTCAGAGTACTCTTGGCCATTGCTGAGGTATTTTTTACTGTTTCTTCATTTCTTTTTTTGGCAGAGAGAGGGTAAGAAGGGGAAGGTACACAAGAGAGTGAACAGTTTTGCAAAGACATCTACAAGCTGTCACGAAATGAAGGCACAGTTGTGATCACTTTAAGAATTGGAGACCCTTTACAAGGCAAATCCTACGGACTTTTAACACTTCCCTTTTGTAGGCAATTGCTAATCACTATCATTCTCTCCTTACTCTGACTATGCAAAGTAATCAGAAAATTGGAGTGGTGCCTTGATCTTGTTACGAACCCATCAGTTTCACTGAAGAATTTCCTCCAGCAAAACTGTGAAAAACCTAAAATGTTGCTTCCTTGAGAGGAGCTGAATGACTGAAATGCTGGCAGAAAATACTCTGTAGAGAGTAATAAATCAAAGTAAAAATATTTGCCAACTTAAAAGTAAATAAAGCACTAGACATTTACGGCTCCATACGTCATGCTTGTGGCCAAGATACTAAACTTCAGCATCCCTTCACTGTAAAATGGATGTTGTCAGTTAGCAGGAGCTGGTTCTCCTGTAACCTCCTTGTTAAGCCTGCTCTAACACAGGTCACATGGTGGAGGGGAAGGAGGGAGAAGAGAAGGAGGCAGCAGCTCTGTAAAGCAGTAGTTTTCCAACAGGAACATTTCATCTAATACCTGGAACATTGCACAAGCACTTGGATTTGCAACACCAACAGACTGCAGAGGTTTAAACAACTCTTCTTCCAGCACATCAGTCCTGAAAGAGAAGTTAAGGACCTGGGGGCTCTGGAGAACCCTGTTCTCTTTCCTTTCTTGTGCAAGAGACTAAGCATTTAAGAAGTGGGAACAGAAACAAAGTCATTACTGTGACAACCAGTTTCAGAGATATAAAGAGGCATGAAGGGCCAAGGAAAGACAGTAAAGACATTCACTATGTAATCACCAGACCTTGTTCTACTGGGAATACCCTTCATGTGGTACAGGTGCAAAAGTGATCACAGCCAATATTCAAATCCTGAAACCTCTAATGCCCACACACAACAACAGGATGGAATCCCACACTGAAATACTACCTACTAGTGCAGAGATGCTATACCAGCTTATACTCACCTACTGCAACTTTTAACAGCCTCCACAGAGCTCTTGCTCCCAAACAACCCCAAGTTGATATCTACAGAGAATTCATGTATAAGAAAGAAAGGACAGGGGGATAGTGAAGGCAAATCCCATTACTATAAATTTCAGCCACAGAAGGGAGGTAACCGTCGAGTAAATAAAGACAAAAAACCAAACCAAACCAAAACCAACACCTACCAAACAAAAAAACAGGAACTAGTATTGAATAGGTTTTGTCTTAATTAAAATAGTTATCTGCATAAAGGCTATCAGAACCTGATAAAGCACTAAGAAATGTACATGGTGTTTTCAGATATGCATTAAAAATCAAAGTAATTAAAACCTATTTCTATAAAGATCTGTATAGGCTGTGTAAATATAATCAAAAATTTTAGTCTGAATAAAATTTCTGCACACCACAGTGGCACCCCAGAGGGTACAAGCTCCATATATGCCAGTGCTCCATACATAGAGCATATATGCTCTGGCATATGCCCAAAATGTCTTCCTATCTCTCCATCTACGGCTAAAAACTAAGCTATAAAATAAACTAACTAAATAAATAAAATAAATTACAACAGGCTTTTTTGCTATGACATTTTTTCTACCAAACTAAGCTGATATCCACCACCACCGAATATATTCCAGTAACGTATTTATTTCTTGATCATCTCAACCACTTAGATAAAAACACAAATTAAAATAGCAAATGCAAGCACAAAATCACTGCTACTGAATCTAAGGCATTTTACTTTTGTTTAAAAGGTGTTTGTTCCAACAACTCCCATTCTGTTCAGAGAATAATAGCAAAGAGCACACATACGAAGTGTCTCCCAACATAAAATCTCTCCCTCATGGCTTTTCATCCTGTAGAATACAGGACTTTTTTGTTGCAATTGTAGGTAACTTAGGGAAGGATGTAAAGCATGAAGCACAATGTCTTATGTGTTTTGCAGACATGTAATATAAAACTCTTACTGTAATTCTAGAGATTTTGTGTTGAATACACCACATGATTCATTAATAACCTAATGTACTCTGTCTATGCTTAAAAATAATCTATTTCTGTTACTAACATGGCAACAGGATGATGGAGAAAACTGTGACTTCAGAGAACACAGTACATGGAGATTTTAAATTCTTCTCAGAGATTTTTTCACAGCAGAAACACTGAATTCTAACTACATTTAGCAAAGGAAAACTTGAGTTAAAACGCTAGTGCCCTAGAGTAGTTTCCTTCAGTGTGACAGCCAGGGCAATGCCAACAGTCAGTGCCCTACTTCAGGCACCAGGATGATCACACAGATCATGATACACAACCAGCGTGACTGTCCTGAGCATGCCCTTCTGAACCCTGTGGAAACATTACATCAGAAACAACACTAAGACCACGAACTCCTATAGAAATTGGGTGACTTTGGGTATTTAGAGACCAAGCCACTATGGCACTCTGCTGCCAAGCAGCCCAAGCAGATAAGGGCTGCCATCCGACAAAGCTGCACGCACAAAAGTATATTCTGGAAGTGATGGGTTTTTTCCATGTTTTTTTCCGCTGCCACTGATGGCTTCAGTAATTTGTTGCCAATGACCTATGAAACGCTTCATCAGCAAGCAGGTACTATAACCATTAAAACTGGACTGTTAGCCTAGGCACAAGGAGAATCAAAGACCTGAACACACCTGCAGTCATGCTCCCCTTGAGCCTGCTCCCAACACCACCAATGGTTTAGTTTGCAGTTTGTAAGTGTGATTTGGAAGCAAGAGCCATGAACGTGAACAGAGACAGGGTTCTGTGTCAACTCACATTTCATCAGAACTAGAAAGGCACAAGAATGGTTTAACTTATCTTTTGCCTCGCTCAGACCTTTTTGGTTTTACGTTGCTCTTCTGTTCTGACAGCCTCCTAGTTAGCTACTGTCAAACTGAGGAGACTTCAAAATCTATTTAATTAATCCCTAGAGAACAAACATATCCCATCACACAACACAGTCAAAATACTGACTTCTTAAGCCCACTTCCAGACAGTGAGGAAGCAAGAGTGCATTCTATGTATGAAAGCAAATAGCAACGGCAGGCAGGGGCTAACTACTGGAGTCAGAAGTTGCAATATAGTGAAGAAAAGCATGGGGAAAAAAGAATGGGGAGCTTTTGGAGAACCTGTAGAAATCCTTCATTTTCTGACCAAATACGCCTTTTTTTGAAGGTTCAATGCACTTATTAATGAATCATCATTCACATCACCTGTATTTTATTTCATAAAAATCTTTTCTTTAAGCTTTACTACTCTGCTCCCAAACATTTTTCTCCCAGAAGATATAAAACCTGTTTTTTCCCCCCCCATCACACTCAAGAAAAAACCCAGTCCTTATGCCAGAGCAAACAAAGAGTAGCTGATGAACAACTCCAGCCTCCTCAGACTTGCTGTCTCACACTGCTTTCTTGAGCAACATGTTCCATATGGCATTAGAGGTGAAGAAAGCTCTGGAAAGGGCAGGGGCTGAAGGAACTTCCAAGAGGGCAGCTGCAGAATGAAACCTTACTGTAACCTCTAAAAGACCAGAGCATATGGTATGTAAAGCAAATGCCAGCAGATTTAAGAGTTATGCAGAGCATTTCCCAATGGCTAACAGCCTGAGAGCATCAGCCTTGACCTTCTGAGATGCAAGCCATCCAAACATCTCTCTGCCCCCACGGAAACCTCAGATGACCATCACCTCTGGATCACCAACAGGAACCAGAATCTTTCTGTGTAAAATCTACCAAGTTCTTCCTCCTTCGATAACTTGCAAGCTATGGTTCCCTTTATCTTTGTCAGGTTACAAGCTAACGACACTATTTTGATCATTAATTCAGCTATCTTTTTAACAAATGGAGAAAACACTAATTAAACCAAGTCAGACAAGCTGCATGGAAATCTGACATCCTGTTTATCCACTTCAGCAGCACAAATTTTCCCCTGCTTTCCTCCTCAGCCCTGCCCTGTAGGAATTAACAGTCCATTAGTCATTTTGACTTTTAATTTGGTTTATTTGCTTGACAACACAGAAATTTCTGAGAGATGCAGCCAAAAGTCAACAGGGAAATGAGCTGAAACCATCAACTTGCAACATAAGCTACTGAATGTCATCTAGTTCTTCAAAATAAATATATTTCACAAAAAAATAAACAAATATCCCTATTATCTTAGATTTGATTTCCCGGATCACAAAATTTTATCAAAATGTCTTAAAGTTTTTGCAAAGTCCACCACTTTTTTGTAAAATTTTGTAAATAATTTTTCATTTTTTTTAATGGCAATGAACATTCTAGTGTTTGAAGCCATTATCCAAGTTCTTTTTATTAAGCTATTAGGTTTTTTTTAAAACTAAATCAAATTATTTATGAATAGTTAGATTTTTTTTTTTCACAGCCTTGATTCTTTTGTGGGATATTTTTCACGTGTTGTAGATTTTTACTTTAATGGTTATCTTTGCTTTTATAAATAAACCAGTAATACTTTGGAAATGAGCAAATGTACATTTCAAACAATTACTAGGACTTACTTGCTAAGGATTCAATTACCTCAAGTCAGTGAAATTCCAAAAATAAGGGCTATTGCAAGGTCATGATAAAGTACTAAACAGGATACAGGTAAAGACCGTAATTTTCTTATGGCTTGTCATATTCTATTTCCCCTTTTTCTTGTCCTATTTCATAGGATTTATATCAAAACCTAAAGTTTCCTTTTCTGCACAGATATTTCAAAACACAGCTTCCTTCATTTGTCTACCTGCTCTTTATTTTCTACCAAGGAAATTACACACCATAAAAATGTTTCCTTAGTCATGAAAACCCTTTTTGCTTGTAGAATAGACTCATTTGGTGCTGATACCCAATGACTCTGCTTCAGCATGCCCCAAGACACTTTGAACCATCACCATTTTGAGTGAAGAAATGCTCTTACGATATAAAACCCACACTGCAGCCCCCGTGCAACACAGCAAAGTGCCTGTGTGGTTAAATAGTCAAAAGGGTATGCTTTAACAAGAAAAAGATGACAGGACATCCTGACAGGACATCCACTCCATACACAGCTTGTAGCAACAAGAATGCAGCTGAACTACAGCATCAAGGCATACCCCATCAGCGAGCTGGGCTGCATCTCAGACAAGAGACAGAGATCTGGCTGGGCTTTGTGGATTCATATACTCCTTCCTAGCTCTTAGGAACTTCTCCCATTCCCTACTCATTTCAGCAAAGAAAAAAGACCCGGGCAAACAAGCAACAAGAAAAGAAGAGCTGGAAAGGACAGAGGGGAAAAAAACCCCACACTACATCAGAAAGAACATTTATCATCTCAGCAGTTCCCCATCTTTTCTCAGTCAAGATGCAGCAGCCCTCATTCTCATCCTGGTATCACTCACAACTCTCTACCCTCAACAACCCCAATGCCTTGAACCTACTGTCGTATCAGTCCCTGTCTTTTCAATAGTTTTGTGGTACCCACATCCATCACTTCACCAACCTTTTTATTACTATCTTCCCTCCTCTTTTGACCTGGGAGCATTATTCCAGAGCCCTTTTCAGTTCTGGTGCTGTTTCATTCTCTTCTACTGCCCTGGGTATCAATGACTTTTAAGAACTTGGAGGGAAGAAGCAGTATTAACAGTGTACCAAGTGGGAATGAGGGAAAACAGAAACAAGGAAGGTAAGAGCAACAACGCTTCCTCCAAAAGGATCATGAGGCCAAACACAGTGACACCCAGTCCAACTAATATTCAGGATGTAAGTCCCCAAGAACAAAGCAGTCACCTCCCATCAGGTGAGCCTAAAAGTACAGCCTGCAATAAAAAGAGTGGCACAGGAGTCCAAGCAGCACGTGTCATGCAGAAAACATACTGGAACCATGAAATGACTACTGTCAATAGATATCTACCTTTTATCTCAGCACTGTGCCTCTTTCCTAAAGCACAAGTGTCTCTTCACTACTGAAGAAATATACATAAAACAATTAAAATTTATGGCCTCCTAATGGCACTATCCAACCTCGCTGTCTAAAGTCAAAGGCATTGCCCTCAAGAGGCCAGGCAGTTCTTGTTACTTGGAGCTGCTGGATAACTGCACCAAGTGCTGTGTTGCCTCTGCAACACTGCTAAGCATTCAAGGCAGCTGCTCGGTGCCGGGATGAAAGCAACAGATCATCACCATGATCACAGCAAACACTTGGATTTAAGTCAAGTACTTGGAAGAAGACCTGGACACTCCCAGCAGTTCAATTCCTGTCATGCTCCCCCAAGTTGCTCAAATACACAGCTGCTCTTGATTGCTGTGTGTTCCACAGGCAGCACCTTCATCATTACACCACTCCCAATATCCCACATGGCCAAGCAACTCATGTCTCCTCTGCAAGCTCCTTCTACTTAAGGGAATTCAGCACTGTTTTGAAGCACTCGCCTTTGAAAAGGTCTTTCAAGGACATACACAGCAAGGATTAATAATGTTGGGGAAGGCAAGGTCAACAAAATGCACCATGCTTACACAGGCAGACAGAGAAGCTGGCACGGAACCCCAGGAACAGTGCACTCCACTCCACAGAGCTGGGAGCCCTGCAGAGTGCAATGTTCCTGCAAAGCCTGGCTTAGCTCTGTGGTGACATGGTGGCATCACCAAAATCCATCTCAAAATTAACAACTTGTTTGAACCTTAAAAATCCTGATCTAAACAGGAAAGAAGCTTGCTCTCCATTTCAAGGCAAAAAGATGTGTAATAGTACAGGCATCATCTCCAGCAGTTTACCTTTCAGAAATACAGAAAGAACAAAAATATTCTATTTTTTGGATAAAGTTGCTCATATTTGAAACTTCTGGGGTATAATAAAAATTGGTGAACTTTAAGTGTATTCTCTTCTTCCCAGGGGAACATCTAACAGGCAGCTCTTCAGAATGCAAGATAAATGTCCAGCCCCTTAGTTACCCACTGACTATCTGAAACTGAGGTTAGCAGAGTTACTAGCTTCTCATCAAACCTGAACTACAGTATTATAAACACATTTAAACCAGTTTTTCAGACAAGCCAGGCTAACCTGTCTTATGAATCTGAGTCTTCCTCCCACTCATACCACATTTGTAAATGGGCTGTTGATAAAAGCCACAAAATACAAACTCAGTCTGTCCAGCTTAATACTAAACTCCAAGGGTTTACACCAAGTATTTTTGCTAGTTATTTCTTCCCTTCAATGCCTGGTATTTAAATAATGAAGAAATACTTCTGGTTGGTAAATAACAATTCCAGTGCCAAATGTTAGTACAAGGTATTGGAGCAGCTGTAACTGTGCTAAGAGTCCACATGGATAGGAACAAATATCCTTTATTACTACAGAGCAAATAACCTATACTACGTATTACTGCAGAAACACATGCTGCCACAAAAAGGAAAATAGACAACAACATTTATTATCACTGAAGTCTCATATCAATTCCTGCCAACTGTAGTCATAAGCACTAGAGAATAGATGATGCTGTGGTACTGTAGAGCAGCTAACATTTCACACAGAATAAGAATGCTTTCTGGGAAGAAGACATTAGCAGTTACTGGTATCTTGCAAAATAGCAGATGTCCAAATTTAATCACCCCTATGAGCTCTGCATCCACATGGACTGAAATGGGTGTAGGTGTATAGAAAATTTGCTACAAGTGTGGATACAGTCAATAGAATCTCATCATTCTTTAGAGAGGCTTCACAGAAACCACTATTTTAATGAGGGTCTGTCTGGTTGTGTTTCAACTCAATACACAGCTTAGTCTGTCACAGTCCAATTTATAACCAGGTTCCACCATAATTCAATTAATAAGCTGTTTGACCTCACACCAACAATGTTTAGGTTCTGAGGAATATTTATTACTCTGTCAACTTCATGATGAAAATGAGTAACAGGATTGTCCTATTAACCATCAAATATTTCTAACAGTTTTTCCCTTTGTAAAAATATATGCAGACAAATTTGAATCCTGTGCTGTTTGAATGCTGCAGTTACAGAAAAGTCGTGGTTATAAACACAAGAACTTGCAATGAAAACTCCAGCCGGGAGGTATTTTCCAGTGGGATTTTCATTAAGCTCTTCTTGTCAAGCAACAGAGCTTACTCTTGTTATTTTAATAAAACAAGAACTTAAAAAAAAAAAAAAAACCAAAACATCCTTAAGGTTACTATCCTTAAGAATATATTGGGGTTTTTTTAGTTAGGCAATGTGCACAGCAGACTTTTAAAACAAGCCAAAATGTACAGAGCCTCAGAAGAAGAGGCAAAGTATTTTCTTTTCAAATCCAGAACCAATCTTATTGAAAGAACTGTACCAACCACCATAAAACCTGGACTCTACTTTCTCATCCTTGGACTTTTCATGCATCCAAGTCAGTGACTTGGGAGAGCCCAGATCTTCCACTTTAGGCTGGCACCACAGCTACTTCTACATAAGGATGCTGGTCAATCACACCAAAAAAATGTATTACAGAAACTCAAGGTACACATGGACTCTTCAGACCAACTACCCTTCAGGACATATTTCTGAAGTGATTAAAATTAAATGATCACAGCTTTAAAATGCTTGTTCTACAAGAAGTCCAGAGCATGCACCTCAGAAGACTGAGGTTTTACATTTTCCCTCTATTAAGCTGAGCGAACATGACTTTGATTTATACTTATGACCCCATGTGAAGACAGAAAGGTTTCAAGCATTTAATTGCAAGACAAAACTTCAAAAACAAATGAAAATGATTATGTATTCAAATGTATTGAAACCACACTATATCTATTTTATTGTCCTTACACTTTATTACATTTTCCAAAAATCCATTTCAATTAACATCAGCACTAGCAATGAGCATGCTGCCGGGACATCAAGACTTGTATTCAAATATCTGGGCATGCCATCATTATGGATTTCATGTACTTCAAAAGGAAGATTAAAAGCATGATTGAAGAGGTTGTTAATGTTTTACATGAAGGTTCTTTTCTTTTAGTTCATCTGGTTGAACAAAAGCTCATTTTGTTGATCCATCAGTTTTCTGATTAGTCTGATGAATGAAGCATTGACTTATGTCTGCATACTTCTGTATGGTATAACAAAACTGCATTCATTTAACAATCAATCAAAGACAATGACATACTTAGGAAGATACCATTTAGTTTTGCTTATCAGTTTTTTTAGCAAGAGCAAATCTCAAGCTCCTGAAAATGAAATATTGCAACATAAAATAATAGAAATGTCTTGTTTTGATTTAGCGTAACTTGACTGCTCCAACACACTTCAGTTGATTTATTTCCAGATGGCACTAAAGGCTAGAAATTATTTTTTCTTTTCACTTGCAGTGTAAATAAACTGAAGGCCAAAACTAGTTTTAACTTCATTTTCTCTTGAAATAGGTGGATTTTTTCAAAGCTTATACCAAAAAGAACTTTTTCTTTCCCCAGATACTATGTGGCATTGATCTACATCATATAGTTGTTTTTACCTTTTAAATAATTTAATTAGTATTAAAAACTATCACCACTATAAAATAAAGAACACATTATGAAAGTGATCTTATAACCTTACGAAAACCCCCTAAGGTTTAGTAAGTTTACCATATTTTAATACTTTCACTATTTAGATGAAACAAAAATATGTACAGAGCCCTTTTAAGGTTTGTAAGAAAGGTAACTAGAGAAATAATTATATGGTATGAAATTACATTAATCCATTACTCGTAAGCACGTGCCCATAACTAAGTAATTGTCTTAGCACTTGTTCCTATTGACTTCAACATTGCAATGTTAAGAGCTAGAAATAAAAAATGCATGACTATTCTGTTACTCTAACATGTTCAGATTTAAATGAGAGTTTTCCTCAACAATATAGTTTTGAAAGAATAATCTTCACATTGCATGCAGGCTTAACAAAATATCTGAAAGGAGAAACAGCACTGCCCTCTTGCAACTGAGGAACACTTCTGCTGCAGACATTCAGCTGGAGATATCAAATAAAGCTTTCTCCAACTCTCTCAAATTAAAAAAAAAAAAAAAGGACATTTTAATACAAAAACCCAGTACAGTTTTACAACTGTTTATTCTGCAGTTAAGAGTATTTCTATCACAGAAGAGCAAAGTTTGCATAAATCTCAGCCAATTTCTCACAGTGTTTTATGGTCATTTTGTGCAAAATCCGTGAGGTTTAGGTGTCACATACTTAAGCCTGCACAGATCCACAAGAAAAATTCAACTGAATGTACTTTGTGAGAACCCAACACACACTGCAGTGAAAAAATAGCAGGAGCCCAACTCTACTATAGGACTGGTATAGGACCCTGGATAGTCTCAAGAGCTGAAGGGTTATATCTGTCCACTTTCTCTTACTGCAATTACAGTAGTCAAGTCTGATACACTTCTTTCACATCCATTGCTCCCACCCTCTAGGACCTACAGCCTGCTCAGAATCCTGCTTATTCTCATATTAAAAAATGGAGTCCAATTCTGCAAAGAGGTACAGCTACACTTTTAAGAAGCATACAGGTACGTGGCAGTCAGGGATTTCAGTACTGCCAACAGTCTAAAAACTTTAACTGTAAACCTTTAAAATTTGTGTGAACTTGATGGGCTTTTGTTGGTGTGGCTTTTTTTTTTTTTTTTTGGTTTCTTTTATCGTCCTCAAATTCACTGACTTCCAGATGAAGAAAATGGTGTTTGGCTCCCTTGACAGTCAAAGCCACATCACAGCTAAACAGTACACAGAGCCTTGTGCAGGAGAGACTACTACATTTCAGCTGCTGCCAGCTCAGTTATATACCCTCCAAATGATGGAAGAAGATGGGTATTTGGAATTTATTTTTAAACTTGCTTGCAATCAAATGCAACTGCAAAATTCCACATCCATGTAAGAGAAGACAAAGCCTCTGAACACACTCAGAACTAACTTTTGTCAGCTACAGGTGCTGTTACTTTACACACACAGTCAACTGTGGAATAAAGCAAAGCGTAGGTTAGGCAGCTGTTGTACAGCTAAGAGTCAAAACAGGGTTTATTTCAGAGTACTCAGACTCACATCCCTATAATTATTAGTACTTAAGAGTTTGAGTTATTTTTCCCTTCAGCAACCCCTCTACTAAATGAAGTGAATTTTTGCAGTTGAGACACTGCTTGTCTTTCAGTCACAGCATAATGCAGTCTAGGCAATAAATTATTTCCTACTGTGTGCTTTGCAATTACAATTCCTCACCGATACCATAACTCAACACGGTAATAAAAAATAATCAGTATTTATCAAGTGCCTGTGGATTAAAACCTTTCTAACTCCTAAAACAAAAGAGAAGTTATAAAACATACCCAGACAAGGAGCAACAGATTTCTTTTCACCGTTCCACAGTACCCCAGCATTCCAACTATGATGAGGAAACAGCAGACTGCAATCATAACCGGGTGGACCACAGGAAAGTAAGTCAAAATGACAGCCTCCTCCACCCTAAAACCAATCAGAACAATAATCAAAAAAAGTACAATCACACAAAAATGATACATAGGAAAAAAAATAGAGCCATTACAAGGAAAATGGTTGATCAGCAGATGTGTTCTTTCTAGCACCTTACACATTTCACAGAAATCTCTTCAAGGTGGTTTTAAAGTCAAATGCTGCATTTGAGTACCAAAAGGCAGTGCATTGTCCAAAACCTCTCTGGGGCAAAGGCAATCTTCCTGTCCTGCACTTGCACAGTATGCAGCACAGTGAGGCCCTGTTTTATCACTAGGGCTCATAAACACTGCTGTAATAAAATTAACAGAATTCCTAAATCTCTGGACTGAATAAAGTATTCAAAACTAAACAGTAATGTAATATGATTCCAAGTTGTCAAAGGGCCAAAAATTGATCCCTGTCAGAAGAAAGAGGCACAGGATTGAAACCATATCTTTCTCCCTTTTCTAATTTCAAGTGATGCCTGAAACTGTGGCAAAAAAAGCACCTTTAAATAAAACAATGATTAGTTTAACTGAAGGATTTTTAATTCTACAAATCCTAATTGGGAAGCTTGCCATACAGAATGAACAACATCTACCCCAATCAGTCACTCACACAGATTAAAAGTTTAACTAAAGCTTTACCTTGTTTCTGCAGTTAAAGTGAGAACATTATTCAGGTAGTCTCTCAGCCAAGCAGAAACACCTAATATGCTGATGGACATCAACTAAAAAAAAAACATTAAGTTATTTATGTGTTTAAAGCAAATTGCAAGATCATTCATAATTTAAGTAGAGGATCAATCAACACTAACATTTTTCATGCATTCATTTATTTGAACAACATACTGTCCCCAAACTGTACTTCTATTTGCTTAGAATTGGGTTGTTGCCCAAGTATTAGGGAGCCAGTGACAATAATCTTCTTTTCCACCTACTGATGCTACTGCTGGCTCCTATCCCACCACTGCACAACATACCATAGAAATAACAGGGAGGGTTTACACTGCTAAAATCAGTGATTCTTTCAGGGCTCACAAGTGATACACATCAGTCTGCATGAAACCATTAAGCCATGCTCAGGTACACAGCTAGTAAAGAAAATCTGATACAACAGTACTGATACATGGACACACAGAAGAGATTTACCTTTGGGTTAAATTTAGAAGAATCTGATTCTCTTCCTCACTCACACTGAGTCACACCATGAACACTATGTCTCAGTTTCCTGAACCATAAAATGAAAATAAAACTAACTGCATTTCAATTATAAACCATATAAAGCATTTGGGTACCTAACGTGTCAGGCACTTCAGAGGCATAAAGCCACTACACTTTCACCAGGACTGCTCCCACAGCAAGTAAATCCCCAAGACTGAACCCACCTAGCATTGCCACCACCTCAGCAGACATGGATTTCTGTCACCTGAGGCCATTATACACTTCAGTACACCCGGAATCACCAGGAGAAGCTCTGCCCTCTGATTTTCTTGAGAAGTCAAACCTGAACGACGCGTTCAGAACCTGCCACGCTGTGACAGAACCAGCTCTGCTGCTGCTGTAGCAGAGGTACTGATAAAGGACAAGGCATTCCTCACTCAGTTTCACAGGGGCACCTAGACCTGACCCACAGAAGACACAGGACCTCAGAAGCACCACTGTCTAGCTGAGGGAGGGACACCTAAGCATGGTGACTGCTGAATACTACTGTCTTCATGCACTGTATAGGGGTATGACAGGACACATCAGCATTATACCTACGGTTTCTTAAATCAGTAAGAAGTGCTCATCTCCCCTGTTGTCCTCAACATCTAGCTTCCCATATGCCCTCGTATTCCCCCGAAGTTGTTTTGAAGAATGAGTTAAGTGGTTCAAAACTAACAGGAAAAGTCACTCGGAGTCCTTACTGGCTCCTTTGCCTGCAGCATGCCCACAGCAGACTACTTCTGCCTTTAAAATTTCACAGAAGTCTCAGCAGCTATCCCAGAGGTTCTTCCTGCTTTACAGATCTGATGCACAAAGTACAGGCACTGCCCTGGTTCTGAGAGCTGCCAGCAAGAGCTGGGTGCTCGGCATGCTGCAAGCATACTCCTGAAAGCTAGTGCATGCCACAGGTCTACTATGCTCACTCACGCTCTTCACACTCTGTGGGATCTGTTTTGGCTGGTGAAACGGTAACAGTAAAGAACATTTTCTACTGTCTTATTTGCAGGAAGCTGCAGGAACAAGGAAAACAAGATGACTGGAATCTCCTAAATAAATTCCTATCTCCTTGGAAGAAAGCATCAGGCAAACATACCACACAAGCAGTCAAAACACTAGAGAGGTAAAGCAGACTACAAACAGCCAGCCTACTTTCTTGTAGTCAAAAGGCAATGCAAGACATTTTTAACCCTCCACATCTCCCTGAAAAGCCTGTTGATACACAAAGCATTAGCTCACACAACCACTGTTTATGGTAAAATATTTAAGATAAAGTGGGTTACTTCATTTTACAACAGTGGTGTTCAGAAGTGAGAAGTCCATCAAAACACTCCTCAGTAACTTTTAGTAAGAGCCAGACAGTCCTGCTACAAAAACAGTACCAGAAAAACAATCGCTTTCTAAATAATATTCTTCCTCACATACCGGACTGGTGGACTGCCTGCTCCTTGCAGTCCATTAGTTCCATTAGGAACTCTCAGGCTGCACTAATTTTCTTTCAGCCTTCAGCATGCGGCAACACATTGTACACAGCAGTGAGAGGAGGTGGATTTCGAGGAAGGCAAGATTGCTCCTTCAGCAGAGGTAAGATTTGGCAGCATATTGAAGCATGAAGTTTATTCACAGGCAACAGGGAGATCACAGAGCAACCAGGTAAAAGAGGGGACAGAACAGACTTCCTGGAGACCAGAAGTACTGAGCAGAGTCCTGTCACTAAGAATCATTCAGTTTGCTAGAAGAAAGGACTTGCATTCAAAGGCAAATCAGGAAGGACAAGAACTTTTATTTCTGTTGTCTGCCTAAATTGAGTCTTCTCTACCTAAATACGTATTTTTGCCCACACAAAAACCTGTGGAAAATCTACGCAGATACATTACCAAGCTGAGGCTAACACATGGCTGTGTGACTTCTACAGAAATGCTTAATGACCCTATCAGAGAATGTGACTCCCTCTTCACTTATGAACAGCTAGAAGAAACGGACTGCTTCCTTTAACGTAGGAAACATAACCTTTGCAGACAGTGTAACTACATGAACACCATTTCAGTTCATAAGAAAAACCTCTCTATGAAAGGCCTCTTGCATCATTCAGAAATATTTTAGCCATTTAGATTCCCCCACTTGCTCTCCTTTAGTGTGAACAGCTAACAGACAATTACTACTCTTTCTTGCTGATGTAAATTACATGAAAAACATTCCACCTATAAAGCCTGTGAGAGCCAGGCTCACCCACCCACCTATCCTGTGCCTGACGTGATCTCACCACCATTAACTGCTTCAGGTGTTCCCGACTTCTGCTACTCTTAAAATGCACACGAGCTAGGTCAGCATTACTCTGATAAAGTACAGGCACAATGCCTTGCCTCGCTGCTACACAGATGTTACACACAGATCACCTGTGCAACACCCTCCTGCCAATCAAACTCCTAGTGAGGCACCTCTGGGCACCGTGTTTTCAAGAAAGCCCAAAAGTGAATTATTACTCTGGATGACCTGAAAGCCAAAGTGCTGTGACACACCCGATTCACAGGCATGAAAGTTATTAACAGTGTCCAGCTGGGATGGCAGAAAGGCATGGGTCAGAAAGTGAAGGCAAATACTCAAGAGGCTCCTCTTGATAAAAAGAGGCCTGTGAAAGAACAAACAGATAAAAAAGCAATTCAGCAATAAGTTGATTACAAAATGTGTATTTCACAGCACATGAGCCAGCAAATGCTTCGTAGCTCTTCACTAACAGAAGGAATTGATGGGGGAAAAGTTGCATCCCCTCCAATCAGCAGAAGTGAGCCTTAGGGCAGGAATACCCTGAAGGATGAAAGATGCCTTTGTGACACTGGACTGCCCTGCATAATGACTGATTTTTATTTTAGTGACGAAAGATTATCAAGCACTAACTCCCATCCATCAATCCACTTGCTCACCTGCTCCATAAGCACAAGGGAATCACAAGAACACAACACACATGCCTGACCTCCACAGCCTCCTGCTGACTCAACATGCAGTCATGCTGCCCTGTAAAAGCACTAAACATCCTCAAGTGCCAGATGACATCAAAAAAGCTCCAGGCACCCACCACTTCACACTACCTACAGCACATGCAGATCTTCAGCCAGCAGCACAGGGAGTCCATCAACAGCAAAAGTACAACTCAGTCCGGGCACTCAGTAGGCAGGATCAATAACAGCCTCCCCAAAAACCTTGGTGTGCATTCAAATCCACCAGCAAGTATCAGCAGGCACATCACTGCAGTTCACTGCCAAGTGACTTTCAGTAAGTCATGGGCAGGGGCAAGGTCCTGATTACAGCTATTGTTGGTTCATTTGAAGGATGGTAAAAAGGTGGCCTCAAAAAACTGGCAGTCCCTACTTCAGCCACTGTTTTTTAACTCATTTATATGTAAAATACAGTTAAAATCTGTATCAAGCAATCAGATGAAAGAACACAAGTCTATGACAAATAAAACTGCTAAGATAATTCTCACATTAGCAGTAACATCATTTCACCAAAAAGTTTTCATTCAAGCTTCTCTGATGACAGCCAGTCTGCTGTGCTGTAAATATGATAGTATGCAGTAAAACATGTTTATTTGCTGCAGCTGGCTGCACAAGTCACTATGGGTTTAATTCTGAACTGTCACAGTATGTTGTATAGCCATCAACATGACATTGAGGAGCTCACAATGATGCCTGCTGTCATACTCTATTTTAAATCTGTTTTCACACTGATTAAACAAAGGTAATAAATTCAATTTTTATATATGAGCAATATGTACACAGTAATACATTAAATTTGGAAATGAATTTCTAACATAAAGTTTCTAAAACTACTAAGGTTTCCTCAGATAACTGAATTACAACATCTAACAACAGACTTCAGCTATTAGGAGCAATCATTTCCAAGCACAGTTTAAATTGTCTTCGGAACTCTTACATAAATTAGACATCAGAATGAAAATATAAAATCATCTGCTTAAAATTCATTAAGTATATATTTTAAGCCGTTATTTTGAAAGTTCTACTCCCAGTGTCTCTGAGGCCATACCTAAACTGGAAAACAAATCTGCATTTTCAATTAATAAATGAACATGGATTTCTGTCTTTAAGGGAGCAAGTCCAATTGATATTGCTATTTGAACACCTGTGTTCACCCTCTCATCATTTTTTTACATTCAAACATTCTAACACCTTCATTTTACTGTGCTCAAATTTGAGAAAGGGTTTTTCTGAACTATTAAACTGGAGAAAAATTAAAAATATCTTCCATATCAAAAATCACACATGATCGTTTTTATTCTAACAGATGGGGTAAACAACTTCAGGCCATACTCTGATATCCATAATGAAATGCTGACTAGCAGCACTACAGAGCAACCTGTTTTGCATGAAAAGGTTTCTGGCTCCAAGGAAATTACTTCCAAGATATGACAACACTTGTCAGAATATGTCCTCTAATTTTAGTTAAAAACAAAACAGACAAACAAACAAAACCACAAACCAAACCTTGTGAAAATCTTCCTGTTAAAATTGATTTGGGTAATCTGAGCTATGACTTACCCTTCCCAAGTGGGGCAGGGGGATACACAATTACAAGGTCGTGACTGGAGTACACTGCAATGCGTTTACAGGATTTTCACTATTACAGTCAATATTCAGATCATTGAACAAACACAGATAACTCAGATTCATGGATAAACAGACAGCCACATTTTTTGGGACAGAGGGACATAAGGGTGGAGGAGGGGGGACAAGAGACCTTGTTTTTCTGTATTACCTGGCAAAAACCATTTAAAAGTTTTGAGAAAGAAGAATTGCCTACAAAAAAGGGAAATCCCCTATTTCCTAACAAAGGACCTTTTATTCTATAGATATTCCAACATTTTGTTTCAGCTGAACTTCCTACAAGGTTATGCCTTGGTCCACTCCCACCTCAGTAAACAGCTGAAGCACGTTCCTATTTGCACTTTGAATCTGGGTTTGCTTGCACAGCTGAACAGTGAGTTAGCAACCTGCTCCACATTTGGCACAGGCTGGAACTCGCACACTTGGCAATAAGGCAGCTGCTGGAGCACTGACAGGCTGCTAAGAGGTCACCCTCCCGGGGAAGGTGAGCAAGTTTTCCAGGAGGTGGCTGTTCAAGGTGCCCAGAGGAAGCCCAGCAGAAGGAACAAGCAAGAGCCCAAGCACGCAGACAAGGCCGAGGTACAGCTCTACTGCCTCAGACCCGCAGCAGCCTCTCGGCTCTGCAGCACAAGGGTACATTAAAAGCAAAGAGGGACAAGGAAGTGCATGTATTTCCTCAACCACCCTCTCTCTGACTACTCAAGCACTGCACTTCTTGTTAGGACATGACTTGTGCCACTTTTCCCTCAAAAGTAACCATCTCACTGCCAAGAAGTCTTCTGCTTTGCAGAGGCACAGGCATGTGCTGCTCATCACAGGTAATCCAGAGCAATGCTCACAGTTCAAGCATCCCAATCCATTTCACAATCCACACACCACCATCAAGATGATATGCCTTCACATATACACAATATACTCTTAATTTTGTTTCTCTCAGAGTTTGCTTTTATTCATGGACAGTACTCAATCTCAGAGATGCAGGCAAATTATTTTTAAACTGACCATATATATATATATATTTATTTAACTAGAAGAGTGACACAAAGAAAAAAGCATGTATTTCCTATGATCCACAGGACTACATGTTAGGTGTCTGAGGATGTATCACCTAACTTTCCTGTTTCATACATGAATACCCATGAGCACACAAAGATGATTAAAATGAACCTGCATTTTTATTTAAATCACATATTCCTATAAAAATGCACAAAATTAAACTGTCCCCTATACCTTGTGAAATAGCTACAAGATATTTTAAAAAATAGTTATTATTCCTATGAGCCCTGTCTAGAGCCTAACACAGATTCACGATGACAGAGAATCTTCAGGGTACAGAACTGTACTGGGTACAGGGTACTGGAGATTCATTAACAACTGGATAGCTATCTTCTACAAAAGGAGATGTGAATTTAAAGGAAGAAAAAATGTACAAGTACCTACAAGCCAGATGGACTTTTCCAGTTTGCTGCAGATTGTGGTTTACCAGTATAAGCACATAGTCTGAAATTTTTCCTTCCCCTTGAGCTGTGGGCTCAAATCTTGTCAGCACAGGTTTGTGATTCATCCTAGAGATCGCTGCAATGAGTTTCACGGAGTTAATTGTGAGTACTACCCAAAAAATGTCCGTGGTTCACTTATTCCTGAATGCCAATTAAAAGGCATATTAATGCAATTTCAAACATTAGGGTGGGGTCTTGGGTTTGGTTTTTTCCTTTCCATTAGCGCATCAAGCCACTGTTTTTCAGGACAAGTTTTCCAGAAACTCATCCAGCAATTCACAGCTGATATGCCACTCAGGGCGAGCCATATCACCTACAAAGATACTTGGGATAAAAGGTTATATGAAGATAAACACAAATTTGATTTAGGGCAGAACTCTACTTTGTTAGGACATAGTCTAGTAATGTAACAATGTTGTATAAATAATACAGCCTAAAGACATCAAAAAGTAAAAGATTTCTCAAATACCAGAATTAAAAATACTTCTGGTCCTTTAAAACTCGTCCTATAGCTTCCTCTACTGAATGCACTCCTTTAAAAAGACAGCATATTCCCACAGAAGCCACAGTTATTTTCTTTATACAAAGAATGCTAAGAAAATCGGGTTTTAATTACGCATGTCTAAAGCGCAGTCTCTAAAAATAGAGTATATTAGCCTAGAATACAGTTTGCAGTGCTATAGGTACCTGGCCAGGCTGTGTTCATTTTAATGGATATTATTTGCCATTTAAACTTAAAACATTGACCCAAACTTTTCATTTCAAGTATCTACAAATCCCACCAACAAGAGTGGAAGTCAAAACCCAGCTGAAACAACCTCTCTGCAGAATCTGGTTTCACAGAAGGCAGGATAGACTGATTTCTTTCTCATGTCACAACAGACTTGAAAAATAAAGCAAAAAAAAAATTCAAGATTCAACACATGCATTTGAAGTTGGAGAAAACAAAAAATAAAATATCACTGCTTCCAGCCACCCTTAGTTACTTCCTAGCACAACACTCATACTCACTTGCTCTGAGTTCTCAAGTAGTACACATAGGCAAAACTGGAAGATTTAAGTGTGCAAAGCACTCAAATAGAAAACTAACTAGGCACTTGCTCCACTTTCATTTTATGTGATTTTTTAAAACTTTGTTCACAAACACAAGCTCGAGAGAGATGCAAACAATTTCCACTACCTGACAGAAGTGTTTATTGGCTGCAATCACACAAGTGAAATTAGATGGTACTGCTGAAGGAGATCTTAAACATTGCTCAACAGAAACAGCATATCCCTAGGCAAGAAAAGCTCACAAGGTGAAAGAAAAGTGGCAACATCGCTGTCTTGGCTCAAACATCCACTGACACTATTAATCATCAGTTAAGAGATCCTTACCACCTGTGACATAGTCAACTGCAACTTACAACCTTGATTTGTCTGCAGCACTACAGTACAGTCATCCTCAATTACAAGGAACACAACAGCAGCTGCTCCTGCCTCACATGCTCACCAGAAAAAAAAAAGTTGGCAGTTTTCTCAAGACAGAAAGTCTATACAGACTTTTTCCTGCACTCTTCCTGCTGAGTTATACTTTGCTTTTCTTCAAAAAAATTGAGAAAATTGATAAAATTATTGTGTTGCTTTTAGTTGCATTCACTATCACTATCTAGTTAATCTATTTAGACTATTAATAACTTTTTTAAAAGAACATACATGGCTAAGCTGCAAAGGAAAGTACAACAGACCTGTACATCTCAAAACTATTGCTTTGGTTAATCCCCTACAATTTTAAGCAGCCAGGAGGCTGAATTTTCCCTGTATTTAGCACCATTTGCTGGTTCCTGTTCTAGCACAACCCACAGGGGATACCTGCACTCCAGTATCTCATGTTATGCCTGTGCCATTATTACAGGCTGACAGTGTTCTGTGACTGAAGGTCTGCCTAGCAGAAATGCTTGCAAAGGTGGTTTAACTGGGGAAATGACCACAGCAAAATACAGAACAATGGCAGCATTGCAAAGTGTGGCAAAGAGGGATTCTGTGAGGACAACTTATACAGTGCTCAAAATGAATGAAGATACTCATGTTACACCCAGGACTGCTACTGGGCTGGGACAGTGTCAGAAGCTTGCCAATCCAGTAAAAACCTACCAGAGGGAAAAACCCTGCAGTCTCATAAACTGCATAAAATATACTTGCAAAGCTTTCAAAACTAAATTTCTCCAAGTCCTGACACACACACTATCTAGATATAACGAAGACCAGTATTGTCACTAAGAACAGAAAAATAAGAAGCAGTAGGAACATGTTTCCCTCAAGAACCACTAAGATAGGCTGCTTAGCTAAGCACAAAGTCTTGACCACAAAACACCAAATCATGCATTTTTGGAGGTCTTCTCTTTTATTAGGCTGTCCAGAATTTAATATACTGGAAATAGCAGTGTTACAGAACATAGAATCAAGCTGGATCCCTCAGTCTTGCAAATTACACTATGAAGCGATACCCATTCATATATGTATGAGGATTGAAGAAGAATGAAACCAAATATTAACTGCAGGGTTTAGTCTGAAGGATATTTCTTGTCCAGGACATAATAAAAAAAAATTCTGTCAGAAAAAGTTATAAGACTGAGGAAGTCCTGAATTTGCAACTTCCCCTGCTATGAAAGGGACATCTTGCAGTCAGATGCATGATTCAATTGACCATGGAGAAAGCTTCCAGAAAGGTATCATCCATCAGGTCTATCACCAGCATCAGTCACTTATTCAAGAACAGTTACAGCACTGACAACAAATTTATTTCCAACTTGTAAGAAGAAAGGCTTTCTGCAAGTTGCAGCTCCTGAAGTACCAATCCAGTCACTTCCACAAAATCAGTGTTTTTCTGGAGCAGTAAAGGCTGGTCCATTTTAAAAAAGGATGAACAACTACAACAGAGCCTTGGGCTTTCAGATGACTGCTTATGGATTGTTTACAGCTAAGCAGACTTTAGGTAAAAAGTGACAGAAAGCATTACGAACAACACCTCCTGCTTGTCTCCCTCTCATGCACACACAGTACATCACAGCTTATCAGCTGTGCCCAGTAAAAAAAGTTTCTTTTCAAACAGAGCATACAGCTGTACACTTAAAAGCAATACTCTGGAGAAGCTACAAGGATAGCAGCAGAGTGACTGATAAAAGTTCTCTCACTTCTTTGCTTCTGCAGGCACTGAAAACAACCAAACAGTGCAGACAGCAGTGTTTTGCAGCCACCATCTGCACCTTCAGTTTTTCAGCAGTATTCACTATCAGACTAGCCAGTTCTGTTACCTTAAGGAACTTCATAAGCACTAGTTTGTCCTCACCAAGCTGTCAATGACAAATGCTGAAGTCACACACTGGGACAGCTGCACACAGGACACACTTTGAAGCTTACTTCAGATGTTCTCTTCTAAGAGCTTGACAGTCAGACCTTACCAGACAGTGACTACTGGCTCTTGCAGTTTTATTCAGGACTTCAAAAGCTTCATGCTTCCCAGCTTGAAGAAAGCAATCCTTTTTGCACAATGTGTGGTTATACCTACTGCTGAACACCATCTTAGTGAAACAAAGAGAGAATGTCACCTTATTCCAGCCAGGACCTGTAATCAAACCATGATTTTAAAATGCCAACACATGCTGCTTGAACATCTTCACAGTTTTCAGCTGAACACTGGTAATTGACACAAGCCACTGGGCACGTTATCAACAGGCTGGAAGTAATTTGGAGACAATGGCCCTTGGAAAGGAAGCACGAGAAAGCATAAATCCCTTCAAGATTAGGCTTGGAGAGATTTGCATGCGTATGTCCCAAATCGGGAGGTCTGTACCGACACTGGAATCACAGCATCACTCTTGTCTTCACCCAATGGGACAGAATCCATTGTTCTCAGGAGGAACACGGCTGCATCTAATCTAATCTAAACTTCCTGACATCTAGCCCATAACCTAGGCTGGTATTTATCCAAGTAAGAACTAACATACGCAACCAGCAAGCTAAAGCTTTGCAAATGGAAGGAAGGGCAGCGGTAAG
This sequence comes from Daphoenositta chrysoptera, assembly GCA_013397915.1. Taxonomy (NCBI): domain Eukaryota; kingdom Metazoa; phylum Chordata; class Aves; order Passeriformes; genus Daphoenositta; species Daphoenositta chrysoptera. The sequence continues at coordinate 937,810 of VZRO01007410.1, forward strand.
GGGAAACTACAGACACCATGCCCACACCAGTGGATAAGCACCTGCTGCTAGGGAAACTTTCCACAAGAACACTGTACACCGTGGGTCGTGCTACGACACTCAGAAAAAGCAGCAGCAAAACTTCCACAAAGACAAACAGAAGAAAAGTTAAGCTCTGACAGAGGAAAAGATAAGGGAGATTTCACTACAACAAGCAGCTGGTAGCAGATTTATATTTAGTTGTTAAATACACATCTGAACAGAACCAGATAGGGAGTGGAAAGAGGTTATAAGTGTTCATCCATCCAAGTAAGTCTGATGTAACCACAACACACTTAACTACCCACCCACCACACATACTCTTTCTTAACACACAGTTCTGGCAGACTCAGGGGTTTTCTTCCTTATTTATTTGGTTTCAACCAAACTGATGCATTCATCTGCTTTGCAAAATCCCAAGGACTCTAAATGGATTGGCCAATTTTTCATTTGAGTTCCAACACCTTTAATTTTATAAGCATTATGGGAAACAGCTTTAATTCTCTGCAATATCTGTGGTGCACGTCATCTGCTATGCCAGCATGTATTATTTAATGACATCTTCACATCCTTCAGCACCACACAGATTTCACTTAACTGTTTGGGTGTACTTTCCAGTGTCCAGGTCTGAGCTAGAAAGATAAATTAAAGAGTTTTTGTATTTTGGAGACAAGATCAAGAAGTTGCCATTTTCTTTCCCATCACTTGTTATACCATAACAGACTCAAAATATCTTCTATCCTATTATGACTAAGGAAAAAAAAATACATTTGCTAAGTGATATTGTTAAAGGTGATATTGTTATTAAAAGGGCAATAAAATCTAAAGAATGGGAAATCGTTTCTAGCAATGCATGCTTTAAACCAAACCTAGACATGACTTAAGAAGGGACAAAGCCAACAACAGGACCATGTGACAGATGCAGTTAGTGCTGTTCCACTGACAAGCTCAAAGATGCTGTGCAGCTTCATGCCCGAGGTCCACAAAAGAAACATGTGGACAAAACAGTGAAAAGAAAGAAGGAGCAATTTAACGTGCAAAGGAATTTAAAATTTGAGCAAAGGGGGGAGACACATTTAGATCTCCTAGGTGAGACCTTGATCTCCCTAGAGAGGTACTGCAACACCACACACTAGCCCCCTCGAAAGAGAAGGGTAGGCTTTCCTACACAAAGACAGACAGCACTTCAGGACTGAAACATTAAGCACTCAGCTCCAGCAACAAGCCTCCCATTGCCACATGACACATAACTGACACGGCACGAAGGTACAGCCTCATGTGCAATGTGGGTACCACCTAAATGTCCACTTGAACTACAAAGAGCTGTTCTTGAATAATAAATCTGATTGTGACAGAGCAGGCAACAAGAACAGAGAGCAAGGGAAAAGAGCAGAGGAAGTTAAGGGGACAAAGCAGTGAGTTAAGGTGCAAGTAGGAACTGTTGAGGACAGGTCAAAGAAGGAATCACGGAAAACAGAGGAAAGCAGCCAACAGGCAAACAGCAGGACATAATATTTTTAACCATGTCAATGTCTGTGTGAATTCACTCAAGTCTCATAGCACGTGTATAAAAATCCAAAGCTGAACTCAGGGCAGCTGAGCCAAGGCAACCTTCATCTTAAAAGAACACATAGGGGTTTATATTTTATACCACCAAAAATCATGATGATGCTAGAAACAATTACATATTCTTTTTTTTCCTTAAAAAAAGCTTTCCTCATCTCCTATTAAAAGACTTTATTCCTATACAGACTAAGGAAATAAATCATTTTTCATCTCTACTAAATACAACATACAAAGCTACGTACTTTCAACAGATTTTCAGATCATTTTCATCATACAAAAAGTACCATTCTGTTCCAAATGCTGTTTAACAGTTTTCTCTCTCATTCATATTCTGATTTTCACTTAGTTTCCAGTAATCATGTGACCTCATCTCAATTCCAAACCCCCTGCCACGGGCAGAGACACCTTTCACTAAGACAGGTGGGTTGCTCAAAGCTTGAACACTTCCAGGGACAGGCAGACAAAACTTCTCTGGACAACCTGTCCCAGTGACTCACTACTATCACAGTAAAGAATTTCTTCCTTTATAATATATAATGTAAACCTACTCTCTTTCAGTTTGAAGCTATTCCGCCTTGTCCTGTCACTACATGCTCTAGTAAATAGTCCCTTGTATACTCCCTTCAGATACTGGAAGGCCACAAATAGGTCATCCCAAAGCCTTCTCTCTTCCAGGGTAAACAATCCCAATCCTCTCTGCCTTTCCTCTCAGAAGAGGTCCTCCACCCCTCTAAATCATCTTAGTGATTGGTCCATCCTCAGGACCCACTCCAACAGGTCAACGCCCTTCCTGTCCATCCAGAGCTGGATGCAGGTGGAAAAAAACCAGATATTAAGTAGTTTTGGTCCCATGTATTATCCCTGCATCAGTCAAGTCTACAGCACCTCAGGAGCCAGCCCGTATGAACAGGTGTGGGATACCATCCCTTTTGCTGTCTTACCCTTATCATACACAAATCTCATCTATTCAGGTGAGAGAGATTTCATTTCTTGCAAGTGAGTGAGAACTCTAAAAATATCCATCCTGCTGTTTCTTCAGAGCTCCAAAAGTTTAAGCAACAAGAGTTCATCACACCCACTTGTGCTGAGAGTGAGAAACCCTGCTGCTATAAACACAGCTTTTACTGAAATCCTCAAAACAAAAGAGGAGGCCTTGCTGCCAGTTAGGATCTGGCCACTGAAGGCACAAAAAAGACTCTGGGCAGACTACTCAAGTACCTGCGAGAAACTGGAGTTCATCTTGGGTCACAGGATGCTCTGAAACTCACCCAGTCAAGAAGCCACCCGTGAACATTCCCCTCTTTACATATTACAGGCACACAAATTCCCACGTGTAACCCTAATTCAACTTTACTTCCCACAAGTTTCCAAAGGCATTTTTTCCCCCCAGTAAACAGCACTCCCTTGCGGGAGCTGCCTGGCACGGGCCCAAGGGCACCAGGGCGGCACCTCCTGCCCCGGCGCAGCGCGGGCAGCCCGGGCCGAGCCCGCCCGGCGCCTCCGGGCCGGCACCTGCCCTGGCCGCGGCACTCACCCAGAAGAGCAGGTTGAGGGCGTAGAGCAGGCAGCGCAGGCACTTCACCGAGTCCTCCCTGGCCATGGCGAGCCCCCGCGGGACGCAGCCCCATCCTCTCACCACATCCTCCCTCCCAAGGCCGGGCCGCCGGCGCCCTGCAGGGGAAGAGGGGGAGAGGGGCGGGCGAGTCCGCCTTACCGAGGGACCAGCGCGCAGGTGGCGGCGGCGGAGCCGCGCCGAGCCCGGACCGGCCGCGCCCCGCGGAGACCCCCGGCAGCCTCCCTTCCCCTCCCGCCCCGCCCGGAGACAGCGATGCC
>VZRO01007410.1:941969-965941 GCA_013397915.1 Daphoenositta chrysoptera
GGGGCTGGTGGCCCTTTTTCCTTCAGGCGAGATGAGATGTTGAGCAATGGGCTGACTGGAGTTGAATGTCACGAAACTCCCTCTCTTGGGGCATGTTGGCCCATGGTGGCAAATGCCACACGGAACACGTTCGCAACCTTTCACAGGCGTCCCACAAGGTCTCAGCGCCTTTGCACCGAAAATTAAACTCTGCCAACATCAAACCTGAGTCTGGTCATTGACAACCCAGCACCATCTCTCATTGCTAAACAGCAAATTTAGAAAAGCAACCATATTGGAGATATATTATTCCAGAAATGGTCAAAATCTGCCGTTACTACTTAGGAAAAATGGCCGTTGATTTGCCCCGTCATGTGCGTGGTACTTAGAGATGCCACAACTGTGCCGTGAAAAGTCATCCTTCTCTAAAATGCATTAGTGTGTGTGCCCCTGGTGATCAGGGTAGGAATTCTGCAGAATCATAGGATGAGTTGGGTTGGGTTGGAAAGGACCTTGCAGCTCGTCTAGTTCCAGCCCGCCTGCCATGGGCAGCGAACACCTTTTACCAGGTCACTCAGAGCTCCGTCCAGCCTGGCCTTGAACACCTCCAGGGATGGGACATCCACAGCTTCTCTGGGCAACCTGTTCCAGTGCCTCACCACTTCCACTGTAATGAATTTTTTCCCTAATATCCAATCTAAACCTACTCTCTTTATTAAATTGTTACTGATGTCTGTATTGTTACAATGTGTGTGTGTATGTATACACATATTTCAAAACTAAGAATTATAGCTTAAAACACAGAGTTGCATGCATATTAGCAGCAAATTTTCCATTAATACATATAAAGGTGTTGCAGTGCCACCATCACAAAAATTAGAAGAAAATATACTGAAAAATGTTTTGTCACTAGAACAGGAAAATACTCTTGAGTTCATGTTAAATAAAGATTGTTTTAACACTGCTAGTGAAAACTGAGAAATAGGAAAAAGGATTTAATGGATAAAATCTAGCTCTTGTAACACCAAAGAAAAACCTGTTTCTTGAAGAAACAATGACTTGGAAAAACACACAAAGTCCAGATATTCAAATGCTTATCACTGAAGCTGCTGGTGGAATCCCAGTTCAGTTTTAATTTCGCTGTTTCATGCCATTAGTAGTGAACTGGGGCAGACAGACTCTTCAGGTGTATTTGCTCCTCCTTAAAAAGAAGGTGAAATGGACATAGAAGGACATAAAATCCCATGCAACAAGGATTTTATGACAAATTTATAGAAGTAAAAATGGTAGTAATGTTGAAAATAGTTAAGAATATTGCAGAAATGTGGTGTGTGAAGATTTTTCTTCCTTGAAATTTGCTATGCTTTAACTGCTATTTTGATCCTCTGTGAAATTAAGAGCCTCTCTGGGAAGTGTAGTATCCACATTTAAAATCTTCTGTGAATGTTTATAATTCCATACCTAAATAAGGCAAATTGAGCTACAACAGATACTGTTAAAAGGTGACATTGTACATTCATTCTGCTGTTTACATACCATTCATTCTTTTTATTGCTAAAGACTTCACATGAACACAGTCAGTTAGACAGATCTTGAACAGGTATGGTATTTTCAGTGAACCTATGCCAGTCTACATAAACAGTGTCAGTTTACAACTGAGCTCCAGCCGTGGCTGGGAACAATCGAATCTGATCTGAACCAACATAAAAATAACTGAGGTTGTGTTTGTGTTATTGATTGTTCCTGGGAAGACAGCAAATTGCTTGAGCAAAATTTTATAAAAAATGAACTACAAAAATATTTAGTTATCTTACACTGAGTGATTTTTCTTTAAACATGCCTAAAATAGCATACAGGAAGTTCTCTTACTTGTGTCATATATTTCTTGGCTTAACATGAAACTATTCCTAAAGTGTGATAAGGAAATTAAGGAAAAAGAAAAACAGTCTCTTAGACATCTTACATGTTAAAAGTCCTGCTAAAAATGACACTTAAAGATTTTATGTCTCTGAGTTTTCATTCTTTGAGGTGTTTGGTCATAAAACACTAGCAGACTAGCTTTTTAAAATTTTGTTGCAACAACTTCATCACAAATACAAAGAGGCTCCCTTAGTTGGTTCAACAATTTTTCTGTCATTTTGTTAGTTAAATCATTAGCTGTCCAGAAGAGATTTTGCTCAAAACCTAAAGAAAACAGGTCCTAGTTATGAATATCTGCTAAATGCTATAGGGACAAGAGCAAGGTCTCTTTGGAATACTGCTTTCTACCAGGCCGTCAAACTTTGTGAAATTTCCGTGATGTCAACACTGGGAAAGAAATACATAGGCAGTTCCCATACATTCTAAAAAGTAACCTGTTTATTTAGGGCAAGACAAGAGGGTATTTTTACAAACGGAAGTGTGATGGTGAAGCTCTTTGTAAGTTCTTGACATACGTGTTTGCTGGTTAGCAAGTAATGCTTATTTAATGCACAAAGACTTATGAACATGGAAAGCCTTGTGGATTGGTATTTTTTGCTTGGATTCTCTGATGCCAAATAAATTACAATCTGAGAAGCTTTCTTTTCTGTCACAGGGCATCCACAATAGCTTTCTAATATGAATTCTCTAAATTTAAATAAAATGTTCATGATACATTCTTTCCAACAGTGACAGAGGAGGGGGATGGAAATTCAATTAATTCCAATAATCTCTTTTTGCTCTGCTTATCTGCCTATTTTAAGTTGTTGTATGGAAACTTAGTATCTGTAAGTTAACTCCTCTTTGTCAAATGTGCTTGAAATTGGCCAACAAGTTTAAAAGCTATTAGAAGAGTGTGAATTGACAGATATTAAGTGTGCATGAATACAACAGTATGGTCTTGTAAGCCCTTCCTCATGAGGAAACCTGAATAAAAGAGAAGTGGATATTAAAGACACCCATCCAGCACATAGCTGACAGTGTCTTTAAACTATGTGATCAAGTGGAATAGCATTAGGCATGCATGTAAATTTATAGCTGATAATTAACTGTAAATATTTGGCAGGAAACTTGATCGCTGAAAAAGCGATGAGTTAAAGTAACGACCTTCTATATGCCACCATAACATTTAAAATTACTCAGATGAGTATTGAACGGGGGACCATACACATGGATGTGCTTTGGCATATACTTGTTTTAATTCTGTGATGTATCTACTCAACTTGGTCTACTCCAATGAGCGAATTGTTCATGGACAGATTTATTTCCAAGATTTTAGCATAAGCTAGAAATGTCTTTGGTAGCACCATGGCAGTTCTTAATAAGTTAATATTTTTTCCAGTCCCATTGTCTGTTAGATGTCCAAAAATTCTGTGAACCCTTTTAATTTTCATGATATTTGCAAAGTTTCAAGGATGCTTAAGTAATTCCTTTTTACACATAGCTTTTAAATTCCAAGCCCCTGCCAGGTATAGCCTGGGCAGGCAAGTTCTATAACTCACTTCTGTCTGCAGTGAGTAATTTGTGTGACTAACTGTGCCAACACTGAGCTCAGGATGGATTTCTGAAGCTAGTTGGTGGCTTGTCAGTGTCTCAGGTAGGCATCTCATTACTTGGTCTTGCTTTCTCAGTCTTTTACTTGATTATAATGGTATTGTGTACTTTGTGCTTAGCTTAGCTCTTTCTCAGCTTTGCTCCAGATCTGTCTGCTTCTTAGCCGAGACTCAGACTTACTTAATTTACTTTTCTTTGTTCCTTGAGCTGTTTTCTCTAGAACCCTTGTCTCCATGCTTCCCTCTTTGGCTCTTTGCATGGTACCTTTCTTAACTTTTCCAGAGTCTGGTTTACCTTGTTTTTAAGCTTGGTTCTTGTCTGACCATCAGCACTGGTTATGACTGTATGCCCAATGAATATCACTCTCTAATGATAGGTTCAATGTCAAGGGTAAGATAGAGGTTTGTTTAGGAACAAAATTATCAGATATACAAACATCTTTAAAATGGAAGCTGTTCTCGTTGACTCAGGAATAACCTGTCTTGTAAATGCATGTTTGTGACAGGACCCAGCATTGCTACCATGAGGTCAAAGTTCCCTTCTTTCTTTTGAAATAAAGACATCAAAAGGCACCACCTTCTTCCTGTCTCTAGAGCTTGGTTTTACTTGAACACGTAAACAACAGTCTGGAATAAGGCAGCACTTGAAATAAATAAAATACAGAAGATTAACAAGATTAAGCAATTAAAATCATAGTCTTGAGAACACTTTGGCTTAATGGGCTCTTGAAAATGGTCTTCACTGCTTTCTAGCTCAGCAACTTTCGTGGGCTTTCTGAATTGAAATAACACCTCAGCAGGTTTTTTTATCTAGATGAATAAATCCCTGAGTGCCATGACCTCACAGCTGGTCCCTTCAAACCTCGGTTACTCTCTAAACCTGTGTTTCTGCTTATTTCCTTTCTTTCTCCTGTCCTGGCCGTTGGTATCCCTCCAGAATCTCCTCTGGGTCACACTTTGACTGGGGAGCAATATCATCCCCTCCCTCAACCTGCTGCCCTTAGCAGTGACAAGGCAAACACGTGTCCTTATGTTGGGGAGCCCAGATCTGTATGTGATACTATGGATGGGGTCTCGCCAGAGCAGAGTAGAGGAGCAGAATCCCCTCCCTCAACCTGCTGCCCACACTGCTTCTGATGCAGCCCAGGATACATTTGGCTTTCTGGGCTGTGAGCGTACACTGCTAGGTCATGTCGAGCTTCTTGTCCACCAGCACCCCAAAGTCCTTCTTCTCAGGGCTGCCCTCGATTCATTCTCTTCCTAGCCTTTATTTATGCTTGTGATTTTCCCCAACCCATGTACAGGACTTTGCACTTGGCCTTGTTGAACTTCAAGAGGTTTGCACAGGCCCACCTCTGAAGTCTCCTAAGTTTCAGTTCCTTGCCAGAGATCTTCAGAGTCCTGTGGATTATAGTCCACACTTCCTTTTCAGGCACAACAGGGGATTTTATGTGAGCAAAGAGCACATTTTGTTATCTGTGATGTGTCAACAGCACTGCTAGTTATCAAGGTTGCTGACACTTCTTATCATAGAGCCCTAGTGCTGTAGGGAAATACAAAGGAGATCCCATCACTAGACAGTAGCTGCTTTGGAGAACTGTATTCAGTCTCCACTGCAAGGTTCCTGTGTGGCAAATTTCTTTAATCACATTTTTCCCTGGGCGGTTGTTTTGTTGTCTGTTTTCGTTGTCCAGCTTGAGAACTCGCAGGCTGGTTCAGAGAAATGGTTAAACATTCACGACTATATCTGAAGCTCCTGGGAACTGCCCTTTAAAAATATGAAATGTAACTCATTGTGAACTACTCGGATTAGCTTGAATTCTCAGATACTTGTGTTGTAACGCTTGAATTTCCCAGCTGTAGGGAAGAGATGATAAAACTCTGTTCTTTCAGGGAAATGTGGAGGAATGTTTGTGAAATGTTATAAACGACCCAGATCCAATATGGAAATGAGTTATTAAAAATTTATTGAGAACTATAAAAAATCGGCAAAGCAGAAGAGGACAGCGCTGGGAGCGTGACACAATGCCAGAGGGTCGATCACAAAATGGTGGTGCTGCCTTTTCTACCCTGTGAGTGCGTCAGCCTTATGCATACTTATTTACAGTTTTGCATAGTCTCGCCCCTGTCACTCTTTTAGGCGCTGCCGCAGTTCCGTCACTGTGATTGTCGGGGTCCTCACTGGATGGAATCCCACTCTTTATGGCTGTGCCTTAGAAGTTTGGCTAGCAACAGCTCCTCCCATTGCAAACTTACAAGACTAACGTTACAACGCACAAATCATACAACCCCTGCAAAAAACCAACCTCACAACCAGACTAATATAACAATCATTAAACAGTTTTTAACATGTACCATTATCTTAACACTATCCAAAACCAACATTACAATATTCAATATCAATTCATACAACATTCAGTGAAAGCCAATTTCACCAACTTGTTTCTCACAGAAACCTGTGTGCTATGACAGTCAAAGAACAGGCCAGCAGGAAATATATGGCTGTCCTAACAGCTAAATCACTTAATAGTGGAAAGTATATAGACCTCAGGCTGAATGAAGCTAAAACAATATACTATAAGAATATACTAAAAATCTCATTTTTTGCACATAATGAAGCATGGGTCAAGGAGAAAAATGTGTTTGATTGTATAAAGCAGGTGTCATAATTTAATAAGGGAATAAAGATTCACAAACATCTTTAACTCTGACACTTACTTATTTTTCAGTGTTTGATAAATTATCTCTTAGGGCAGTTTTTCTGTGGGAAGGTGCATATGAAATAGAATTTTATAGAAGAGTCTCTTGCCAGCTAAGATGAATATGCTGCTCTGCACGTAGCTGCCCTTCAGTACACCTGTTACATGTTGTTGTTCCATCTAACTACACTGGGATTGAGAGCTCAAGTCTGATTAAGAGTTAGCATAGAATTTACTAGTTGCAATGAAATCAAATCCAGTGTTACTTAAGTAATCATCAGTTTCCTTGCAGCCTTATAAGGAAGGGATGAGTCTTCCCCTTCTTTCCATTTGTTTCACCTTCTTCATTTTTCTTCTTGTCCTTCTTTTAATCTCCACTTTTTTCCTTCTCCTCTTCTAAATATCCTCTACTGCTAAATCTGTTTTTCCTTTTTTAGTTTCAGTATCTTGTCCAGATTCTTCTCTGCATTGACATTGTTATCCAGGATACATATAAAAAAAAGTCTGAGGTGAGGCTGTTTCTGGATCACTCACATGGTTTAGGAAAGTTATTCTCCAGTTTAGTACTCCCCCTAAAAAGACCACACACTGCTCCTCTTCCCCCCTCCAAAGACAGGTCCAAAAGGCAAAGATCACAGGTTGAGATAAGAACAATTTACTGGAAACTGCAATTAGATAAGAAAATGAACAGTAAGACCAACAATATTAATAAAAAAGGTATAAGACAAAGAAACAAAAACACAGAGAAACCCCTGACAATAAACAAGAACTGGACCATTCCACCCATCCACCATGTTTTCTCCACCAGAAGGAATGCCCTTCTCTTGGGAAGCGAGAGTCCCTTTCCCCTGCCCCTGGCAATGTCAGGGGGTCAGTATGGAATAACAGTAGGGTCTGGCCACGCACCTTCCCGGCTATTGCAAAAAATTAACCCTGTCCTGGCTGAAACCACAACAATCACTTGCACCAAATTCTTCTGGAGCGACAATGCCTCAGATGGCTTAACACAAATGGTGTGCCGTTCTCCTTCGATCTGGAAGCCCCCCTGGCTGGCTCACAGTTCTGCTGAAAATTGTTGCTGAAACTGTAATTGGAGCCTTGAGTGAGATGCAGGTGAAAGCAGGATACAAAAATGACAGAAATGAGGAGAAATTAAAAGACATTAAGAATATTTAAGACAAAAGAGAATGTAAAAATCTGGAGAACAATGGAGGGATACTGAGGCTTGAAAAAGAAAACATCTCGTATGAAGAACTGTATATTACTTTGTTATTATTACAAAGTCTGGCAGGAAGTATGAAGCAAAAATGCTTTAGAATGAAGTCCTTAATAGAGTGAAAGCAAAGTAAGTTGTTTGGCTACAGTTTTGTTCTAATTCTAATAAAGCTCTTTTCCATATCAGAAGACACAGATTTTACTGTAGCTTTTTAACTCTAATGTGTGATAACTGGATCTCTATAGGAAAATGGTATATGCATGCCAAAATGCTTATCTAAACAAAAAACTTATTAAAGGATACCTGTCAATTCATCTTTTCTTTTACAGAATATCTTAAATTGTCAAATAGCAAGTTTTAATTGCTTTGAACTTATGTGTGGAAGAAGTGAACATATTTAGGTATCTAAGCTCAAACTGTTTTTCTCCACAGAATGATGAGTGAGACCAGGGTTACTACTGTATTTTTCCTTCACATTGTAATCAGTCTCACATTTCTGCAATATGAAGGACTGTACACATGAGCTATTAGGCTAGTACCATCAGAGTCAGCAAGTAACTAGCTTTCATTACAGTCGGAATCAGAAATGACCTTTCACAGGACAGTGAATGACTGTGACTTCCTTGACATTTTCTTCTACTTCCTGCAAGTTATCTGAAGTAGGTTGCTTGTGCCCTAAATCTGAGCCATTTCTGTGCATTTTTTAAGCAGTGTTCTGCATAGGCTCTGATTTTTCCATGAAGCCTCCATACCCTTACTGCAAGACAAACAGCAGTACTTAATAAACACATACAGCAGAAATATTGTACAGCTTCTAAATGAACACAAAACCTCATTATATTCTCAAGTACTTGTAATTCTTAAGTATTTTGAGTTTTAAGTAGGCAGCTGAGAATGTATGGCATTTTTTGGTTAAAATACCACAACAAAGAGTCTCTTTATATTACCTTTCATAAATGTAGCCCATTTTCCAAGGTCAGTTGGCTGCTTGTCATGTAAACAATGTGTTATTGAAATATTGATGCATTACTCCCATGGACGACACCCTGGTGAGGGACTGAGGAATGGTGCTGGATTTGCAATGCAGACACAAGCATGCAGAACTGGACTGCCACTCAGTGGTGCAGGACATCATCATCTGTTCTTGTGCCACCACCCTTTGGCACTGACATGGCTGAACACAGCTACATCATCCACAGCATAAGATATACTGGGCACAAACAGGACTACAGAACTGCTGTACAACTTTAGTATAACATCCTAGCAATGCCAGAATGAATATAAATCAACTTTGTAGGCAATTCTGAAAAATACACTTAGAGAGCCAAATGCCTTAAAGCTCAATTTCGTGCAACACTAAAACACCATTATTAAAGAGAATTGTCTGCTTTGAGCTAACATATCACTGACTTGGACACTTACTGTTGTCACTTATCCATGGTTTTCCATGGAAGATGTTAAAATGGCATTACAGTCCCAGGGGATTGCTTATCAAAGAACTCTTACTTCACTACTACACCATTGTGATGCTTTTGATAGGTATGACATGCTTTAATTTTAATTGTCTTCTCTGTTTGCACCACACTAGTATGTATCAGCTCTTTCAGGATCAAAGGATATCTTACTGTGCTTCAGAAACTCATTAAATCTATATTTGTAAATAAAGCATTTGTTCCACAGCACTAGGTGTCCTTGAACCACTACAATGAACAGCTCTGCAGGACGTGTCCTAAATGTACTCAAGGCTCCAGTGAATAATGAAAATGTGACTTGTCTATTAAGTGTCCTGGGAACAACTTGTTATGGCCTATAAAGCAGTAGGAAAAGTGCACACAGTAGTATTCCCAGAGCTGAAACACAAATCTAATTAGACTCCCATAAAATGTCTTATTCAAGACTGAAAAATTGCTAACTGATCACAAAGTTTGCTTTATAGATTAATAGGCTAGTTTAATAGCTATAGTTCTCACTGTGTATGAACTAATTCTTTACGCACTGTGCTGTACAAATATTAATTGCTTTGGCTTTTATGTAATATATATTTATATTGCTGCTATTTTTGCAAATGAAAATGAGACCTGCCTCAGGTAACCTTTTTAGCCTGTGTTTTCCTTTTCCTTTTTTTTTAAATTTTTAATTTTTTTTTTAATGAATGAAAAAGAAGTCAATCTGTTTTCCAGGTCAGAATTCAATTTCAGGATCAGCAGCTGAATACCTAGACTGGTATTCATGCTTCCTAATTATTGAAAAATATTTACTTCAATCCAGTAAGACATTAAATTTAGAAACAGAACCAATTTTACATGCAGTATTTTAGACACAAAACTGACTAAAATAGTAACAGACCTTTTGGGGACACTTCTGGGGACATATTTATTTATAAGTAGTTACAGGATTTGGGAGACAGGCCAAAATAACTTAATCTGTGTTTCATCATAACAGCACCTTCTTTGTATTGGTGCTACAATGATTAGCCTTGCACTGAGCACCAAGATTATGCTTTCCAGTATCTGGAACTTGGGATGGCAGTTTCATTGCAGAATGTTCAACTCTGTCATCATAAAAAATCCTCTATTGCCTATAAAATCCATGTCCTAAATAGTGACTAACTACAGGACAATGAAATTTTTTTTATATGGCTGTATAAACTAATGAGTCCACACCCGTGTCAAAATCTAATGCCAGCTGTTATGTTTGACTATTGGCAAGCCAAGAGAAGCACAGAACATTTTCTTGAGAGGGAAAAGCTGCATTGGCAACAAATTTTGAGAAGACTAGAGGTAAAGAGAAGTGGAAATACAATTTCAACAGTAGAATAATACATTTTAATTTTTTAAGTACGAAGGAAGAGAGCAATCACTTCAGAAAAAAAAAATTGAAAAAACTTAAACTAGTCATTGCATTTCTTGCCAAAATATCCATTTAGTTTAATTTTCTCTTCATTAAAACTCTGATCAGTCTAGGAGATGATCATCCAAACTATTTTTGACCAGTCACCACTGTTTCCAACATGCTTACTGGCTTTATGTTGGCCTTTGATGTGTGACCATGACTTTTCAGTACTCTCTTTCAGTCTTCTTTCATGTCTATTTGTGTTATTCTGTGCCATGTTTCCGCTCTTCTTTTTCGTACCTATAAATTTGTTTTTATTCTTCTCCAAAGTTATCATCAAGAATTTCCTTTCATTTTCTGTATCCTGAATTCTGCTAGACCAATCATACAGCAACTTAGGGATCCTCACTGTAAGCTTTTCCATTCTTCTTTTATTTCTCATATTGACATTTCTTATGTTCTCTGTCTATATTTTTTCAAAAGGTGAGATAATTCTTCAATTTTCCAGTAAGCATTCCTCAGTAAAACTTTGCTTCTATGACCTGATGTAAGAGAAATCATCTTCTAAAAATTCCTCTCTTTCTGTACCTGCCCATTTGGAGTCCACACTGGTGCCTTCCTTCTCTGAAGCCATGAGATGATTAACTTGCAGCAGGAACTGAGCAGGATTTTTCAAACCATTATATATAAGGTGTTAAGAACGTACTTTACTTAGCTACACAGGAAAAAAAGAAACCTTCCTGGCTGTCCAAATAATAAAATAAAAATTTAGGCGTCTGAACAACAAAGAGGGAGTAATGTTTGACATGATCCTAGTTTAAATGTTGATGCCCAGAAGATAGGCTGGAAATAGATCCCCATAGACTGATGTCTATAGAGCAGGTATTTGTTTATTTCAGCGCTGGTGAGGAGGGGGATTTTTCCTCCTAGCTCACCCACCTTTGTCAAGTGCAGTGGTATATTTATACAGTAAATTATGCTTAATGTGGCTATGCCATCAAAGCATCATCACATATGTGCCGGAAATAATTTACATAGCATGATCTCATGGTTATTAGGTAATTTCTTCTCACTGCGCCTGCGCTCCCCTAATTCGGGGGTCTTCGGGGGTCTTTGATGAAGGCTTCCAAAGTCTTCTTCGCACTTGAACTTTTCAACTTTGGCTTCGGAGTATGCGTAGTTACGGTGCTCCTCGGTCTCTCCGGTCTTAACCGGTCTAAATTCTTTGTTTTGTGGCGAATTGGCTCTGCATTTGCCAACTTCTCATTAGTACTATTCTTATCTATCTCTGAAGCTACACACCTGGTGAATCTTTTTCTCTCTTTTTGTCTATTCAGCATTTAAGCAGCTAGTTAACCGTATACTAGCCATTACATTGTATAAAAAGTTATTCATATTAGATACATGAGTATCAAAGGTTACGACTCAGGTTATATATACATCAAGTTATAGGTATCAAAGGTTATGATTTAGGCTACATAAGTAAAAACTTATGATTTAGGCTGTATAAGTGTAGAAGGCTATTGTTTCAGGTTACAGGGTATATTGATACTAAAGTTACATAGATATCTTTTAACTCCAGCTATATGAGCTCCTTGTTACTTTGACTTAGGTTATATAGATATCAATGCGTATCTGATTATTTACAGTTTTGTTGGTGTTTTTTCATGCTATTGTTAGTCTTAAATATAACCTATATACTTACATGTTCTACTCTTAAACATTGATACATTGCCACCATGGTTTGTTATTCTTTTCTAAACCTGAGAGCGTGAAGAATGTTTTGTTAGTGCTGTTAGCTGGTTACTAAGCTTGAATGATACAATTTTATGAAAGTCATAATCTGAATTGTTAATAAGGTTTATGTTCTTTATGAACAGCACTGTATCTTGTACATTTTCTTTTTTCTTTCAAGAAAATTTTATAATACAAAGAATGAAATAAAAGCTCTTTCATATGATGGAAGCATCATTTGATAGCAGTCTGAATGTGATAGCGTAGTGGCCGTGCTCAACCGACAAGTAACAGGTTCTGTGCTGCCTTGGGTCCCCGCTCAAACTAACCATTTTCTACAATAACTTTCTTCCATAAAACACAGTGTGGCATCAGTGATGGACCTTTTATGGGATCACCATTATTTATGCAGAGTCTTAAGCAGTAAAGTCTCCACTGGGAGATATTTTCCTCACACTACATAGATACGTAGAAAAAGTACATACATGCTTTGTGTCTTACTTTACTTTTTTCTATACAAGTAATGATAGGAATGAAAGGGTTTTATTACTAAAACAGGATGGAAATGATTGAAAAGTTGTGCAAGTGAAGCTTACATTCTTCAATCCACAGATCTGTTAGGCTTCACATTCACTACATGCTGTAAAATACTTGGAACATATGGAAAAATTGAAGGTGATTAAGATAAAGCTATTACGAAGCCTGATTTTTCCATTCAATATTGTCTGCGTGGTAACTCCTTGCATCACATGGCACCTGTGCATATGATGCAAAGACATTTCTTAAAGTTGCATAAATACTAATTAACATGAGAGGCAAACTTCTGTGTATCTTTTATCAGTGTGAGGTGAGTTTTTTATCTCTATTATAATAACAGAATTTTCTGTAATTCACTGGGTATTTAAGATGTGACATTGTAAACAAACTATAATTCATAAGGGAAAAACATGCAATGTTTAAAGATGGAAAGAAAAGGTTTTATGAGAAAGGAGGAGAGCAGTGGGTTAAAGGAACAGCTGGTGTGTGTATGGTTACCCGATACAGAGTTCTGCTCTCTGTTACTATTTTGTCACTGCTGCAGTAAATGATAGCTACTAGTAATTCACTGAACAAGGCACGTGTCTTGTCCAGCTGTATCCATGCCTTCAGCCTTCCTGTGAACATACTACAGAGCAGTCTTAGAGAAAATCCCTCAGAACTCGCCTGAGGTGAGGAGGTTAGCAGGGTTCCACAGAAATTACTTTAAAACTAACAGAACTTATATCAGGATGCGTGTTTTTTTATTTTTTAACACTATCTCACAAGATTATATAATGTGACTATTGCTTCCTCATGTAATCTCTAAGATAAATTTAAAAAATACAACAAAGTTATAACATTTCATTAAATTCTATAGGTTACCTCTGATGTTCTCTTTGTTCTTTTTCAACTCAGTCATATAAAAATTTTGCATAAAACTGCACAAATGTTTTCACTGAAAATATGCATTCTTTTCTTTTCCTGTATCTTTCAATTTCTGAATCTATAAGTCTATATTGCATCAACTGAAATTAATTATGCAGGGACAGATAATGAAAAACAGTATTGTGAACAAGTGCTCAGTACCATTGCCAAAACAGCACATGCATATATACAGATGCATTCACACACACACACACATATATATATACACATATATGGAGTGGATGTGTGTTTGAAAGGGGGTGATCAAAATTCAATTCTGAATGAGTGAATAATGCTGAACTCAACATCAGATGACAACAGCTGTCCTTGACTCATATATGCTGGTTCTGAACTAAAAATCCATAAAATATATTTATTCTTAATAGTGATTAAGTTGTCACATCTCTGAGGCAGGCAGCAGACACAAAGTACCACCAGACTGTACTTTAATTGTATGTGACACTACATACAAAGGCATTTAGCTCTGGCTACTATGAATTTTTGCAGGACTGTGTAAAGTCTTTGAGGACTGATGTGAGACCTGCACTCGTCTTCTTTTAAACAGTTTGATGTGACCATGTTGCTTGCTGCCTATTTAAGAAAATGTGCCTACACTTTTGAAAGGAAAAACCAAGGAATGACTATGCATTAGCTTTATGCAGTTAACACTGATCAAAAATAGAAAAGGGAGAACATTCACAGTAAACAAATACCTGTACAGGTGTATTTTAGTTTTAGGTATCTATATAATAACTTTCAGTCCTAGCATGATAATTTAATCTTCTTTCCATTCTGTTCTAGCTTGTTCCAAACACTGTCCCATTTGGCACACAAACTTGAACTTCAGAAAGTTCTCTGTTGGAAACCAAATATTTTTCTTTCCAGGGGCAGACATTCCTCAGTCAAGTTCAACAAAGTGGACCACAAGGGACCGGTCTCTGTTGTCCAAGCTAGCAAGATACATTTATGAGCCAGCATCAGTAAATAAAGAAGGCAGGCTACAGCTGTCCTCCAGCACTTGAGGTCACTGAGCAATTCCAGAACCACAAACCAGTGATTTAATGGAATGTCCCATTCAGACAATTACGGCACATTTGGCCGTATCACAACACAAAACGTTGGATTCTTAGTGCATTCCCACAACACCACCACCACCAACAAAAAACCACAAACAAACAAACAAACAGCCATGAATCAGGTGTTTCTGTCCGGCCTCTCTTACAGAATTTTTTTTGCAATTCTGTAATTGAGTACAGAGAGATTCAGAGAGAGAAATTCTTTGAATATGAATTATCATGTGCCTTTTGATGAGCTCGGCAGCCTACAATAAACCATGTATCTGGTGTGAGGCAAGGCCATTGTTTGAAAGAGGGGCACGCAGCAGTTGCAAGGAGAGGTGCTGGGGAGGGCCCATGAGAAAGCAGCCCCCTGTAAGGGCAGGCTGACAAGAGACCAGAAAGCAATTCCCAGGAGCAGTCAGCACGTGCTCTAACCTGAAGGGTTAGCTGTGAACCCTGCCAGTCGTACGGTTGAGTAGAGATAAAGAAATAAAGGTAGAAAATGAGTGCTTCTTGATGGGAGGAGTGTGCTTTTATTCTGGTACTACTTACAGGGTACCACATCATATGAGAAATATGATAGAGGTCATTTTAGCTAAAAGAAAAGGTATAATTGATTAACCAGCCATTGCACGTCACTAGCCAGAAAATTAATGCATTGCTCTGAGATCTAATATTTATTCAAATATAAGACCATATGAATTTTAAAAAGCAATTATAAAACACCACAATCTATTCTTGCAAATTACCTGTTGTAATTTTAGCTCTAGACAACAATGACAAATTACAATCCTCATTTCAAGGATATGAGATGCATTACATAATGCAGATCTATAGTGTTTTGAACCATTAATCATCATCGTCTGGCACTGTTTGTGTTGATCCTGTTTACAAAAGAAAAGAACTGCTAAGACATACTATTTTAGGCTTTTCTTTATCCAGTAAGTATTCTTTAGAAGGAATCATTTATAATCTGAATTTGCATTTAGCCTCAAAATGGAAAAACAGCCCAGACATAATTGCAGCAAAGAAAGGTTGACATCCACAATAAAAAAAATTAAGACCTATTTCTGTCTTCAACAAACATTTATCTGTTACTATGTTAATTAGCAGCTAAATGTTTTTATTAATTACAATATTGTGTGACCTGATAGTTTTAAACTTACAACTCAGGCACATAATCTAGGAGCCACTGGACTTTTCTCAAAAATATATAAAACATTGTCTTCCAAGATATATGAAGTTCCTCATATTTTCTGTCAATTTTTTCAGGAGAGATTCTCCCTTTCTGTGTAGAGAACACTGTCAATCATGGAGTACCAGATTTCACTACTAACAAAAGTAATTTTTTTTGTTAATTGTATCAAAATATAAATATAATCACATTCAAACTGAAATGAGTTTTTAATTATTTATAAGATTTTTTTAATTAAATCTGTTCCCTATCGATGAAAGATACTCAGGTTAGACTAGGAAATGGGTTTTTTTGATCCTGTAAAACTTTTTAAGGTTTCTTAAGTGTTCATTGTCTTTATTAAATGTCACTAAACACTTTCAATTTAATGAATGCACAGACAATAGCCCGGCAGTAAGAAGAATTTACCTAGGATGTGAAAGGCTCAGATTCAGTCTGCAGGGGCCATTTCTTCCTGTCCCAGAAATATGCTCCAGACACCAGGAAATCAACCCTACAGTGGTTTTCCTAGAGATGGATTATGACTTTCTGTATTTGTGTATTTTGTTCAAATTCTCTGCAACAAAGCTGTGAAGCTGAGTACCCAGCATCACACCTAGACAGAATATTGGACTAGATCCATAGTGGTTTCTCTCACACCTGGCAGTAACATCCAGGCAGATGAAGAAGAAAAAAAATCTCAGGGCCAAATCCAAACCTAAATCAGACAGAAGACACTTGTGAGTTTGTTGCTCAACTCCCAAGAGTTTCATGACCACAAGGCTATTACCTATTATACTTCTCACTCTCTAGAGTATTGCATTTCAGTAAAAGCTCTGTTGGAGCATTTAGGTTCTTGCAAGCGTGTTAGTTATTCTGAGTATTTTCCAGCTAAAAAAACTATTTCATTGAAGAATATTCAGTCAGCTGCATTCCCAAGTGTTTTGCCTTAATCTTTAAGGGCAGAGACCCATAGAAGAGCCAAGATCTGAGGTCCTAACTAAGTGGAATACAGGATTTTTATTAACAGGAAGAAATATTAACTCTTTGTTTTCAAATTGAATTGGTATAAAAATTGCAGTGATTTTATTACTTTCTTTATAAATTACTGACAGATAATTATCAATAAGGAGTTTTACCCTTTAAAAAAATATGATCCCCTGCCACGTTAGCT
This sequence comes from Daphoenositta chrysoptera, assembly GCA_013397915.1. Taxonomy (NCBI): domain Eukaryota; kingdom Metazoa; phylum Chordata; class Aves; order Passeriformes; genus Daphoenositta; species Daphoenositta chrysoptera. The sequence continues at coordinate 958,791 of VZRO01007410.1, forward strand.
TAGAGTTTCTGTAAAATCAACTTGTGGCCTCCTGCAAAGTAGCTCTCTTTTCTGGTAAAGCCCTTATGTCTTATAACTTCTGGGACACAAACAAATTTAATAGATATAACATACGCAAATAAAAAAGACCAGACAGTTCTGCAACAACATGCATGGAAATGAGAGGTGAAAAATTTCTCAATCAGAACCTCTTCACCAAAATTAACTCTTTTGTTAGTAAGATCTTCTGTTCATTTTAGAAAAGCTGGGGCATTCCTGTCACTTACTACCCTGAAAGTAGGCTGTTCATTGCAACTATTATGCCAGTGAAGTCCACAGTGATTGTGCAATTCTCTTCAGATTTTGTTGCAATACAATACTGACACAAGGGAGATATCTAACAGGCGAACTCTCCATGTGCACTAAAAAACATTGAAAGCCTAAGATTTAGATTTCTTTTTTGGAAAGAAATACATCAGAGTAGTGGAGCTGTTTGAAAACTTGAAACGAGCAATCCTTCTAAAGTGGACTGCAATGGCACTGCCTCTTCTGCTTTCACAGTGCATTTTCAAATAACCTTATGCATGCTTACATTAGGGATTTTTGTATATATGCAGAAATGAGGCTATTTGTTACATCATTACTGTATGTGCCGACTGCAAACCTTTAAAACTCATCTAAAAATATGGTAAGGTTACTCCCCCAGTGCATGAGATGAAAAACAAATTAGGTATTTACTTAGCCTGTCACTACCTTTTATTCTTTATTTCTGTGGGAACTAACGTGACAGGGCTCACCACATGTGGGACTATGAATTTGCATTTCAGAACAAAAATAATAAACAATAACAACCTTAAAGTATGCTGATGCAAGCTGGTAAGGAATAGGATTAGTTCATTTGTAAGCTAAGCTATACTTCTAATTGTAATGTAAATTTGACCAAGGATATATAAAATAGGTACATTTAGATCACATGAAATATCTGTAAAAGTCAAAAAAGAATCACACAATATAAGTCAATATGACAGCTGGAGAACTTCTGTGCTCTCCACGTTGTCTGTATTTTTATCAATTGTATACATCTTAATAAAACATTTATCATCTAAGTTAGCTTCCCCACAAAGAGCACTTCCTTGTATCTTTGAGAGTATCACAGCTACAATGTTATTACCACCTTGATTACATACGGTAAAATTTCAAGGAACTCAGTTGTTCTCCTTTTTTTCCCCCAGGTTTTGCCTTACATTATCAAAACTAAAGAGGTAGACTCCTTCTTATGCTAAATTGCAGTACATCTTCTCTCCTGGTAAGAAGTTATGGTATTTGCTTTGTGTCACAATGACTGTCCTGTCCTGCAACTCCTCTGAGTCTGAACTCGTTTCTTGGGTGCCTCCAATCTCTGCACAGCTCCTGAGATCAAGAAAGAGGTGATTCCTGGGTTATCCTCACGTATCTGACAGTGTAAGCACAGTGGCACTGAAGATTCATGCCTGCCCTCAAAGTCTGCATCCTCTCCTGGGTCAGCTGTGCTCCTTCAGTCAATCATAATGTCATTATTTTGGCAAATATCTCAGTTACTTCCTTCCCCTGCTGCCACTTTCAACTTCTGTGAATTTGTTCCAGGGACAAAGAAAGCTACAAGAGCCCAATTTCGAGTGGAGAGTAATACAACTGCATTGTCATCTCCAAGTGTTCAGCTCTTTTATTTTTTTACCTGCTCCATCTGTAGACCTCAATTCTCAGAGGACACATCTTCTGAGCAGCACAGGGCATAGATGGTGTCATGTCCCACATTCTTCTGTGCCACTGATTGCATAGCAGACATTTATAGCATTTCTTGGTGGAAATGAGTAGATATGAGCCAATTCCAGGCATGAGAATGTACTGGCCTCATGGAAAAAATGTGTATAAATCTGAAAAGAAAAAGGCAGAAAATGTCTTTCATTACAGATGGATAGTTAAAGGCATTTGAAAGTTCAGCTTTTACTAGAAGTATTTAAATCATCAATAAGATAATTACTTTCCAACTTATTGCCACGTGATCCAGCATTCAGAACGGCAAAAATATCAAGCAAAAAAAACTGGACCTTCTGTGAGCAGCAAAACTGCTTATGTTCATTCTTTGTGCATAAGTTTTGTTCATAAGCAGAAGATTTTTTTATGGTTTGGGTACTCATTGCTTTTAAGTGTAGTTTTTCTTGAGTCTAATACATGCAAGGTTCCTATTGCAACCTTCTCCTCAGTGAAAGGGAGAAAACAATCCAAAACTATTAGCAGCAGCAAGCATCTAATAAGTACACAATTAATCTCTAAAAGAACAACCTTTTTTTTCCAGTTAAGCTGAAATTATATTATATAGTCAATTATATAGAGACAGGGCAGAGTGAAAAAACAGATAAAGAAGTATGCACACAAACATATGGATTGCTCATGTAAGCTTTATTTCCTTAGGAAGTCAGGATAAAACATTTCAGTGATTAATATATAAACAGCAATTGCTCATATCCTGCAGATTTTCAGGAAATAACTGAAATCTGCAAGCAGATTTAACTGAGTCAGTAGCAGATAAAATTAACTAAAAGATGGAGATATAATTGCCTGAGTCTGTACATAAAGTCAAGCTGAAAGATAAATGGCAGTTCCATTTTCCTGTTGACTGTTAAAGCAAATTAATTATCTGGGGTCATGATTTGCTTCCAGAAAAGGAAGGTGAATCTCAGAATCCAAGAGAGTTTGTAATAAGCAGCAAAGGAAACTGATTTCTCAAGAGACATTACCATCCAGACACAATAGTCCTGGGCCACATTTGCCCGTTAGAGGATCATTTCATGGAAGTGTGAAGTTCCTGCACAGTGCTGCACTAGACTAGGGTAACATTATGTACTTAAAACTCTGATACAGCTTTTTCCTAAGATCCAGCTTTGGATGGAGTTTCCCATTACATAAAGTTGATTGCTCAGAAAAAATACGATCATGCTGTAACCCTTACATGGTGCTCAAGTCTCAAGACAATTAAGTTATTTAACTAATGTCCTCCAATAGCCATGGTGTGCAGTACAGCAGGAATGATAGTTATTTCCTGCAGAGGGAGAGTGAGGCTGTGGGTGATGCCCCTGCAGCAGGAGAAAGGGTGGAATCTGGGAGATGATGGAGTCCATGGCAGCTGGGAGGGACAGCTGGACTGCAAAACTGGGAGGACTGGAAAGAATGAAAAAAACAGCTGCAACAGCAGAAAAATAGCAGGCAACAAACAGGATATGAGGAGGAATTACAATAAAATAGCTGAAAGCATGTGAGGAGACCAGCAGGCCTGACACTGACACTAGCAGCCAGAAGTTCTGGGAATGCTGCGATCCACAGCACATGCTCGCAGCAGTGCACCGTGGTGAATGGATTCCAGCCTGCCACACAGGGCTGCTGTAGTGCAGCAGGAGCAGGTGCCAAAGAAAAGCAAACTCTCCTTTTTAGCAGTTTAAGAGCTACTCAGGCTTGCAGTTTTACGTAGGGTCTGGTGGGTGCCACTTAGCTGTCACTCTGTCTTGAAGTTCTGCTGTGAGAGCCCTCAGAAATACACAGATGTACATCTGCAACCTCGGAGTGCCACAGGCAGGGAGGCTCCCTTGTGAGAAACCAGCAGCAGCTGAGACCTGGAATACCAATCTAGGGATGGGCTGGGTAGGTCTCTCCTGGTTTTTTCCACATCAAATCATTAGAAACGTGTCCTCGAAAATGAAGAAACAAAACACACGGACTGTAAGTCCAGAAACACTGTATTAGACAAGAGCTAACAATCAGAGTACTGAAGTAAATACGGAACTGCAACAGTCGTAGATGGGTACAGACAGCTCCAGCAATCCCACAGCTCAGAAAATAGAACGGATTTGGAAGGAAGAAGGAAAGGGAGGTATCAACAGATAAACAGCAGATGAAATACAAAGATGGAAATGATGAGGTTAGATGTGTCAAACAGCCCTATACATGGGAAGAGATACAAGAAATTAGAATAGAAAAAGGACATTACAGAGATATGGAATGGGTAAGTGCAGAACAGAGGGAGATTTGAAAATCTTAACCCCCATTTGGGAAGTGTGCATCAGAACACAAATTCACGTTTTTAATCAGTTTTTTCCCGTCAGCTGAAAACTACTGAAACCTAAGGAAGCAATTAGCTTTAGGTAGATCACAGGGCATCTGTAATATTCCTTTATGCCATCACTCTGTCACAGTGATGAAACATGATTTATGTGAAACATTTGCTGGAGAAATGCCATCAACATTAATAACATTATATAAACAGGAGAAAACACCAGCTCCTGTGGCCTCCCTTCGCTTCCTGTGCTAAGCAGCTCTGTCGTTGCAAAGGAGTTTTTTGAGCAATGTTGATTGTAATTCACAAATTGAATTTCTTTTTACCTTGAGTTCACAGCTGGTGTTTATTTCTTTTTTACTGTATTTGCATTCCAATAAACAGTCATTAATCTGTGTTTCCTTATCAGGAGCTGTTCTAATTAGGCTGTTCTAAAAGTTGAGTTAATCAATAGAGTTAATTCTTTGCATTTATAAACAACAGGAAGTTTTCTATTGTAAAAACAGGGGGTTTTTATGGTCTGTTGGCTTATCACTTCTTAAATGTCAGTTTAAACTCAGTGCCATTAGTATGTCATGATATGCAGCTCTTACACAAGCAATCCTATTGAAGCTGGTATGGTTACTCCTTTGAGTATACAACATTAATTAATATGGGCAGAAATGAAAAATATGAGATTCTTCATTTGTCTAAAAATACTAAAGAAAACTACAGGTAGATATATAACTTCATGTATTGTTTTCAATAGATAGTGAACAAAGTGATTTGTATTTTCATTTGTATTCTACCTCACAATCTCCTACCATGCCTTTCTGTAAAACGCTGCAGTGAACAGTTTTTTGAGCAGGCCTCTATTTCTGTAAGAGCCTCTCACATGTTACAATAAACCAGAAAACTTAAACAGGGGGAACTCATACCTTGAAGACAGCACCTAGCCCCACTAGTACTTTGTCATTCTGTTGGCATAGCCGAGTTTCGTTTTCCTGTTTCACTAATACACGCAGGGCACATGCCATTACTAATGGAAATGACTGAGACACAGCCCCAGGAGCTGTGTTCCTTTGGTTTCCTTGGTCTGGGCACCACAGCACACAGAAAATACCTTTGCATAGTAGCCCTCGTTGAGAATTTTGCTGACTATCCCCAAGCTTGCAAAGATGAGAACAGGAGAAGTCACAATGTCCCAAAGTCTGTGCTGTCCTGGGATTTTGGTCACGAAGCAAATGGTAAGGACTTACTGTATGGCCTATTTCAGTTGTAGTTCTAATAGTGGTGTCTTTGCAATATTGTTCTCTGAGACTTCTGCTGCATGAAATAAACTCCCAAACATGTCTACAACGTTTTTTTTTCCTTTAAAAATCATTACAGCCACAACTAAGCATAAAATTAAGTGATGCCATCAATTCAGATTTCCCCTAAATTCATCTAGCTTTTCTCCTAATCCTAATCTGCTAATTCTCCTAATGAATATAGGATGTTATTACTTTGCTGTGCTTTTGCATTGGTTAAGTTCTCTTGCTGCATCAAACCCTTTCACTTCAGTAAGTGCAGGCATTTATCTTCCCACGAAGGGTCAATCTTGTCTTTTACACACCAAAATGGAGCCAAACAATTTCTCACACAAAACTTTAAAAATACTGTTATGCCTACACCAGTGTGTCATCAAAGTGATCTGTATGAGCAATAATATATAGAGATTATTTCAACTAAGGCTAACTGAGTTTAATGACCATCTAAATTCTGCTCATTTGTATGTATGAGGAGTTGGCATTTCTGATTTGGCAGTGCAGACTACATGGCTAATGAAGGAGTGAGTATGGGAAGTGACTTTGGTGCAGCACTTTTTCCACAAGGCTGAAAAGTTACTGAGAGTCTATTCTTATACCTTCTTCATTGTCCCCCATCTTTAATGACACACGAATTAAACCCCCCCCCCAACTTGCTTGCTATACTGTGTGTATTCAACACATTACTACCATTGGTCTTCATAAAGCCTATATACAACATTTATGCTTCAATTCCCAGAATTCGGTCATCTTAAACTAACTACAATACAAATATTTAACTCCCCCAGGATCGCGGGAATGCCCCCTCACAATACATGAACTTCAAACATGAGAAAAGCACCATTTTCCAATGGTCTTGACACTCAAAAACATCCCATGCAAGTTTTACTCACACTTGGCTTAAGCATACACTTCCTCTTCGCTTGCAAACATCTGGCACAAATGAAGACATGGAAACAAAAAGCATGATGGAGAGCAAACCTGATCTGCTACTACAGTTCTTATATTCCTGTACTTACACCTGACATCATGCAAGCCCCAAAAGTTTCTTTCCCCAGGCAAAACCCACATCTGGATAAATGCATCAGTCCAGGCTTAAAGCAGTAAATAACAGCAATAGAAGAGTGATGAAATAGACTATTTGGGGGAATGAAACTGTGTGAAACACCTCAGCCTCAAACATCTAACAGTGAATTACTGCAAGGAGTACTCTAAGTGGATGGCAATCAATGCTGTCAGCCAATTTTGTTTTGCACTCTGAACAGCAATTCTAAAGCCCACGTACGCCTCTGCTCTCCTAAGGTTGTCCGTAGCTGTGACCTCTGCTAAACGGAGCAGCTTTTTTACCTTGCGCAGTGAGAGGTCACGGACTGAGGCAATTTCATTAGTTTTGCCATTTCTTACGCTTTTAATGAACTAATGCTGGCTGCGAGCATTTAAAACAACAACGGACAAACAAAAGCCTTGAGTCTGGTCAAAAAGCTGCAAGTTTTCCCTTTCCATTCGCCTGATTTGCGGCGCTGCCCTCGCGCCGGGAACGCTCCGGAAGGTCGGCAGCCGAAGGGGACCGAAAGCTGCTCCCGGAGAAGAGTCCCGCGGCCCCTGCAAGGCGGGAATTCCCCCAGGATCGCGGGAATGCCCCCAGGATCGCGGGAATGCCCGCGGACCGGCCGGGACGACAAAGGCTGGAAGGACGCGCAGCCGCCCGCCCCTCAGCAGCACAGCCTACGCTTCCCGTGAGGCCGCGCGGCAGAGCGCGGGCCGCGGGGCGCGTCACAGGCGCGGGCGGCCAATCGCGG